>JAPXFY010000035.1:34521094-34556094 GCA_030674185.1 Monoplex corrugatus
GAAGGAGGGGGGGGGGGGGGGTAGCAGCTACACAACAGACTCACGCTACCCCCTCTCGCAAAGAAACCAGATTTTCAGGTGTGTATGCGTGCAAGTGAGCTTCTAAGTATGTATGTATGTATGTTGTATGTATGTATGTATGTATATGTATGTATGTATGTGTATGTATGTATGATGTATGAGTATGTATGTTGTATGTATGTTGAATGTATGTATGTATGTATGTGTATGTATGTATGTATGTGTTGTATGTTTATGTATGTATGTATGTAGTGTGTATGTATGTTGTGTGTATGTGTGTATGTATGTATGTATGTATGTATGTATGTGTGTATGTATGTATGTATGTATGTATGTATGTATGTGTGTATGTATGTATGTATGTATGTGATGTATGTTGTATGTAGTTGTATTATGTATGTATTGTATGTATGGTTTTGTATGTATGCAGTATGTTATGTATGTATGTATGTATGTATGTATGTATGTATGTATGTATGTATGTATGTACGTACGTATTATGTATGTATGTGATGATGTTGTATGTATGTATGTATATGTATGTATGTTTTTATAAATGTTTAGTTATATGATTTCGTATCTATCTATCTGCCTATCTACCTACCTACCTATATATCTAACAACAAGAACAACAACATAATAGTAATAATATAATGATAATAATAATGATACTAATAATAACAATAACAACAAGAGTAACAACAACAACAATAAAATAATGATAAAAAAAAACTCGACTCACACTACGGTGAATCATCCATAGTTGACATCGACTAACAGAGGCCTACTACTACTGTACTGCTACTACTACCCAGGGCTTAAAACAGGAGGAGGAAAAAACCACTGAAACTAGGGGGGTCAGGGGGCATGCTCCCCCCAGGGAACATTTTTTAAAAACCAAGTGTAAATCTATGCCATTTCGCGCTTTCTGGACATAATTTCAAGAGATATTTAGTCATAAAAATTGCTGTAAACACATAATTATTACAGGAAGATATATTTGGGAAAAGGGGAGAAGGGGTTAAAAACATAATAATAAAACTTCCAAGAAAAATCAGGGGCCATAACTTGCGCGCCGTTGCTATGAACGCTTGCAAGCCGATCACGGATGTCTTGCTCTTTTTTTTTTTTTTTTTTTTACAAACCGAAATCGCGGAATTCCGCCCAGACGCGGAACGTTTAAAGCCCTGCTACCACTACTACTACTACTACTACTGCTACTACTACTACTACCATTTAAAGAGTGCAAACAATCCTGTCAGAAAAACACTCGTTGCACTTTACAAACAGCATAAACATTGCTATGTTAATACATTAACCCTTTGACTCTAACACTTTATCCACCAACTGCTCTTTGAATGTCCTATTTTACTTACGACATATAGAAATAACTTTATCCACCAACTGCTCTTTGAATGTCCTATTTTACTTACGACATATAGAAATAACTTTATCCACCAACTGCTCTTTGAATGTCCTATTTTACGACATTTAGAAATAACTTTATCCACCAACTGCTCTTTGAATGTCCTATTTTACGACATTTAGAAATAACTTTATCCACCAACTGCTCTTTGAATGTCCTATTTTACGACATATAGAAATAACTTTATCCACCAACTGCTCTTTGAATGTCCTATTTTACGACATTTAGAAATAACTTTATCCACCAACTGCTCTTTGAATGTCCTATTTTACGACATATAGAAATAACTTTATCCACCAACTGCTCTTTGAATGTCCTATTTTACGACATATAGAAATAACTTTATCCACCAACTGCTCTTTGAATGTCCTATTTTACTTACGACATATAGAAATAACAATCTCGATTTTTCATGTACTGACTCTAGAGATATCCTTTACAACAAAAATAATGATATTATTTCGGTAGTCCAGCTGATTCTCAGATCCCCTGTTGGCAGATTGTTATGAAGAGTTAATTAATTATTGTCTGTTATTGATTGACACTGTTAACTTAAATGTTCTGAATTAGTAATTGTTATTGTTCCTCTTCTTACATTCAAACTATTACTACCCCTTCCCATCCCCGTCCCCCACCCTTTTTTTTCTTTCCCTATGTGTGTGTGTGTGTGTGTGTGTGTGTGTGTGTGTGTGTGTGTGTGTGTGTGTGTGTGTGTGTGTGTGTGTGTGTGTGTGATGTGTGTGTGTGTGTGTGTGTATGTGTGTCTAAAATCACTATTGTGAACAGACATTAAATAAAGATTCCATTCCACCAACTGCAAAAACTTTATCCTTTGACTCCCTCACCCTATCCATCAGCTTCCTACAGGAAGCTGGTGGATAGAGTAGGGGAATCAAAAGGTTAAGTTTTTGCTTTGTTAGCATAGTTGGCAATGCAGGTTGCTGGTGAAGATGGTGCGGGAGTCAAAGGGTTAATGCAGTAAAACCATAGATACATTCACCAATACATCAACGCTGCAGAAACACTGCTATGTTACTACATTAATACCCTGGAAAAGGCCGACTTCCAATTCAGCGGCGGGGCGACCATCCCCAACCCAGGCGGGTCACAGGTGGCGGATAGTGAATCCCTTCAGATATGGAGGGTGGCTGTGAATAAGCTAGCTTGCAAGAAAATAAGCAGTCCCGGACCAAACTGGCGGTGTTCCTATCAGGACGGGGTGGGGTAGCAGGTGGCGCTGCTATCCTTAAAAAAATGCCCCAGGTGTCCTATGACGGGTTCATCAGCGGGTAAGGGCCGCTATAAGCCCTAGCTACGGGGTGGGATCCCCGGAGAAACAATCCCCCCTGTGCTCCCAGGGCAGGACGTATGGGCCAGGAGCTAAGGGCGGGGCAACCCCTACAGAAAACCTAGAAGGCTGAAGACAGAGGTACTGGGCCAGCGTGCGCCTTCTAACAAACCACGGTACCATGCACTTTTCGCATAATGGCTACTATTTCATCAAGTTCGAACGAGAATGGCGCTCGCCCATTGAAGAAGAAGACTACATTAATACAGCACAGAGTTAAACATACACACAAGTACATCAATGCAGCATAAATGTTGCCATTTCAGTACAATAATGCGCTACGAACATACTGGATACCTGTATACACCGAAACATCAATGCAGCATAAACATACTTCATCAAAAAAGAAGAAAAAATATGTTTTTCAGTTTATCAGTGGCAAACACATGAATGAAAATGCTCACACGTAAGCGCACGCACACACATGCACACACACATATATATATATATGTATCTATATTTGTCTGTCTGTCTGTCTGTTTATCCATCCATCTCTCTCTCTCTCTCTCTCTCTCTCTATCTATCTATCTATATAAATCTATCTATCTATATATAGACTGACTGACAAGACAGTTAACACACTGAATGACAAAACTCACCCACTTGTGGGCGAGTTTGACAAAAGACGAATTGACAGGAGTGGTAGGCTACGACAACCGACGACACGGACAACGAGATACAAAGATAGTTTCATATCCAAAGCCATATTATCTTTTAACAACGCTTATACTCGTAATTTTATTTGAAATCTTTATGCTTAACCTGCACTCTATTTTTACTATTTTAATGTTTATTGTGATAATTGGCACTTGGTCTATGTGAGAGCAGCGCGCTGTGATATGCGAGAGTATGTGATATTATAATATATGTGATAATATTAATTGTTTGTTTTTAATGCCTTTATAATTTATAATGTATAATTTTATGTCTAATTTGTAATGTGATTGGCAAAATAATTTCCTTCGGGACATATATATATGAATAATACAGAAAAGAGGAAATTTCCAGTACAGAATTTCCAGGAGGTGGGGATACTATTTATACTGAAAGAGCACCCGCATCCCAATGGGGGATGGACAGAAGGAAACTTAATGTCAAGGGAGCCGGTGGATACCCTTATACAGACACGAGATGCTTGATGGTTACCTCCAAGCAGCTGCAGAAGCTTTGCTTGTCAGTTTTTACAGAGATTTCATCGGCCACTGAGAATGCCCAAAAAACTGGACCCAGAGAAACACTGAAAAGCCTCTCAAGGCTGGATCCCATGAGTGACTGTCAAAATCACAAGCTGAGCTTTTTGAAAACATTTCTCTCTCCTGTTCTCTGCATCGTTTTCTTTGACTGACTGCTCACTGCCGCTGAGTTGACAGCACTGGAGAAAAATCTTCAGATTGGTTTTTCAGTGGCGCATTGAAACTTATGGACTTGTCTGTCAGTCAGACCCCCTCCCCCAAGTTTCTCTATATCACAAATAAATAACATGGATTTGTCAGTCAGTCAGATCCCCCTCCCCAAGTTTCTCTATATTACAAATAAATAACATGGATTTGTCATCAGTCAGACACCCTCCCCCTAGTTCTCTATATTACAAATAAATAACATGGATTTGTCATCAGTCAGACCCCCTCCCCAAGTTCTCTATATATTACAAATAAATGGTATGGATTTGTCAGTCAGTCAGACCCCCTCCCCCAAGTTTCTCTATATTACAAATAAATAACATGGATTTGTCGTCAGTCAGACACCCTCCTCAAGTTCTCTATATTACAAATAAATGGTATGGATTTGTCGTCAGTCAGACCCCCTCCCCAAGTTTCTCTATATTACAAACAAATAACATGGATTTGTCTGTCAGTCAGACCCCCTCCCCCAAGTTTCTCTATATTACAAATAAATAACATGGATTTGTCTGTCAGTCAGACCCCCTCCCCCAAGTTTCTATATATTACAAACAAATAACATGGATTTGTCTGTCAGTCAGACCCCCTCCCCCAAGTTTCTATATATTACAAACAAATAACATGGATTTGTCGTCAGTCAGACCCCCTCCCTCAAGTTCTCTGTATTAAAAATAAATAAATCAAAAATGAAACTTTAAAAGTCTATCACCTTTAAACACACTTTTAATACAATACAATACAATATTTTATTTATATAGCACAAAATCTTGATAAAATCAAATCTAAGCGCTGAAACAGACACGCACGCACACACACGCACGCACGCACACACACACACACGTACACGGCTATAAATGGGGAGAAAGAATAAAAGCAATGGAAAATTATAGAGAGCATATTAATGCGTTTTAACTGTTGTCATTAGTTAAAATTATTGTAGCTTCAACTTTGTAAGCAAGTCAAATGTAACTTGCTCGGCTGAGCTTCCCCCTCTTCTACCCATTACTTCTATCCGGTGTACAAAGATCTTACGTTAATGACGAAACAGAGGACTTTTTTCTGTCACTGATTTATGAAAAGCAGATCACAAACTGTATACCAAGTCCATAAAAAGTAGATAACAAACATGTCTTGTTGGCCTCTGTGACTGGTTTGTGTGTGTGTCAGATTTTCGGCGACGGGTAACTTTGAACATGTACTGTTGCCACACTCAGCAAAAGATCAATGGCAAACAACTTGCAATCAGTAGGTCAGACGTGAAGCTTTACCGAGAGGCATATCCCATAAAATTCCTAAAGGAGAAACAAAGGGGGTACAGGTGGAGCCCACGGTCTAAGCGACAAGCAACACGTATCCCCAGCCACTCTTGTCTTTCCACAGTCAACTGTCTCAAAAGTCAGAAGTCGACTGTCCAACTCTCAGATGTCTCCGACTCATCACATTTGCCAACAACCCCTTCTCCCCCACCCCCCACTACAAGAAAAGACAAGAGACAAAAAGCCAGAAAGGGCTCGGGGGAGAGTTTGGAATTTTTTTCAAGAGGGATTTAGTGCACTCGGGACAATTCCATATGCGCTCAATCTAATCTGCCATCTGTTATCTGGCACATTCCTCGAGTTCGCGTAAAACTCTATGCACTAGCAAGGTCTTGAAAAGTTGAAGAAGGTGGGGTGGGGAGGGGTGGAGAGGTTGTGGGGAGGGTGGAGAGGCAGAACGTATGAAATAATGATACCATGTGATTAAGTGGACAGCCAACAAGGTCAGTCTTTATGTTGTCAGCTGGGAATGAACTCGAGACATCAGTTCTCCAGTCTACGGATCTGTTACAAAAACCAGCCACCCATTGCCATAAAAAACGACCGTGGCCTACAGCCTCCATCAATCACGTGGTTTCCACAATAAGTGGAAAGGGGATGGACCTCCCAAGTCATCAAGATCGGAGAAGTGGTAGAAGAAAGAATCGGCGATCACATTAACCCTTTGACTCCTGCATCCTACCCACCAACTGCAAAAAAAACAAAACAAAAAAAAACCAAAACAAAACTTAAACGTTAGACGGTAAAGTTTTCGCTTTGCTAGCATGTTTGACAAAGCAGGATCCTGTTGGACAGATTGCGGGAGTTAAAGGGGTTAAACAAGGTGGGTATTCCTGGCACCGCACGGTGTCCGGCCTGTTCAAAAGATGTGAACTACAGTGATCGTGGTGTGACCGCTTTAGTCGATTTCAATGCTGAAACATTTCTACTCTAGTGCTTTGCCTACCCGTTTCTGTCAACGGGCTCTCCACAGTGGTTGGTTACTTAATATTTGTGTGTAAACAGAAAGAAGCCAATAGTGCTTTTGTAAGAAAAAATGCGTGCGTATTAGACTACATTTAGATTAAATAAATGGTCCAATCAATGTTCGTCAATTAACTACATTTACATTAAATAAATGGTCCAATCAATGTTCGTCAATTAACTACATTTACATTAAATAAATGGTCCAATCAATGTTCGTCAATTAACATCAGGAAAAGAGAGTTCTTGAATGTTATATAGAACCGATACTGTTGTGCGGGTTGTGAGGCGGTGGACAGTCAAATACGCAAAGTCAGAACAAAATCGAGGAAATGAAATGTGGTTTCTAAGAAGAATGTTGAGAATTCCATGGACAGCAAAGAGAACAAACGAGACAGTCTCGAAGGAGGCAGATACAAGAGAAGAAGAAAAGACAACATTTATAGGACATTTTACGAAGAAAGGGGAATTAGAACACCTGGTCACAACAGGAAAGCTGGAGGGAAAGAGAAGACCAGGTAGACCCAGGGAGAAAATACTGGCCGGACTTGCAGGGTGGCTGAGAACGAACAGGGTGGGAAATGTACTTGCAGCGACAGGGGATAGACTCGTACGGAGGGCCATGATCGCCAACGCCATGCGGCAGGGCACATGATGATGATGAAATGGCCCAAATTTTGTCGAAAGTTTCTTTCAAAACCCAATATCATTAGCCAGGAAAAGGCCTCCTCAGGCCTTAAAAATATCAGAAATCAATTTAGGCCGAGGGGCTTTTTGCCCCCACCCATCCCCCCTCCGCCTCTCAGAAGAGCACTACCCCTGCATCCTACCAAGGCCTAGGCAACCTCTGGATTCCAGCCGGGTTTTCAGGTTTCTTTGTTTTTGTTCTCTGCTTCAAGTTCATATTTCTTATATTATTATTATTAAGGGCATTTAGAGCGCCTAATCTTTCTGGAAAGCCCTAAGCGCTTACAAACTGTACAATACACATTACATCGAACATAGAAACATAGGCCTAATATAATTTTCATCATACATGGCGGACCTCTGTCACTCCATCCCACAAGCACATACACACCGTTAATAATATCAAATATTAGTACCTACTCTCTGGCACACACACACATATCCTCCTCCCACCCCGAGACATATCTATAGGCGCACAGCAATAACATACACAGAAGCACGCTAGCGCGCAGACAGCATAGCTCTTTTAGGTTAATAAATTTCAGAGAGGAAAGAGATGCGTTTTCAAGCCAGATTTAAATGACTGAAGACTTGTTTTGTGCCTCAGCGGGTAGGGAAGTGAATTCCATGAGGAAGGGGCTTGAAAAGAAAAGGATCGCTCACCATATGATTTTGTTCGAAAAGTTGGGATTCGAAATAAGCGGGTATCGGCTGAGGTACGAAGATGACGAGATGGAACGTATAGTTGAAGATATTCAGACAGGTAAGAGGGAATAGAATTGTCGAAGTATCTGAAGCACTGAACAGCAATTTTATGTTGGATCCTTTTCAACACAGGTAACCAATGCAAGTCTTGGAGAAGAGGAGAGACATGCTGAAATTTGGAAGACCGACTACTAAAGCCATATCAGGGCTAACACCACGTCAATGTTCTCAGCTTGTCCCCCGGCCTGATTCAGCACAGCTCTGTAATTAACTGAGCGTACAAGCCTGACATACAAGAGGGGAGGTTACCGTGACAAGGTCCGTAATGACCCCACTGACTGAGTCGCGTCTTTAGCTATGTATTTTTTTTTTCTCTGAAAGTAGACTATTTATATATCGACCTGAAAGGGATGTGTGTGTGTATGTTGTGTGTGTGTGTGTGTGTGTGTGTGTGTGTGTGTGTGTGTGTGTGTGTGTGTGTGTGTGTGTGTGTGTGTGTGTATGTGTGTGTGTCTCTCTCTCCCTCTCTGTGCACGTGTTTGTGAATGTGTGCGTGCGTGTGCGTGTGTGTGTGCGCGCGCGCGCGTGCGTGTATGTGTGTGTGTGAGTGTGTTAGTCCATGTGTCTGTGACAAACGTAGGCAAGCAAGACTTTCTTAGCTGTTTATGGACGGATCTTTATCAAATCGGAGTCAAAGGTGTGGACTGCTGAGAAGTCGCGAATACATAAGACTTGAGAAGTCATGGCACTAAAGTCAAGGTCACACGGGTCAAAAGGGCCTACAATTAGCACTTTTCGTCGTAACTCTGATGCTTACAGACCAAATGCAATATTTTTTTTAATATAGTTGAATAAAAACGTTTAAAGAAATGATTAATTTTTTTTCATCAATGTCGCCTGTATTCTTGTTTCCATCTACAAGACAAAAGGAAAAATATAAATATGGCTTGACCATTCTACGTCTTTAATTTAAACCAGTCGAACGCATCCATTTTCTAATCTTTTGGCCCCCTTTTTTTTAAATCGCGTTTTCCAAACGTAAATTTCCAGTATTTATTAGCAGGGTTATTCGCTTTTTTTTCCAGTTGAAAACCTGTAGTAGTGTATCCATTATCACCACTATGCATCGCGGATTTGTGGTATGATCAGAAGAAGAAAAGAAAAAACAAACAACAAACAAACAAACAAAAACACGAAGTTGTGGATGGCTTGTATTTTGCAACAGTTCAGTCGTGACAGTAAAACCGATCCAATGACACGGCAAACACCACAAACAGCCAGCCAGCCACCACACACACACACACACACACCGTACACACACACACACACACACGCGCGCGCGCGTACACGTAACACATACATACACACACCACACCACGTTGTTGCTGTAAGAAACGCGTAACGGGAAGTAAACGAGTTCTCGCTGGTCACGTCTCCCGTGCGCGTCGCCATTGCTCTCCCCTTCCTGATTATTTCCCCTTTTGGACAGGCGATTATCTCCCCATCAGGCGGTCCCTGTGATGTCTGGGGTGAGGACAGGGTTGGCGGCAAGTCTATGGTATCTGACGTGATGTGATCTGTGATCCGATTAGGCTGGTGTGTGTGTGTGCTCGTGTGCGTATGGTGTGGGATCTTTGTGTGTATGTGTGTGTGTGAATCAGTTGTGTGTATATGTGTGTGTGTGTGTGTGTGGTGTGTGTGTGTGGTGTGGTGAATCAGGTGTGTGTGTGTCATGGTTGTGTGTGTGTGTGTGTGTGTGTGTGTGTTGTGTGTGTGTGTGTGTGGTGAATCAGGTGTGTGTGGTTTGTTGAATCAGGTGTGGTATGTGTAGTTGTTGTATGTGAATCATCTTGTTGTGTGTGTGCGCGAGTGTGTGTGGTTTAGTTGCGCGCGCGCATGCGTTTTTGTTAATCATTATGTGTGTGAGTGTTGTGAGTAAAGAGAGACAGAGAGAGAGAGAGAGAGAGAGAGAGAGAGAGAGAGAGAGAGAGAGAGAGAGAGAGAGAAAAAGGGACGAAGAGGAAGAAGAAGAAGAAGAAGAAAAGAAGAAAAAAAAAAAAAAGAAGAAGAAAAAGAAGAAGCAGAAGAAGCAGAATGCAACGAATATGCTAGAAAGATCAAACAAACTCACAAAACTTCAAACTCAGAAATCCTCTTGTAAAAAAAAAGTGTAAAACAATGCCACCCCTTGATCTTGAGGGTGTGTGTGTGCATGTGTGCGTCGTGCACGCGAGTGCACGCACTTGTCAACAGGACCGAAACAGGACAGAAATGATGACATGAACTAGGTCACAGGCCAAATGGCTGGCTACTCAGAAGCTGAATGGTTTCTGGTATTCCTAATCACCCCAAACTGGTCGTTATACGCCTAGAACATCTGGACACTCAGGTTTAACGCCTTGCACAGTTAACCCTTTGACTCCCGCAACCTGTCCACCAGCATCCTGCAATTGCGGAAAGCTGGTGGATAGGGCGAAGGAATCAAAGGGTTAAGTTTTTGCATTGGTGAACAAAGTGCTGGAGTCAAAGGATTAAACTGCAGGGGAAGAAAACATTGTACACACACAGCCTCCAGTCCACCCAGCTGCAAATGAGTATCTGACCCTGTTCAGGCTTAGGGAAGGGAAGTAACTACGGAAAAACAGATGGATAACGCCTTCATTATTCTCCATTTACTCCTCTACCTCATTTTCCTGGACAACCTTTACTGTAACAATACACACGCGCGCGCGCTCACACACAAACACACACACACGTACGTACAGACAGGATGCTGAGCTAGGGTACACTCCACAGGCTACAGAAAATTCAAAATAATGCTCCTTGGCTAGTTTTAAAATTTTCCAAATATGACCATAATTATCTTCCCTCTTCTCAAAGCACTGCATTGGCTGCCTGTTCAATGTGCAATCATTACAAACTCTTCTCACTGTGCTTTTCATCTGTCTCTGGAATAGAGGCCCCCAGCATTTCTCTGACATTCTTAACATCTATCCTCACCAACAAGCCCCTGCCACATGATGTTCGCGACCATGGCCCTCCACATGCATCTATCTCCTGTTGCCGCAAGTAAGTCTTCCACCCTCTCTGTCCTCAGCCTTCCTGCAAGCCCGTCCAACGTTTTCTCCCTGGGTCTACCTGGTCTTCTCTTTCCCTCCAGCTTTCCTGTTGTGACCAGGTGTTCTAATTCCCCTTTCCTCATAAAATGGCCTATAAATATTGCCTTCTTTTCCTAATACTCTCTTCATGATCTTCTTGTGTCTGCTACATCAGACCGCTGAAGTACATCTTCCACCCTCTCTGTCCTCACACCCTGCTAGCCTTCATATTTCTCTGGTCACCTGTCTTCTCTTTCCCTCACTTTCTTGTTGTGACTAGGTGCTTATTCACCTTCCTAAAAAAATTTAAAAAGGCCTACAAATGTTGCTTGTCTTTTCCTAATCTTGTTTATGAGTGATCTCTGCGTCTGCTTCCATCAAGACTGTCTCGTTTGTTTTCTTTGCTGTCCATAGAACTCTCAACATCCTTCTTAGAAACCACATTTCGGCTGTCTCAATCTTGTTCTGGTTTTGCGTGTTGACTGTCCACGCCTCACAGTCGCATAACAGTATCGGTTCTATATAACATTGAAGAACTGTCTTCCAGATGTTAATTGATATGCATATGTTGGTAATAACGCTTTTCATCTTCTTGAATGCTGTTTTGGCTTGGCCGATTCTGCTGGCTATTTCTGTACATCTATACACCACGCAAACAACTTAATTAACCCCTCTTCTGAATGCTTTGTGTTTCATCTTTCAAATACAGATCTGTAGGTCAACGTAGACTGATTCACTTACCGAGGTCCAACAGTATGGAACAAACCCCTTGTCTACATTACACGTTCGGATTCAACCATCTCATTCAGCTCTGCTCTGAAGGCTCATCTTCTTCTAGTTTAAAGTTTGTGTGTGTGTGTGTGTGTGTGTGTGTGTGTGTGTGTGTGTGTGTGTGGTGTGGTGTGTGTGGTGTGTGTGTGTGTGGGGGGTTGTGTGTGGTGTGTGTGTATGTGTGTGTGTGTGTGGTGTATGTGTGTGTGTGTGTATGTGTGTGTGTGTGTATGTGTGTGTGTGTGTGTGTGTGTGTGTGTGTATGTGTGTGTGTGTGTGTTGTGTTGTGTGTGTGTGTGTGTTGTGTGTGTGGTGTGTGTGTGTGTGTGTGTGCACGCGCGCTATTGTTATTGTTGTTTAAAGCCCAGCCGACTGTGTAGAGCCATATCAGGGCTATAACCATCTCAAAACATACACAATACTTCAACAGGGGGTGGGATGGGGGGGGGGGGGGAGGGAAGGAAAAGAAAATCAAGTACACATATCAATACACTCGCTCACATAATTTAATGAGATGCCCCTGGCGTTGACCACTCTGTCCAATTTATCGCACGGGGGGTTTAAAGAAACATACCTGAATACAAACTGAAACACAAAGACACTAAAACATATATATAAAAACAGGCATAAATTACCTAAAATTGCTTCCACATACCTCAATTCGCTTGAGCAAAAATACACTTTATACATACATGTACCCAATTATCAATCTTAAAAGAAAATACGTAAGACTTTATCGAACACATACAGGTGAATGGACCAGCAAGGTAGAAAATGATAGGAAGAAATGAGAGAAAGTAAAGAAACAAGGTAGAAACAAAGAGAATGACAGAAAAGAGGATATTCCTAGCACAGAATTTCCAGATGGGGATACTATTCACACTGAAAGAGCCCCCGGTACCCCCATGGGGGTGCATGTTTGTGCACGCATGTGCATGCGTGTGTGTACAACAGAACTCTGGTGTCTTGAAAAAACAAACAAACTAGAACGAGTCGAATAAAAAAAAAAATGTGTGTCCAGAAAAAAACCCGTTTGAATAAAAGAAATGCTTAATAATCTCATCAAACCATCCAACCACAACTACCAGGATAGAACAGGATAGGTCTCATGCGCTCTACACCGGGCCCCAGTAGCTCAGTTGGTTTGAGCGTCGGATTCACACGCTAATTGTTGTGGGTTCGAATCCCCGGGGGCACTACATTAAAACTGGCCTTCTCACTGTCCCCGTCTTAACATCATTGTTGTTCTGGTGGTGTCAGTATAGGATTAGGTAAGCCCCCCTTCCCCCACTTCCCTGGGATGGTTATCCCCGTTGGCCATATCATCTCAGGTAGGTGTCGACGTAAAAACTGAACCCAATCAATCAAAAAAAGCAAGCACTCTACACTCTCACCCTTGACCCATAGGTCATCCTTGAGGGCCTCAGCCAGCACCTGGGCCCCCTCGTTACTGATGAGCGGGTTGTTGTTGAGGGTGACACGCCGTAATCCCGGCATCTTGTCCATCTGGGGCACACCGTAACGAAGACTGTCCCGCCACGCTTCTGTGTGTCGCTTCATGGCTTGGTGCTGCACATACACACAGAGGTAAAAAAATTTTTAAAATGGGGGTAAAAACTGTTTCACAACTTTGATATCATTGGGGAGTGAGGCTCACATCATCATCATCATCATCATCATCATCGTCATCATCATTACGTGCCCTGCCGCATGGCGTTGGCGATCATGGCCCTCCATATGCATCTATCCCTTGTCGCCACAAGCACATCTTCAACCCTCTCTGTCCTCAGCCTCCCTGCTAGTCCGTCCAATATTTCTCCCTCGGTCTACCTGGTGTTCTCTTTCTCTCCAGTTTTCCTGTTGTGACCAGGTGCTCTAATCCCCCTTTCCTCATAAAATGGCCTATAAATGTTGCCTGTCTTTTCCTGATCTTCCTTATCAATGATTTTCTTGTGTCTGCCTTCCATCAAGACTGTCCCGTTTGATTTCATTGCTGTCCATGGAACTCTCAACATTCTTCTTAGAAAGAACATCTCGGCTGCCTCAATCTTGTTCTGGCTTTGCTTGTTGACTGTCCACGCTTCACAACCGTACAACAGTATCGATTCTACATAACATTCAAGAATTCTCTTCCTGATGTAAATTGATATACATCTCACCTCCCCACAGCCAAAAATGCACACAACACATGCAGCCAATCATCATCCTAAGAGAAAGTACGTAAGACTTTATCGAACACATACAGATGAATGGACCAGAATGGCAGAAAATGATAAGAAGAAATAACATAAAGCAAAGGAACAAGGCAGAAACAAAGAGAGTGACAGAAAAGAGGAAATTTCTAGCACAGAATTTCCAGAAGGTGGGGATACTATTTGTACTGACACAGCCCCCTGGGCATTCCCATGGGGGGTACTTGACTTCTATATATGCACATGTTAAATAACAAATTATACTCGTTATATTTATTCTATAAAAAAAATTAAAAAAAAAACCAACAAAAAACAAACAATAACTGGAGGGAGATGGATTTCCTGTGGAAAGGGACAATGTAATCCGAGGAAATTATTTTTTCCGCCGCAGAAATCCATGGATTGTAGGAGAATCACCAGCCCTGTGCAATGGCTTGACCATCTTGTTTTCCTTTCATCATCTCCCCTTGTTCTTACTTTGAGGCGAAAGGAGATGGAGAGCATCCTCTTGAAAAGGTGTCTCGAAGCCTGCAGCCGTTGGGGGAGAAATGGCAGTGGCTTTCTTTTCATGGCCAGAGTGAGGGAACCCTTCAAACGCACCCACATGTAAGTAAATGCACGTATTCACACGCGCAATCAATAACCGTTTTTACTTATCACTGCTGTGTGTCTCTATGATGAACCCTGTGCAGTTTTTAGAACAATCAAAAGCAGTGCTTCTTTCTGTTCTTCTTCAGTGTTCGACTTGGTCATGCTTCCAATGGTGAGTGTTATCATCTCATCATCATCATCATCATCATGTGCCCTGCCGCATGGCGTATTGATCATGGCCCTCCATACGAATCTATCCCTTGTCGCTAAAGTACATCTTCCACCCTCTCTGTCCTCAGCCACACTGCTAGTCCTTCCAATATTTTCTCCCTGGGTCAGCTTGGTCTTCTCTTCCCCTCCAGCTTTCCTGTTGTGATCAGGTGTTCTAATTCCCCTTTCCTAAAAAAAAAAAAAGGCCTACAAATGTTGCTTGTCTTTTCCTAATCTTGTTTATGAACGATCTTCTTGCGTGTGCTTCCATCAAGACGGTCTCATTTGTTTTCTTTGCTGTCCATGGAACTCTCAACATTCTTCTTAGAAACCACATTTCGGCTGTCTTAATCTTGTTCTGGCTTTGCTTGTTGACTGTCCACGCCTCACAACTGTATAACATTATCGGTTCTGTATAACATTCAAGAACTCACTTCTTGATGTTAATTGATAGGCATTTGTTGGTAAGAACGCTTTTCATTTTCTTGAATGCTGTTTTGGCTTGGCCGATTCTACTGGCTATTTCTGATGTGCATCTGACATCTGGTGAGATGACCGTTCCCAGATATTTAAACTTTGTGCAGTTTGCTGTTATTTTGCATGAGGGGATTTCATGTGTGTGTGTGTGTGTGTGTGTGTGTGTGTGTGTGTGTGTGTGTGTGTGTGTGTGTGTGTGTGTGTGTGTGTGTGTGTGTGTGGTGTGTGTGTGTGTGTGTGTGTGTGTGTGTGTGTGTGTGTGTGTGTGTGTGTGTGTACTGCTTACCATGACTTCAGTCTTCTTGCTATTTAGCTCCAGCCCTTTATTTTTGCTTTCTATTTTTATTCATAGTATTATATTCACAAGGTTCTGTAGATCCCTTTCATTTTACGCAAATAGCATGGTGAGTGTATCCATGTGAAACATGTCCGTTTGATCTCGGATGTGTGTATGCACGTTATTCTGGCCCACACCCTGCAGGCACAATGACGTTGCGGCACAGTCTGTTGTACTTCTAAATTAGAGAGAGAGAGAGAGTGCAGAGAGAGGGCAGTGAGAGACAGAGCGAGAGAGAGAAAGAAAGAAAGAGAGAGAGAGAGGGGGAGAGAGGGAGCGAGAGAGAGAGAGGGGGAGGGGAGAGAGAGAGGGAGAGAGAGAGAGGGAGAGAGAGAGAGGGGGGAGAGAGGGAGGGAGGAGAGAGAGGAGAGAGAGAGAGGAGGAGAGAGAGAGAGAGAGAGAGAGAGAGAGAGAGAGAGAGAGAAATGTGAGGATTTTTCAGAAAGGTGAATGGACCGTTCATGTCGACAAAAAGGAAGAGGGAACAGAACGAAAAGAAAAAAAGCAGAAACAGAGACAGAGACAGAAACAGCAAAAAAACCAACAGAAAAAAAAAGAAAGAAACAAACAAACAAACAAAAAAGTCTAGCACAGAAATCTCCAGAAAATGGGGATGACATTTACACTGAAAGAGTTCCTTGTTCTGAATGAGTCCGATTCGGATCTCTCTCTCTCTTTCAATCACCCCCTCCCCCCCCCCCCTCCCCCACCCCCCCCCTGTATGCGTGTATATTTTGTTTTGGTCTGAGTCAGTGGAAATTATCTACAGAAATTTTGCCAGGAACAAGTGTTGTTGCCGTGGGATCTTTAACGCGCACAAAGCGCATGATGCATAAGGGGGCCTTGGTTTATCGTCTATTTCGAAAGAAAAGATATGAAGTGTAAGGAAAAAAAAAACCAAAAAAAAAAAAAAAAAAACGTCACCGACAACGGCCAGCATCAGATCACAGAGCAATGACGTCAGATGAACGTAAAAAATTTTTTTTTAAAAAAAAAGCAATTTTCACATCAGACGTCCACCCCCCCCCCCCCTCTCCCACCGTTTTCGTCCACCACCCACCTCCAGCAATCTGTCCAGTCAATGGGTACGTCAGCACTCCCTTCCCATTTCTTTTACCTAACCACCTATCTCCCCCCCCCTTTCTCTCCCCCCCTCCCCCCCCATTCAATCTACAACTCGCTTCTCAGGCACTCTCTTCACTCAATGGGTATATCAGCTCCCCCTTTCCCTTCTTAAACCGTCTCCCTCCCTCTGTCATCCACGATCTATCTCCCTCCTTCCCTCTATCGCTCACGGCTTGATCTATTTACCTCCCTCCTTCCCTCTGTGACTCATTCCTTGATCCATCTCCTCCCTCCCTCCCTCCGTCACTCATGATACGATCTATCTCCATCTTTCATGATGACCTGATCTATCTCCATCTTCTTGATGACCCGATCTATCTCCATCTTTCTTGATGACCCAATCTATCTCCATCTTTCTTGATGACCCGATCTATCTCCATCTTTCTTGATGACCCGATCTATCTCCATCTTTCATGATGACCCGATCTATCTCCATCTTTCATGATGACCCGATCTATCTCCATCTTTCTTGATGACCCGATCTATCTCCATCTTTCTTGATGACCCGATCTATCTCCATCTTTCATGATGACCCGATCTATCTCCATCTTTCTTGATGACCCGATCTATCTCCATCTTTCTTGATGACCCGATCTATCTCCATCTTTCTGATGACCCGATCTATCTCCATCTTTCATGATGACCCATCTATCTCCATCTTTCATGATGACCCGATCTATCTCTCCACTTCTTTTCATGATGACCCCGATCTACTCCATCTTTATGATGACCGATCTATCTCCATCTTTCTGATGACCCGATCTATCTCCATCTTTCTTGATGACCCGATCTATCTCCATCTTTCTTGGTGACCCGATCTATCTCCATCTTTCATGATGACCCGATCTATCTCCATCTTTCTTGATGACCCGATCTATCTCCATCTTACATGATGACCCAATCTACTTCCATCTTACATGATGACCCGATCATCTCCTCTTCATGATGACCCGATCTACTTCCATCTTTCTTGATGACCGATCTATCTCCATCTTTCATAAGACCCGATCTATCTCCATCTTTCATGATCTATCTCCTTTCCTCTGTCACTCATGACTTGATCTATTTCCTTCCCTTCTTCTGTAACTCATAATCTGATCTATCCCAAAGCTAAATCCAAAACAAGTGCGACTGCCCGCATTCAAGCAAACAGGAACCAGAAAAACGCGAAAATAGAATCAGAAAGCGTATTTAATACATCACTACAAGACAGGTGCAAATTTTCGGCCAGCAGGGAACTTTCTTTTTCTCCAAATTTTTGTATTTGCTGTTTGTGTTCTTACATTCACGCACGACAAAGGCCAGTTGGCCGAAAATTTTCGCTTGTTTGTTTTGTATTAAATACGCGTTCTGATTCTATTTTCGTGTTTTTCTGTTCCTATCTCCGAAGCTGTCAAGGATAAATCAGCAGTTTCACCGAACTGACAGACAGGTCAAGGTTGTCTCATAACCCTGAGGTCGCAGAGAAGATTTTCTCTTGAGGCTGTCGAAACCTCAACTTTTCTCGAGTTCGCCAGCACTGCCAGTCTCCTCTCCTTCAGAGAGAGATTTACCTTCCCCGACCCTTCCAGCGTCAGGTGCTTGTTCACAGCTGGGCGGACTGGCGGCCTCACAAACACAGTTGTTCTTGAGCCGGGTACAAACTCCAGCAGTCAGAATAGAGGACAGTAAGCTCTACTCTACACCAACCAGGCACTGGTCTAGTGGAGTGGCTCAGCGGTTAAAGCGTTTGCCTTGGAAGCAAGAACTAAAAAGTCTGGAGTTCAAACTCAGGTTGGGACAATTTTTTTTTTTTTTTTTTTGGTCCTCCTGTAGACTTGGAAAGGTTGTCTAGGTGCTGTTTTTTGTTTTGTTTTTGTTTTTGTTTTTGGAAAAGACGATGAATGCAGTATGCACTTAACGTGCATGAAAACATGCAGACAGCTAAGTTGTGTACAAAAACATATTTGATCCAAAACACTGTGACCGCCCGCGTTCAAGTAAACAGGAAACCAGGAAAAACAAACAAACAAACAAAAAAACAAAAACAAAACAAAACAAACAAAAAACACGAAAAAAGAATCAGAACGCGTATTTCATACAACAAGACAAGACAGGCGCAAATTTTCGGCCAACTGGCCTTTGTCCAGCGTAAATAAACGTAAGATCACAAACGAACAAACAAATACAAAAATGAGGAGAAAAAGACTGAAAACAAACAAACAAACAAACAAACAAACAAACACACTTCCCTGCTGCTCCGTCCAGAGGGAGAAAAGGACTAAAAACGTAGGCCTATTTGGTTAAATTAAAACAAGCCTAAACGTACTGCTGAAACCCCACCACCATCACCCCTCCCACCTGAATGGCTAGGGTCATATTTGGGGGTGGAGGTGGGGGTGGAGGTGCTGGGGGGGGGGGCGGGCGTTCACAATCCTCCAACAACTGAAAACAGGTTTTCCACAGACGTTCAGCTTACAATTTCAGACCAGGTGTTCCTGGATGTTCTGCTAATGGAAAATGCGTACTAAAAGCATAGCATAAGCTACATACAAAACGAAAAACAAACACGGAGCTAACACAGACAACAGACACAGACACACACGCACCACACCACGCCCCCCCCCCCCCCCCCAAATTAGAAAAGGAAACTGAACGGCTGGGAAAAATACACATGTAAAAAAGAAGAAAACTATTTTTAAAGAAAAGCGCAGACAGAACAAAATAAAGGGAGTTTTATTACATCAAAAGCACAGCGCACAGGTGGAGAAGAAAAAAAAAATCTTTGAGTTGGAAAAGAGGATTGTTACAAATAAAGAAATGTCCAAAACGGCATAATGCTGATTTAAGTCACAAGGTATCATTTCAAGAAGAAGAAGAAGAAAAAAAAAGAAATTTTTACAAAAAAACAATTTATGTGCAGAAAAAAATGATGTGTAGAATAAAAGAAATGGTAGAACAACAGCCAAGTCTAACTGAAAACAAGCCACGAACTGGCAGGAAAAATCACGACTGAAGAAGCCATGACAACGTTTAAAAATTTTGAATAAACGTTAAAAAGTCCAGGCACACATGAATTTACTGTTGAATTTTTCATTCTTTTTCTCAAAAAGGCTTGGCGATCTTGTCGTTAGGTCCATTCATAAAGTGTCTGAGAAGGAAGAAAGGACCGTCCGTCGTCATCAATCATCATCATCATCACATCATCATCATCCACATCATCTATCATCGTATCATCTTCCGCCGCATGGCGTTGCGATCATGGCCCTCTCACACGAATCTATCCCCTGTCGCTGCAAGTACATCTCCCACCCTCTCTGTCCTCAGCCACCCTGCAAGTCTGTCCAATATTTTCTCCCTGGTCTACCTGGTCTTCTCTTTCCCTCCAGCTTTCCCGTTGTGACCAGGTGCTGTAATTACCCTTTCCACATAAAATGTCCATAAATATCGCTTGTCTTTTCCTAATCTTCCTTATTAATGATCTTTTTGTGTCTGCCTCCATCAAGACTGTCTCGTTGTTTTCTTTGCTGTCCATGGAACTCTCAACATTCTTCCTAAAAACCACATTTCAGCTGCCTCAATTTTGTTTTGTCGTGTTTTGGCTGGTCATGATAAACTTGGGAATATACGATGGTGGTTTCCCGTTGCCTTCCATCGGTTTGTGTACGCACTCTCCGCTAGCCTTTGTCGTTTCCACAACAACCCACAAGGCAGTGGGAGTGGGGTGGGGGTGATTTTCTATCAGGGTTTACTCCCTTAGCCTTAGTCTCTCCTGAGATAACCACAAGGCAGTGTTGTGTTTTTTCTGTCAGGGTTTACACCACAAACACAAAACGAAGGTGTTACTGTACGCCTCCACCAGACAAACAACAAACAAACAAAACAAACATCAAACAAAGGGAATAAAAAAAAATTGGGGACCAGACTACCGGTTAAATGTAGTATACAAGACAACAGCTTGTATCCCAATGAGGCTCTAATCCGCCAAAGCTTATTGATAAAGGTGTTATGATAAATCATTTACAATGGGAAAATAACACATCATACATACACTAAAAAATAAGACGTATATGATATCATTAGTTACTGCAACACCTTGAAAGCAAAAGGACTGCTGTAAAGCACAGCATTGTACAGTTTGAATCTCTACACAGGGATTCTGTATACAAAGCATTCGACTCTCACTGATTTTGTGACATCAAAACAGACGGATAAAAATGGTTTATAATAACATGATACATTATAATCATATAAAATCGATGGCATGGATTATGGTCAAACTTCAGCCTGGTTTAAAATAAACAGAGATTGTTGTCTAGGGGATTCCATTTTCACCTTACATATTCATATAGCGTGCATAAATTTTCGATATAAGAGAGGGCAATGACTGACACTAAAGAGATCCAAACAGGAGAGACATAACATAATTTTCCTAATACGCAGATGATACTGAATTATTTTAAAATGGAGAGGGAAAATCTTACGAAGAAGCTTAACGTTTCAACGTACTGATCCGGAAGATTGTAAACGTTTACGTAATGAAAAGTAAATGTCCACGATTTAGTTAAAAATTCACTTTAAAAAAAAAAAACTTCCTTGGTACAATTTGGCCTCCCTGTGTCAAACTACTGTTGATTTCGTCTGCTTTTACATTTCGTGTTAATTTACAGTGGACGGTGATAATTCCTCTGAACCCCCTGATAAACTATCTGCGGCGTTTTATCATTTCAAACGGCAGTCCTATTTCAATTTAATGTGCACTTAAGACAAAAATATCTTTTTAATTCATTCTATATGACTGAGTTTGTGACGTTTCTAAACCGGAACGAGTAAGTGAAGTATCATGTGGAACGTATTAATTTTTCCACGGCTATGCGCGCTGATTGACCACCGGTGTCAGTGATGAAATACATGTAACAGATCCGATTTCAGCTCTTCTTCCTGAGCCTTTCTTGTCAACAATTCACGCGTGAAGCTCTAGGAATACGACAGGCCAACGCCATGACATGAGACTACATGAGACTACATCTCAAACCTAAACTGGCCAGTGATGGGTTGATATTCTGGTTGATTCAGCAGACATCTTGCTTATGCGCATATATCAACCACGACCTGAAGGAACAGAGTTGCATAATCGAAAGAGGCGTGTTGAACACTTCTTTACCGTCACTCTGGACAAAACTGCTGAGGAAATAGTGCGAAAATATGCGGGATAGATCTAGCTGTAAGAACAACGGACAATATCACGCGGGAAAGATTTGCTTCCAGACTTACCAGGAGATAAGTCAGAATATGTACACATTCGAGATATGATGCCAAGCACGTGGTGGATATTAGTTTTATGTTTGCGATCGTTTGGCGCCGTTCGCTCAGGTCATGGTTGATACATGCGCATAAGCAAGATGTCTGCCTCAGGACCCAAAATATCAACCAATCACTGACCGATTCAATCTGAGATATAGTCGCGTGTGTCGGGATGTGTGGGCTGGAAAACACGTGCTTCCATGCCGACAGGGCTAAGTGTACCGATAAGGCGTTCACTGACGTCACGGACAGGGAGTTAACTCCAGACATCAACACAGCCATCCAGTCCTCTTGTTAAGGAGAGAAAAGAGAGGGGAAAGGACAGCAAGGGAAAGGTGGGGGTGGGAGGAGACGTGGGTTACGTGAGGCCACAAATGCTGGAAGGCGTGCAGCATTAAACCAATAGTCAGAAGGCCTGTGACACGGTCATTCATCCTCCACTGTCCCTCCCAAAGCTGCACGTCAGATTGGGTCAGACCTAAACCAATCACAGTGCAGAGGAATTGCTCAGCCTGCTCTGAAGACAGAAAAAGACAAAGGAAACAGCGACAGGAAAAAACAAAACAAAACAGGAAGCAAGATGGGCAAGCCGTTCTACCAATCTGTAAACTTTTACAACAAAAATTATTACGGAAAACATCCAGATTTTGTATTTCTCAAGGTCATTGTGACCTTTTAAGATTTCACTGAAATACAACTGTACTTCTCAAGGTCATTGTGACCTTTAAGATTTCACTGAAATCTAACTTAACCCTTTGACTCCCGCGCGTTGTCCACCAGCATCTTATATTGCCAACCATGCTAGCACACTAAAAACTTAACCCTTTGATTCCCTCACCCTATCCATCAGCTTCCTTCCTGGTGGATAGGGTGAGGGGATCAAAAGGTTAAGTTTTCTTGCAGTTGTTGGATGGGGTGCAGGAGTCAAAGGGTTAACATGCGTCGAGCACAACGGTAGACTGTCACAACACAGAAAAGAGAATGTAGATATTGTCAGAAATTCCTGGGTAAACGCTCGTGACACACCTTTACCCCCAAAATGGAGATTTTGAGGCACTTCTTTTGGTCCAGGTGACCTTGACCTTGGCGCCATGCCTTATAAACTTACGGCAATCGCGGCGCCTCGACGGTAATCCACACCTTTAACCCGTCGACTCCCGCACCCCGTCCACCAACATCCTGCATTGCCAACCATGCTATCGAAGCAAAACAAAACAACAACAAAAAAGACCCTTTGATTCCCTCACCCTATCCACCAGCTTCATGCAAGGACCCAGGCTTGAAACAGACTAAAGTGCAAGTGTCACTGCACAGTGACCAAATCCATCCCTCTTAGCGGCTGTAGGAACCCGTGCTTGATAAAATAGATTGAAGTGAAAGACAAACTGCGCAGTGACCGTATCACTGTCCCAGCCCTAGCAGCTGGCATGGACCTCTGCCTCACACTGGATTCTGCACAGACAGCATGGAACTCTGCCTCACACTGGATTCTGTACTGACATCACTGGCATGGGGCTCTGCCTCACACTGGATTCTGTACTGACATCACTGGCATGGGGCTCTGCCTCACACTGGATTCTGTACTGACAGAACTGGCACGGGACTCTGCCTCACACTGGATTCTGTACTGACATTACTGGCATGGGACTCTGCCTCACACTGGATTCTGTACTGACAGAACTGGCACGGGACTCTGCCTCACACTGGATTCTGCACTGACATCACTGGCATGGGACTCTGCCTCACACTGGATTCTGTACTGACATCACTGGCATGGGACTCTGCCTCACACTGGATTCTGTACTGACATCACTGGCATGGGACTCTGCCTCACACTGGATTCTGCACTGACATCACTGGCATGGGACTCTGCCTCACACTGGATTCTGCACTGACATCACTGGCATGGGACTCTGCCTCACACTGGATTCTCACTGACATCACTGGCATGGAACTCTGCCTCACACTGGATTCTGTACTGACATCACTGGCATAGAACTCTGCCTCACATTTGATTCTGCACTGACATCACTGGCATGGGACTCTGCCTCACACTGGATTCTGCACTGACATCACTGGCATGGGACTCTGCCTGACACTGGATTCTGCACTGACATCACTGGCATGGGACTCTGCCTCACACTGGATTCTGCACTGACATCACTGGCATGGGACTCTGCCTCACACTAGATTCTGCACTGACATCACTGGCATGGGACTCTGCCTCACACTAGATTCTGTACTGACATCACTGGCATAGAACTCTGCCTCACATTTGATTCTGCACTGACATCACTGGCATGGGACTCTGCCTGACATTGATTCTGCACTGACATCACTGGCATAGAACTCTGCCTCACATTTGATTCTGCACTGACATCACTGGCATGGAACTCTGCCTCACACTAGATTCTGTACTGACATCACTGGCATAGAACTCTGCCTCACATTTGATTCTGCACTGACATCACTGGCATGGGACTCTGCCTCACACTAGATTCTGCACTGACATCACTGGCATGGGACTCTGCCTCACACTAGATTCTGCACTGACATCACTGGCATGGGACTCTGCCTCACACTAGATTCTGCACTGACATCACTGGCATGGGACTCTGCCTCACACTGGATTCTGCACTGACATCACTGGCATGGGACTCTGCCTCACACTGGATTCTCCACTGACATCACTGGCATGGGACTCTGCCTCACACTGGATTCTGCACTGACATCACTGGCATGGGACTCTGCCTCACACTGGATTCTGCCACTGACATCACTGGCATGGGACTCTGCCTCACACTGGATTCTGCACTGACATCACTGGCATGGGACTCTGCCTCACACTGGATTCTCCACTGACATCACTGGCATGGAACTCTGCCTCACACTGGATTCTGCACTGACATCACTGGCATGGGACTCTGCCTCACACTGGATTCTGCACTGACATCACTGACATGGTCCTCTGCCTCACACTGGATTCTGTACTGACATCACTGGCATGGAACTCTGCCTCACACTGGATTCTGCACTGACATCACTGGCATGGTCCTCTGCCTCACACTGGATTCTGTACTGACATCACTGGCATGGAACTCTGCCTGACACTGGATTCTGCACTGACATCACTGGCATGGAACTCTGCCTCACATTTGATTCTGCACTGACATTACTGGCATGGGACTTTGCCTCACATTTGATTCTGTACTGACATCACTGGCATGGAACTCTGCCTGACACTGGATTCTGTACTGACATCACTGGCATGGAACTCTGCCTCACACTGGATTCTGCACTGACATCACTGGCATGGGACTTTGCCTCACATTTGATTCTGCACAGACAGCATGGAACTCTGCCTGACACTGGATTCTGCACACACTGCAAGTCATCAGTACGACAGGAACCTCACCTGTCAGATTGTGTCTTAACAGCAGGCACTCTTCAGTTTCAGTTTCAATTCCTCAAAACGACGTCTCCGCGCTCGGAACGAATTCCATATGCACTACTAACGTCACAGGTGCCATGTGTATGGTGATCATGGCACAAGCCGTACGCCTGCACATAAACCCACCAGCCAGGTCTTGAGGCCCTACCTAGATAGTTCCATGACCCTGGGGTCGTAGGAGAGCGAGGCGGCAGAGACTTCAACTTTTTCCCCGGGGCCAGCACCACGAGGGCGGCGCCTATCCCCTCTCCCTCGCTTCAAATTCATATTCAGTAGGTAGTAACATACAGTCGTAAGTAAAATTACGATAAACTGATAAAAGTAGTGGTACTTCATCGTACCTCTACGCCCCCCCTACCCCACCTTCATGCTACACCTCTCATTTCTTCTGTCACACAGACCAAATGTCAACGATCTGATGCGGATTCAAACCCACCACCTTCCAATCATCAGTCCACTGCACACACCACTCTCGTCACAGCGACTGATTTTTTAGCCCATGCACTTCTGTCGATGACAATTTATAGGAGGAAAATCTATTTCTATTTACGAACATCTAGGGCAACGACCGACACCTTCCTGCTCACGATAATTGAAGCCGTCGAGTTCTGTTCATGACAAGTTTACGTCAGAAACCAATTATTACCGATGATCCTCTACGTCAGCAATCCCCATTCTGGCTGATGATAATTTACGTCAGCCATACGTTTGTGTTGATGGTTGTTTACCACAACTATCCATTTCTGTTAATGACAACGTGGCGTTTGCAAGACGCGTCTCCTGATGAGAATTTACGGTTCCTAACTCGATTTCTTCTTTTCACTCAGCTAAAAGCTCCCCGCATTTCGTCTCATAGCTGCGCGCTGTCTGTCTGTCTGTCTGTCTGTCTGTCTCTCACACACGCGCGCGCGCACGCACATACACAGAGTAGTTAACACACACACACACACACACACACACAGAGTACCTCACACACACACGGACACAGTGGTAGACAAGGACACAGGTACACACAATGACAGACAGAAAGACACACATATGCAAGCCTGTACGCATGGGCGCCCGCGCGCGCGCACACACACACACACACACACACACACACACACACACTACATCACACATAGTGCTTTACACACACGGACACAGTGGTAGACGGGGACACAGGCACACACACAATGACACAGACAGAAAGACACACACATATGCAAGCCTGTATGAATGCACACACACACACACACACACATACACACACACACACACACTGACAGAGACAGAAAGACACACATATGCAAGCCTGTATGAATGCACACACACACACACACAGACATACACACACACACACACACACACTGACAGAGACAGAAAGACACACAAATGAAAAGCCTGTATGAATGCACACACACACACACACACACACACACACAGACAGACATACACACACACACACACAATGACACAGACAGAAAGACACACAAATGAAAAGCCTGTATGAATGCACACACACACACACACACACACACACACACACACACACACACACAACAAACACACACACACACACACACACACACACAGACATACACACACACACACACACAATGACACAGACAGAAAGACACACAAATGAAAAACCTGTATGAATGCACACACACACACACACACACAAACACACACACAATGACACAAACATACACACACACATAGACATACACACACGTCATAATGAACAGAAACATAAAGACAGACTGTGACAATGAAACATAGACATCTCTAAAGGTCCACCGACCCATTCACAACAACAACAACAAAAACAAAAACACAAAAAAACCTAGGGATGTTCATGTCAGATTTACGGCCCAGCACAACACAAAGAACCATCTCCACCATGACAGTTAAGCAGGAAGGTGGAAGGGAACACTGGTTTTACCAATATGACATTAGTAGTGAAACTGGTAGTTACAATATTATACTGCTTTTCTTTAATTTGCATTTTTTTTTAATTAGCTCACTAAAATAATCTTTCTTTGCGTTTCTTATCATTTTTTGTTTATAGCTTTTTGTATTCTGTATACACTTTGTTGGCTTTCAATATGTCTTTGTGAGACACAGCTTCCATTATGCTCTTGATCAGCAGGGGTGATTTAGCTGGTTCTGTTATAAGCTAGGAAAATCCAAAAGAGATTTTTTAGCTGGTTCTGTTATAAGCTAGGAAAGTCCAAGAGATATTTTAGCTGGTTCTGTTATAAGCTAGGAAAGTCCAAGAGATATTTTAGCTGGTTCTGTTATAAGCTAGGAAAATCCAAGATATTTTAGCTGGTTCTGTTATAAGCTAGGAAAATCCAAGAGATATTTTAGTTGGTTCTGTTATAAGCTAGGAAAATCCAAGAGATTTTTTAGCTGGTTCTGTTATAAGCTAGGAAAATCCAAGAGATATTTTAGCTGGTTCTGTTATAAGCTAGGAAAATCCAAGAGATATTTTAGCTGGTTCTGTTATAAGCTAGGAAAATCCAAAAGAGATTTTTTAGCTGGTTCTGTTATAAGCTAGGAAAGTCCAAGAGATATTTTAGCTGGTTCTGTTATAAGCTAGGAAAGTCCAAGAGATATTTTAGCTGGTTCTGTTATAAGCTAGGAAAATCCAAGATATTTTAGTGGTTCTGTTATAAGCTAGGAAAATCCAAGAGATATTTTAGTTGGTTCTGTTATAAGCTAGGAAAGTCCAAGAGATATTTTAGCTGGTTCTGTTATAAGCTAGGAAAATCCAAGATATTTTAGTGGTTCTGTTATAAGCTAGGAAAATCCAAGAGATTTTTTAGTTGGTTCTGTTATAAGCTAGGAAAGTCCAAGAGATATTTTAGCTGGTTCTGTTATAAGCTAGGAAAATCCAAGATATTTTAGCTGGTTCTGTTATAAGCTAGGAAAATCCAAGAGATATTTTAGCTGGTTCTGTTATAAGCTAGGAAAATCCAAGATATTTTAGCTGGTTCTGTTATAAGCTAGGAAAGTCCAAAAGATATTTTTAGTTGGTTCTTTATAAGCTAGGAAAGATTTTCTTAGAGAGAGAGGGGAGAGAGAGAGAGAGAGAGATTGATTGATTGATTGATTTGATTCAGTTTTACGTCAGCACCCACCTCAGGTGATATGGCCGACGGGGATAACCATCCCAGGAAAATGGGGGCAATGGGGACTTATCTAATCTATACTGACACCACCAGAACAACAATGATGCTAAGATGGGACAGTGAGAAGGCCAGATTTAATGTAGCGCACCCCGGGATTCGAACCCACAACCGTTAGCATGTGAATCCGACGCTCAAACCAACTGAGCTACAGAGGCCCGCTGAGAGAGAGAGAGAGAGAGAGAGAGGAGAGAGAGAGAGAGAGACAGACAGAAGAGACAGAGAGAGAGAGAGAGAGAGAGAGAGAGAGAGAGAGAGAGAGAGAGAATTTACAAATGTAACATGATTATTTAATAAGTGATTTTTCTAACATCCTGCCCTCGCTCAACAATAGCGGGGTCTTAAAAACACACACACACACACACACGCACGCACGCACACACCCCACCACGCACGCACACACACACACACACCACACACACTCACACATACACACACATCCCCTCTCTCTCTCTTCTTTCTCTCTGTTTCTCTTTCTCTCTCTCTCTCTCTCTCTCACACACACACACACACACGCACACACACACACATACACACACACGAAATCCATCAACAGCAACACAAAACTTCAAAATAACGCGACACTCAGAAAATACTGTGCGACAAATTTGCCCGTCTCCTCTTTCGTCAATTAAACACGCCTTTCCCTTCCTTGTCTTCTTCGTGGTGCTGGGGACACGAACGTTCCTCGAGACTGGGGTTTGATGGAAAAAAACAACCCAATCTCCCTTTTTATACAAAAATTATTACAGAATATCCAGATGTTGTACTTGTCAAGGTCACTGTAACCGCGAAGAAGCTGCAGTTGAAACAAAACTTATATGCATCAGAACAATGGTGAAGTGTCACAACAACGCAGGAAGATCATTTAAATACTGTCCGAGGTTCCTGGGAAAATGCTTCTCATTATCATCATCATCATCATCATCATCATCATCATCGATCATCATCAGGTGCCCTGCCTATTGGCGTTGGCGACCATGGACTTCCAACCATCTCTATCTCTCGTTGCCCCTAGCATCTCCCCCACCCTCCTCGTCCCCAGCCACTCTGCAAGTCCGTCCAGCATTCTCTCCCTGGGTCTACCCGGTGCTCTCTTTCCCTCCAGCTTCCCCGTTGTGACCAGGTGCTCCAAATCCCCCTTCCTCATAAAATGGCCTATAAATGTTGCTTGTCTTTTCCTAATCTTCCTAAAGATCTTCTCATATACCTTCACTAAAATCATAATTTCAGGCAACAGTTCTGTTCTGCAACATCTTGACCTTGACCCCTCACCTTCCAAACTTACGCTTTCGCGGCTTTTTAATGTTCAAAGCTTTGACCAAAATTCGGTAAAGATTCATCCATGAAGAGCTGGGAAAATGTGGTTCATACATTTTTTTAACGGATAGACAGACAGACAGACAGACTGACAATCACCTCTCTCTGGTCAATATAAAATGATCCCCCTCCGTTTTTCTTTTAACATGGAGATTTTAAAAAAATCAGATCAAAATGTGGGATATGCGATATTGTTTGAGAGAGAGAGAGAGGGAGGGAGGGAGGGAGCGGAAGTGGAAGAGAGAGAGGGAGAGAAAGAAAAGTAAGAGAGAGAAAAAGAGACACAGAGACACAAAGAAACAGACACAGAGAGAGGGTGTGTGTGTGTGTGTGTGTGTGTGTGTGCGTGTGTGTGTGTGTGTGTGTGTGTGTGTGTGTGTGGTGTGTGTGTGAATGTGTGTGTGTGCATGTGTGTGTGTGTGAGAGAGAGAGAGAGAGAGAGAAAGAGAAAAGAAGAGAGAAAGAGACAGAGAGAGGGGGGGGGTGTGGGGTGTGTGTGTGTGTGTGTGTGTTGTTGTGAGAGAGAGAGAGAGAGAGAGAGAGAGAGACACACACACACACACAGAGAAGGAAACAGACAGAGAGGGAGAGTGTGTGAGAGAGAGAGGGGGGAGAGTGAGTGAGAGAGAGAAGGGGGAGAGTGAGAAAGAGAGAGATAAAGATTCAAAGAGAGAGAAAGACAAGAACGAGACATGGGAAAAGACAGACAGCGAGAGAGAAAGAGAGAGAGAGGAGGGAGGAGAAGAGAGACGAGAGAGAGAGAGAGGGAGAGTGAGGGGAGAGACAGAAAGAGAGAGAGAGAGAGAGAGAGAGAGAGAGAGACAGAGACAGAGAGACAGACTGAGAGAGCCCACGTGAACCCACTTTACACGCTGACATCCCTTTTCAGTAAAGGGAAGCAATGAAAGGCGACACATGATGCAGCATCCGATCGAATCGATGTCCATCTGATTTCATTGGGAGATGGGAGCATGCAACACTGAGGGAAGGGGTGGCATGCACTGGGGCCTCGCCTTCGGCTAGCGCATCATGCATGGAATAGCAGCATCATAACCGAGCCAGTACTGCGGGCACAGCTCACCAGCAAACATTAAAACAGATCAAATCGACCCATCTACAAACACAGAATCTATCCACAATACAGCAAAACGTTAAACAGTCAAGTACACAGAATAAACTAGGCTATACTCTAGATAACAGCAAACGGCACAACCTTGACACAGGTTGATAGATTCACATACCTGGGAACGATCATTTCACCAGACGGCAGATGCACATCAGAAATAGCCGGCAGAATCGGCCAAGCCAAAACAGCATTCAAGAAGATGACAAGCATTCTTACCAACAAATGCCTGTCAATTAACATCAGGAAGAGAGTTCTTGAATGTTGTATAGAACCAATGCTGTTGTACGGATGTGAGGTGTGGACAGTCAACAAAGAAAGCCAGAACAAGATTGAGGCAGCCGAGATGTGGTTTCTAAGAAGAATGTTGAGAGTTCCATGGACGGCAAAGAAAACAAACGAGACAGTCTTGACGGAGGCAGACACAAGTACATCACTCATAAGGAAGATTAGGAAAAGACAAGCAACATTTATAGGCCATTTTATGAGGAAGGGGGATTTGGAGCACCTGGTCACAACGAGAAAGCTGGAGGGAAAGAGAGCACCGGGTAGACCCAGGGAGAAAATGCTGGACGGACTTGCAGAGTGGCTGGGGACGAGGAGGGTGGGGGAGATGCTAGGGGCAACGAGAGATAAAGACAGATGGAAGTCCATGATCGCCAACGCCATGCGGCAGGGCACCTGATGATGATGATACTCTAGATCCCAGCTCATTTTTTCTCTCTCAAAAGGTTCCGGTTCCTGTCGCTTATAGCCCAGCCGACTACTAGAGCCGTATCAACGCTAACACCACGTTAAAAAACGACACCCAGGTTAAAATAAAAGACGACAGTTAAAATCCATGTTCACCGTTATCCTTGCGAGTCTAAAATACGTTCAACAACTAGCACCAACGTAAAGTGATGACGTACACACAGAAATTATACAAGTAATTATCCCGCAGCTTAGGCGGCAAGTAATTTGTTATTTTTTTCGTTTAAAGCCCAGCCGACTGCGCAGTCATATCAGGGCTATAACTATTTCAAAAAGTACACAATACCTCACTGGGGAAAAATACTGGGAAACAAAATTAAGTACACATATCAATGCATTCAGCACATAATCTAAGGATATGCCCCGGACGTTGACCACTCCGTCCAATTTATCACAGATTGTAACATTCGCAGACAGCCACTTTCAGAAGGGCAGTGGCAGACACAGATTGTAACATTCACTGATTTTAAAGCCACTTTCAATAGGGCAGACACAGATTGTAACATTCACTGATTTTAAAGCCACTTTCAATAGGGCAGACACAGACTGTAACCTTCACTGATTTTAACGCCACTTTCAATAGGGCAGACACAGACTGTAACATTCACTGATTTTAACGCCACTTTCAGTAGGGCAGACACAGACTGTAACATTCACTGATTTTAACGCCACTTTCAATAGGGCAGACACAGACTGTAACATTCACTGATTTTAACGCCACTTTCAGTAGGGCAGACACAGACTGTAACATTCACTGATTTTAACGCCACTTTCAGTAGGGCAGGGGCAGACACAGATTGTAACATTCACTGATTTTAAAGCCACTTTCAGTAGGGCAGACACAGATTGTAACATTCACTGATTTTAACGCCACTTTCAGTAGCGCTGACACAGACTGTAACATTCACTGATTTTAAAGCCACTTTCAGTAGGGCAGGGGCAGACACAGACTGTAACATTCACTGATTTTAAAGCCACTTTCAGTAGGACAGGGGCAGACACAGATTGTAACATTCACTGATTTTAAAGCCACTTTCAGTAGGACAGGGGCAGACACAGATTGTAACATTCACTGATTTTAAAGCCACTTTCAGTACGGCATGGGCAGACACAGACTGTAACATTCACTGATTTTAAAGCCACTTTCAGTAGGACAGGGGCAGACACAGACTGTAACATTCACTGATTTTAAAGCCACTTTCAGTACGGCATGGGCAGACACAGATTGTAACATTCACTGATTTTAAAGCCACTTTCAGTAGGGCTGACACAGACTGTGTAACATTCACTGATTTTAAAGCCACTTTCAGTAGGACAGGGGCAGACACAGACTGTAACATTCACTGATTTTAAAGCCACTTTCAGTACGGCATGGGCAGACACAGATTGTAACATTCACTGATTTTAAAGCCACTTTCAGTAGGACAGGGGCAGACACAGATTGTGTAACATTCACTGATTTTAAAGCCACTTTCAGTAGGGCAGGGGCAGACACACATTGTAACATTCACTGATTTTAAAGCCACTTTCAGTACGGCATGGGCAGACACAGATTGTGTAACATTCACTGATTTTAAAGCCACTTTCAGTAGGACAGGGGCAGACACAGATTGTGTAACATTCACTGATTTTAAAGCCACTTTCAGTAGGACAGGGGCAGACACAGATTGTAACATTCACTGATTTTAAAGCCACTTTCAGTAGGACAGGGGCAGACACAGATTGTAACATTCACTGATTTTAAAGCCACTTTCAGTAGGGCAGGGGCAGACACAGATTGTGTAACATTCACTGATTTTAAAGCCACTTTCAGTAGGACAGGGGCAGACACAGATTGTAACATTCACTGATTTTAAAGCCACTTTCAGTAGGACAGGGGCAGACACAGATTGTATGTAACATTCACTGATTTTAAAGCCACTTTCAGTAGGACAGGGGCAGACACAGATTGTAACATTCACTGATTTTAAAGCCACTTTCAGTACGGCATGGGCAGACACAGATTGTAACATTCACTGATTTTAAAGCCACTTTCAGTAGGACAGGGGCAGACACAGACTGTAACATTCACTGATTTTAAAGCCACTTTCAGTAGGGCAGACACAGACTGTAACATTCATTGATTTTAAAGCCACTTTCAGTAGGGCAGACACAGATTGTAACATTCATTGATTTTAAAGCCACTTTCAGTAGGACAGGGGCAGACACAGATTGTAACATTCACTGATTTTAAAGCCACTTTCAGTAGGGCAGGGGCAGACACAGATTGTAACATTCACTGATTTTAAAGCCACTTTCAGTAGGGCAGACACAGATTGTAACATTCACTGATTTTAAAGCCACTTTCAGTAGGGCAGACACAGATTGTAACATTCACTGATTTTAAAGCCACTTTCAGCAGGCCTTGGCAGACACAGACTGTAACATTCATTGATTTTAAATGCCACTTTCAGTAGGGCAGGGGGCAGACCTCTCACACCATGCTGTAGTCCCACGATCTGACACCAGACTGACACACTGTCTGACAATAGTGTCACTACATTGCTTCCTGTTGATAAGGCCTCGCATACAAAGCAAGAAAATCCAGTTTATCCTTCAAGTACAAAACTGTCAGATGTAAACTGACTCCAATCTATAATTCTTCTTCTGTGTCCAGTTATCTTCTGATTATAATTCTTCTCCTGCGTCCAGTTATCTATCTGATTTAATTCTTCTCTCTGCATCCAGTTATCTTCTGATTATAATTCTTCTCTGCATCCAGTTATCTTCTGATTATAATTCTTCTCCTGTGTCCAGTTATCTTCTGATTATAATTCTTCTCCTGCGTCCAGTTATCTTCCGATTATAATTCTTCTTCTGCATCCAGTTATCTTCTGATTATAATTCTCTTCTGCGTCCAGTTATCTTCTGATTATAATTCTTCTTCTGCGTCCAGTTATCTTCTGATTATAATTCTTCTTCTGCGTCCAGTTATCTTCTGATTATAATTCTTCTCTGTTCCAGTTATCTTCTGATTATAATTCTTCTTCTGCGTCCAGTTATCTTCTGATTATAATTCTTCTCTGCGTCCAGTTATCTTCTGATTATAATTCTTCTTGCATCCATTATCTTCTGATTATAATCTCTTCTGCGTCCAGTTATCTTCTGATTATAATTCTTCTTCTGCATCCAGTTATCTTCTGATTATAATTCTTCTTCTGCGTCCAGTTATCTTCTGATTATAATTC
>JAPXFY010000035.1:34561094-34573594 GCA_030674185.1 Monoplex corrugatus
AAAATTATGTACATATACCAATGCATTTGCGCACATAATCAAAGGACATGGCCCCTGGCGTTGACCACTCCGTCAAATTTATCGCACAGGGGATTTAAAAAACACACCTGAATACAAACTGAAACATACCTATTCATACCAAAACATATAAAAACGGGCATAAAGTACCTGAAATTGCTTCCGCATATCTCACCTCCCAAGAGCCAAACATGCGCTTAATACACGTACCCAATTACCAATCCTAAGAAAAAATACATCACACTTTATCGAACACATACAGGTGAATGGACCATTAAGACAGAAAATGATAGGAAGAAATAACAGAAAGCAAAGGAGCAAGGTAGAAAGAAAGAGAGTGACAGAAAAGAGGAAATTTCGAGCACAGAATTTCCAGAAGGCGGGGATACTATTTATACTGAAAGAGCCCCCGGCATCCCCACAGGGGGGATCTAACTGATTGAGTAAGCTTAGGTTAGAATTCGTCCACAGGCAGCTGGGAAATCCTGCTATGCTGGCTGACCTTTTGTGAAAGGCAATGGTATTAGGGAAAGACAGCCATGTATCGTCATCTTGTTTGTTTCATTCTGCGTCACAACACCAACAAATCTCACCTTTCCACGACACCTAAATCTAATATACCACAAAACTCTACGCGAGAGAGAGAGAGAGAGAGAGAGAGAGAGAGGAGAGAGAGAGAGAGAGAGAGAGAGAGAGAGAGAGAGATGTGAAAAGAGAGAGAGAGAGAGAGAAGAAGAAGAAGAAGAAGAAGAGAGAGAAGAAGAAGAAGAAGAAGAAGAAGAAGAAGAAGAAGAAGGAAGAAAGAAGAAGAAGAAGAAGAAGAAGAAGAAGAAGAAGAAGAAGAAGAAGAAGAAGAAGAAGAAGAAGAAGAAGAAGAAGAAGAAGAAAGAAGAGAGAAGAAGAAGAAGAAGAAGAGAAGAAGAAGAAGAAGAAGAAGAAGAAGAAGAAGAAGAAAGAAGAAGAAGAAGAGAAGAAGAAGCCAAGTCCTTTCACCATGATGACTAAAAATCCTTGCTGAAACATGTTGACGTAATGGTCATTGTGTGACCTCAAAAATGGGTCATGCACATTCAAACATAAACATCAGTGAAATCCCACTGGACATAATTCTTTCCAATCTCCCCCCCCCCCCCCCCCTTTTTTTTTGTTTCGCTTTTTTTAAAAAATAAAAACGTAAGCTGCTTCATATCTACAGAATATGCGCGCGCGCACGTGTGTGTGAATGTGGGTGAGGAGAGAGAGAGAGAGAGAGAGAGTGTGTGTGTGTGTGTGTGTGTGGGCGTGAGTGCGCGCGCGTGTATGTGTGTTTTGTGCGTGCGTGACAAAAAAAAATGTTACCAGCATTAATCTAGCTGTATCTGGGTATGAATCTTTACCAAATTTCAGTCAAAGATATCGGCCGATAATGACTTGCTAATGAGTAAGTTTGGAGGTCATGGTGCAAGGTCAAGGTCAAACGGACCGAAAAGTGCCTTAAATCAGCATATTCCAAGGCGCGTTAACAGCACCTTCTCAGGAACGTCTGACAATTGAAATCTGGTTCACTGTCGTCACAACAAACACTGTCCTCGTTTCACGTACAGCTATATATTATTTTCACATGACGCCTCTTTATGGTCACAATTACCCTGACAAGTACAAAATCTGGATTTTCTAGAAAGATTGGTTTTTTTTTTTTTTTGTACGAAAATGGAGACTGTTACAATTCCTTGACCATCATCTTGTTTCCTTTTGCTGTCCATCTTTTGCGTTGCCTCAGCAGCATTGTCTTGCATGCCTGTTCGATCTTTCCAGCGCATTAACACATCATCATGGAACCCAACATTCATTCCCTAACAGTACTAAGAGCCAGGCGTGCCACAGGAGTCATACACACAACAGCCCACCATAAAGCCCTACCCCCGTCACAGGAGATTCTGCTTTGTGCTGGATTGTGAACTACCCGTGGAGATTCACCACACTCGGACCACAGACATCTTACCACACACACACACCCCACCACCACACACACACCACACACACACACACACAAACACACACACACCACAAACACAACACAACAAACCACAACATATACACACACATATATATATATATTATATATATGTATATATATATGTATGTATATATATGTATGTATCGAATTATCTTTAACACACCACTATTTCTGATGGTTGCCAATTCTACTGTTTCAATCATTAATTATGGTAACGTCATTTGTGAGTTTTTCTTCTCGTCTTCGACACAGTTGTTTTCTAGTTCATTTCTTTTTTTCTTCTGAAAATTGACTGTTTTCAAGTATCCTCTTCACTCCATCATGTATCCTTACTTTGTTTTTCTTTGGTCTAAAATCATTTAGTGAATAGACATTAAATTAAAGACCGGCACATATATATATGTATACATGTGTGTGGTGTGTGTGTGTGTGTGTGTGTGTGTGTGTGTGTGTGTGTGTGTGTGTGTGTGTGTGTGTGTGTGTGTGTGTGTGTGTGTGTGTGTGTGTGTGCCACTTGTCTATGATAATCCCCCAGTCAGCTGCGGGGACAGACAGACAGACAGACAGACAGGACAGACCAGCTGCCACAGGGTGGCCAGACGGTCAGACAAAGTACCGCCTCGAGTCACCACATGCGTTCTCCAACACACGCCATACATCTCAAAACCGAACCGGCCAGTGGTTGGTTGATATTTTGGGTCATACGGCAGACATCTTGCTAATGCGTATGTATCAACCATGACTTGAAGGAACACAGTCGCATGATCGAAAGAGGCGTGTTGAACATTCTTAACCGTCACTTTGGACAAAACAGATGAGGAAGTAGTACAAAAAAGTGCCGGGATAGATCTAGCTGTCGGAACAACCCGACGCAATCACGCGGGGAAAATGCGCTTCCAGACTTACCAGGAGATAAGACAAAATAATGTATACGTTTGAGACATGATGACACGCACGTGGTGGATATTAGTTGTAAGTTTTCGATCATGTAACTCCGATCTTTCATGTTATGGTTGATACATATGCATAAGCAAGATATCACTTACAGTGAAAAGACGTTAAATCAAAGAACGAACGATATCTGCTGCAGCAACCAAAACATCAACCAATCAATGGCCGGTCGGTTTGAGATGTAGTCTCGTGTTTCTCTGACTGCTGTTGTTGATGCTGATGTGTTGTTGTTGTTGTCCTCGTCACTGAATCTTCCTTCAAAAAACAGAGGGGCAGGAGGGAACATGGAGGACGGAGATGGTTTGTTTTACACTGTCGTGTGTTCTCGTGGGAGGGAAGACTGGTCCTGCTGCTGAGGTTGTAAATCGCCAGGAAAAGCCATTGCTTCCGATCATCCAGGGGAATGGCTCAAATGAAGGCCGGAACTTTAGCATATTCAAGACGTTTGGGAAACTGATCTTCTCTGCTGCATACGGCAAACGACAGAACGAAAAGTGGGAGAGAGGAGAGAGAGAGAGAAGAAGAGAGAGAAAGAAGAGAGAGAGAGAGAGGGAGAGAGAATGAGAAGAAGAGAAAGAGAGAAAGGCAAGAGAGGATGGGGAGAGAGAGAGAGAGAGAGAGAGGGGAGGAAGAAGGGAGAAGAAGAAGAAGAGGAGGAGGGGGAAGAGAGAGAGAGGAGAGAGAGAGAGAGAGAAGGGAGAGAAGGAGAGGGAGAGAAGAGAGAGAGAGAGAGAGAGAAAAGAGAGAGAGCAGCTGTATATGGCCCAAGTACAGTGAGAGTTCTAGGTATTAGTCAGCCTCTCTCTCTCTCCCCCCTCTCTCTCTCCTTCTGCCCCCTACGGTTACTTAAACAAGCGAAACACTGGCCTCTGTGTAACGAAGCAGTCGATTAGCACAGCGCAAATTTGCTAAACGTTATTTCTGTCCTAGCACTGAATAATTTAAACAGAAATGAAGGACAGCTGAATGCTTGTGGACACATGGGACAGTCACGTGTGGAAACTGCATTACATGAATGCACGCACACGCTTACACACACACATGTTCTGTCTCCCATGACACACCGTGAAAGAGAGAAAGGGAGAGGGGGAGAGAGAGAGAGAGAGAGGAGAGGAGGGGAGAGAGAGAGAGAGAGAGAGAGAGAGAGAGAGAGGGGAGAGAGAGAGAGAGAGAGAGAGAGAGAGAGAGAAACTGAAAATGGTTTATTGCCATTGACATTTTTGTCCTTGTGGCAAGGAACATAAAACAAAGTCATTAAATTTTACGGCGACATTTTCGCGAAATAAAGATTTATAAATATAGTCATGGCTGACATTACATCCATTTGAATTTTTTTTCCTAATGATGAAGAAAGAGAGAGAGAGAGAGCGAGAGAGAGAGAGAGAGAGAGAGAGAGAGGAGAGAGAGAGAGAGAGAGAGAGAGAAAGAGAGAGGAAAAAGTTAACTTTTCCAGACTGATCTTATATAATAAGGTTCATATGCTTGTCTGTTAGTCTTACTGTTGGCCATATGGTAGTTAACAAGACACACCTGAGGGTGCTAGATGGTACCCAGAACAACAGTGCCTCACCGCTGACCGGGCAATCACCTCGCAGTCTCGATGTCACACAATAGCCATGTCACCAAGCAAAGGGTTGTCCATGCGCTGCATGAGCCATTCGGACCCAGTCCTCAGTTACCTTGTTTACAGACCGAATGGCAATGTGGGGAGATGACAAAACCAGGGACACAGCCACACTACGTGCACCAGCCAGGTCCAGTTTGGCTACCAGACGAAGAGATCAGTATCTTATATACTTAAGCGTTCATATATGAAGAGAATATCTTCCATAGGTGAATTCATTTGAGGCATGTTGCGGTACACCAATACTCCTTTTTATGGCAGAAGTATGGGCTTTCTGAATCAGGCAAGTTTTATGTAGGCTCCAAATTTAAGAGGCATACGTCAGGACAGGCTAATTGTTTAAAAAAAGTATTAAAGGATTGGTCGCTCTCAGTCTTCGCAATGATCTCTGTATTTCAATAACTCCTCTTTCGTCTTCTTTCTTTACGTACCTCTGACAGGGCCAGATTCAGTCTAGGAGGCTTTGTGATTAAAATCATGGCAAGACACTTTTATGAATTAGTCATTTTAGCCTCGTCTGAAACATGAAAACATACAATACAATACAATACAATATTTTATTCACATAGCGCAAAATCTCTGATAAAATCAAAATCTAAGCGCTAAAACACACAACACCAGACACACACGCACGCACGCAGCGCACAACACCACAACACACCACGCACCGCACACACACACACACACACACACACACACACACACAACTCACGCACACGGCTATAAATGGGGAGAAAGAATAAAAGCAATGGAAAATTATAGAGAGCATATTATAGACAATTATATATTACAATGTGATTCCTTTGAAGTACACAGCTGCCCACTCTTTCGAAACACCATCATTTTTTTTGTTTATTTTTTGTTGTTGTTGTTGTCGAAAGATTAACTGATCTGCTTCCATTTTGAAAGTATTGTGTTAGGTTTGTAATCCTGTAACAGACTCTAAAAAAAAAAGTATTACCATCAGCACTATACCATCAGCAACTATACCATCAGCTACTAGCAGCTATACCATCAGCAACTATACCATCAGCAACTATACCATCAGCAACTATACCATCAGCATTATACCATCAGCAACTATCATCAGCAAATAACATTAAAAACATTTCTTTGCCGTCGGGAATTGGCTGAATGCAGCTCTTTCCAGTTTTTGCAAGTTCCACTGGCAGCTTATTTATTAAGAAAGAAAACAACAGAGACATAAAGAAACATCCTTGCTTTAATCCACGTCGACAATTGAAAAAAGTACTAACACACATCAAAAACGCAATCAAGCAATGAACTGTACATTTCTCTCAGGGCATGTTTACAGTTTTCAGTTTACACCAGCCTTTCAAGCACTGTCCATAGCACATTTCTACTCACAGGGTCAAAAGCCTCTTTAAAGCCCACAGATGTAACGTGCAATTTTGCCTTTTACAGATACGCTTTTAAACCACGTAAGTACAGGTCTCTATACTGAAACTGTAACCTGTCCTAAAACCAACTCGTTCCTCACTAATCTATTTTCGTGTATCGACCATGTTGTCTTTCATTGTTCAAAATATACTATAAACTTTGTCAATTACAAGTTAGAGGTACTCCATGGTAAGTCTACAACAGTTAGAGGTACTCCATGGTAAGTCTACAACAGTTAGAGGTAGTCCATGGTAAGTCTACAACAGTTAGAGGTATTCCATGGTAAGTCTACAACAGTTACAGGTACTCCATGGTAAATCTACAACAGTTACGGGTACTCCATGGTAAGTCTACAACAGTTAGAGGTACTCCATGGTAAGTCTACAACAGTTAAGGTACTCCATGATAACAACAGTTAGAGGTACTCCATGGTAAGTCTACAACAGTTAGAGGTACTCCATGATAAGTCTACAACAGTTAAAGGTACTCCATGATAACAACAGTTAGAGGTACTCCATGGTAAGTCTACAACAGTTAGGGGTACTCCATGGTAAGTCTACAACAGTTAGAGGTACTCCATGGTAAGTCTACAACAGTTAGAGGTACTCCATGGTAAGTCTACAACAGTTAGAGGTACTCCATGGTAAGTCTACAACAGTTAGAGGTACTCCATGGTAAGTCTACAACAGTTAGAGGTAGTCCATGGTAAGTCTACAACAGTTAGAGGTATTCCATGGTAAGTCTACAACAGTTACAGGTACTCCATGGTAATCTACAACAGTTAAAGGTACTCCATGGTAAGTCTACAACAGTTAGAGGTACTCCATGGTAAGCCTACAACAGTTAGAGGTACTCCATGGTAAGTCTACAACAGTTAGAGGTAGTCTATGGTAAGTCTACAACAGTTAGAGGTACTCCATGGTAAGTCTACAACAGTTACAGGTACTCCATGGTAAATCTACAACAGTTAAAGGTACTCCATGGTAAGTCTACAACAGTTAGAGGTACTCCATGGTAAGTCTACAACAGTTAGGGGTACTCCATGGTAAGTCTACAACAGTTAGAGGTAGTCCATGGTAAGTCTACAACAGTTAGAGGTACTGCATGGTAAGTCTACAACAGTTAAAGGTACTCCATGGTAAGTCTACAACAGTTAGAGGTACTCCAGTCCATGGTAAGTCTACAACAGTTAGAGGTACTCCATGGTAAGTCTACAACAGTTAGAGGTACTCCATGGTAAGTCTACAACAGTTAGAGGTACTCCATGGTAAGTCTACAACAGTTAGAGGTACTCCATGGTAAGTTTCAGATCGATTCATACTGCCTTGTTTGTAGACAGGAGCGACGACAGACTTACCTGATTCTTTTGGAAAACTTCCGCCACGAAAGAGCTCGTTACAAAGTTTACCAAGAAATGTTCTTACAATTTCACTGACCTCTTTTCACATCTCCCCTATAGCCCTCTCTGCCTGCTCCTGGTTTTTTGCCTGTCTGTCTTCAGTGTCTGATGCCATTCATGACAAAAATGTTTCCTACCTCTAGTCTGCTCTTACAGTATCATGAATTACTGATCTTCTGTTCAATGAGTGTATTGCTTGCCAGAAAAAAATGAGGGTTATTAATAACATGTTTTAATTTTTGCTAGCATTTCTCCTTCTGCAATAGTCTTAAACTCTGTTCTTTTGTTCTTTTTTGCACATACAATTGAGAGAGAGAGAGAGAGAGAGAGAGAGAGAGAGAGAGAGAGGGAGGGAGGAAAGAGAGAGAGAAAGAAAGGACAGAGAGGAGAGAGTGAGAGAGAGAGGGGGAGGGAGACAGAGAGAGAGAGAGAGAAAGAGAGAGAGAGACAGACGGACAGACAGAGACAGAGAAAGATTGACAGTTTGATGATTTAATGTCTTTAAAGCATTCAGCCCAATCAAGACAAGACAGGGAGATGAAATTTAAAACAAACAGTAACACCAAAAAGAACAAAATTCAGTAACAGGCAGGTTAACCACGACATGACTAGTCACACCATAAAGTAAGTCAAATATTCATGCTGCTGATTCAGCTGATCATATTTGTTATCTGTTCAAACCAACTAAATAATATGTAGTTTACCTACAGGTTTCAAACGGTGCATGCAAGCGTACATGACCCAGACACACACCACCCATGGGCTACGACATCAAATATGTTCTTAACATTTGTGCACTGTTAAATCATCTGAAATATAGAATAGTGCAGTGCCTCTCACGAGACATTTGAATAAGGACTTAGCATTTATGAGACACATTTAAAATTGGTCGTCGAAGAAAACTCAAATCAACAGAAAAACGATTTATCATTTAAAACACACATTTCAAATCAGCCATCAAAGAAAACAAATCAATTGTTGATTTGTCTACATTTCAAGGCGTCGAAGATAAATTTTACCTGGGGAATAATAATATTGTCATCATCTGATCTCAGTGTGGAGAGAGAGAGAGAGAGAGAGAGAGAGAGAGAGAGAGAGAGAGAGAGAGAGAGAGAGAGAGAGAGAGAGAGAGAGAGAAAGAGAGAATTTAGACGTCAGATGATGAATTAATGTTATTGGCCATGGTCTCTCACCAAAGAGTAAGTGAATACACATCAACATAATAATAATAATAACAATAATGTAAACAAAATATATCAAGATACAACACAGTAAACTACGAGTGATTACAACAATGGAAGAGAGAAAGACAGAGAGAGATAGAGAGAAAGGTAGCGTGGGGTGAGTGACAGCTTCAATCCATAACTGTAATCCTTCCAAAGACGGTGGCCTTATTTCAAGCAAAGGAAAGCAACGAGCGACGATCCTGACTCAACGCTTGATTCATTCCAGTCCGTGCAGCATTAGTGCATCTGACAGTAAATGATCGTTGAATTGATCGTCTGAATGTCCAACTGATCTCAATCCATTGATGACCGAGACTCCATCAGAGAAAGACATGGGGCTACTGATCCTTTCCCTTCAATACCTCACCCAGTTAAAAAAAAAAAAAAAAAAATCTAGCTGATCAGATTATTATAAAATTGTAGACGGAAATGGATTCCACTTATAGATCTTCTGCGTTCTAACCAAGTCCACGTCTAAAAATGGTGAGACTTGATGATGTGGATGAAGGATGTTACAACTCATTTATTATTCTTAGCGTGACATGGTGAAACCTTTACAATGTTGATTCATCATGCATGCGAATATAAAAGGTTTCCACAAGTCCTGATTTACTGCCTAACAATTGTGGCCAGGATGAATCCCCGTGGATGATTTATTACCCAAGCAGCAATATGAGATTTCAATATTCAGTGACAGCCACTTTCAGTACAGATGGGGCAGACCATTTTATACGACTCTTGCCACTTGATCCCATTAATTTCTTATGGACTGGAACATAAAACCGCCAATCCGGGATACTTGCTGTGTTAAAAAATGTCCCAGTGTTCTTCAATGGCTCCACTTGAAGATCAGCAACCAATGGATAGTAGCTGATGGAGTGTACATTCTATAAGGACAGAATTCGAGTGACACCAACCAGTTCACTGCTGAACGTTGAAGAGATAATTTTATCTCTCACAGCAGCAAGGTTGACTAAATACCTCACAGAAAACGAGTACTTGGATGTGTCACTCCACAAAGGAGGCATCCTGGAAAGTGTCTCGTTGTGCAGAATATACCACGATGATTTGAAAAGCAATCCAAAAGCTAAAGCAGACAAGAGGGACGTGGGTGGCTCGCGTATAGATTAGTCCCAAACAAGACGAATCAACTGGCTCTGAACAGCAAAGAAATGCTGATGAAGTACTTTAACAGCTTCTTAATGTGGTTATCCACAAAAGAATACGCGACAGACTGGATCAGTTTGGAAGATGGCATAGCAATGGGTTGTGAAATTTCTCCTCTACTGTTCGTACTGACAATGTAGGTAATCTTGAAGGCAGCAACAATGTAGGTCATCTTGAAGGCAGTAACAATGTAGGTCATCTTGAAGGCAACAACAATGTAGGTCATCTTGAAGGCAACAACAATGTAGGTCATCTTGAAGGCAACAACAATGTAGGTCATCTTGAAGGCAGCAACAATGTAGGTCATCTTGAAGGCAGCAACAGTGTAGGTCATCTTGAAGGCAGTAACAATGTAGGTCATTTGAAGGCAGCAACAATGTAGGTCATCTTGAAGGCAACAACAATGTAGGTCATCTTGAAGGCAACAACAATGTAGGTCATCTTGAATGCAACAACAATGTAGGTCATCCTTGAAGGCGAGCAACAATATAGTCATCTTGAAGGCATACACAATGTATGTCATCTTGAAGCACAACAATTACGTCATCTGAAGCAACAACAATAAGGCTTGATCTCTGAAGCATACACAATGTAGGCATTTGAAGGCATCAAACAATGTAGGTCATCTTGAAGGCAACAACAATGTAGGTCATCTTGAAGGCAACAACAATGTAGGTCATCTTGAAGGCAGCAGTGAACAGTTCATATCCAGATGATCTCGGAAATGGATACCAAACACAGCTTCTAAAAGATTTCTTAAGTGAGATTCCTTTCCACAAAGGACGATGAAACACACACAATACTGAAGTATTTACAATACAATACAACACAATACAATGCAATACAATACAATACAATACAACACAATACTGTACAACACAACACAACCAAATAAAGACTTGAACTCTCCTGAGCTATACAACTTCATCTGCAAGAGCTTTTAAAAAATATTTTCATCAGTAAAACTGCCTCAGTCATTACATCTAGTTTTGTGTGAAAGTGCTCCAGCGTCAGGCAAGTTTACCTTCCCACTGCAACGCCAAAAGTTTAAACGCACGTAGTTTACTCTTCAAATCATTCTTGATAATGCAAAGACTTTTTAAATTATCCTCTTGGGAACATTTTGATTCTAAATAACTGAACTCTGGGTTTTACCCCCCCCCCCCCCCCCCATACAGATGTTAAATGATTTCCTTTCTGTTGAAGTTATGCCAACAAACACGAGGGAGGTCACGCCACTGTAAGAAATCTGACATCACGAGACTGGGGACTGTGAGTGTGTGTGATGTTGGGGTAGAGGAGTGGTTAGGCAGGGAGCTGGCGATGACTGACTTTGTACAAAATATCTTACAAATGAACAAGCAGCATCAACGGCCGACACATCAATGGCAGACTGACCGTCTCTTCAACAACACCGAAAGAAAGACGAGGACAGACACACACGTCATTACAGACCAAACCAGCCGCAAAAACCAAGCAACCGCTGGGGGAAAAAAAAAAAACGTTCAAAATCAAAACCAAAAGAACAAACAAATAAAGAAGCAAACAAAATCCCAACAACAACCCCCCCCCTCCCCCACCAAAGCATGTGAATAAAAAATAAAAGAAGAAACAAGTATCTATCTATCCTAACTACCTGTTGTCTATCCTACCTACCTGTCTATCTATCTACTGTCTATCTCTATCTATCTATCTGTCTATTTTCTATCTGTCTGTCTCTCCTCTCTCGTATCTGTCTATCTGTCTGCCTTTACCCCTATCTTCTGTCTATCTATCATCACTCAATCTATCTATCATATCTATCTACGTATCTGTCCTATCTATCTACCTACTATCATCCATCAGCATCATCATCAATCTCTCTTATATATTATCATCTCTCTATCTGCCTCTCTATCTCTCTAGTCTGTCTGTCTACTGTTGTATCTGTATTTAAAAAAGTATGCATGATGTATGTATTATAATAAATGTAGTATGTATGATGTATGTATGTATGTATGAATGTATGTATGAATGTATGTATGTATTGTCTGCCTGTCTGTCTGTCTAACTATCTGTCTCTCTATATCTACCATATACAAGCGTGAAGGCAACATCACAAAAGACTCCAATCAAGTCGTTGGGCCCTGCATTGTTGAAATGGTGGGGGTGCTCGCTGGCTTGTCGCTGTCACACACGGAAATCCCCCAGAAGAGAATGAACCAACGATCAATGACATCAGCCGTCCAGATGTTTCCTTCCCAGCCCTTAGGGACAGTGGAGAGGTGGAGGTGAAGAATGCTGTGGAGGGTAAGGAAAACGAACTGCCATAACTTGAGGGCACAAAAGGTGGGGGGTGGGGGTGGGGGAAGTGGAAGGGGCTGGGGTGGTAGAGAAACAAGAAGGATTGGGAAATAGAAATTCGATGAGATGTGCCCCAATGTTGCCGGGTGGTGATGGTGGAAGCGGAATCGATCTGTTGGACCTATCGATTTCTACTCACCAAACACTGTCCCGCTCAGCAAAGAGTGGAACAGAATGCAAGTCATCAATAATACAGATCAATGAGATGGGGGAAATGGAACGGGGAAGAAATTCTGGGAATCTAATCCGGGAACGAGATAGAACTTCACTTTTAAAAAAGGAAAATTTAGAAATAGATGAGGGGAAAAAAACCCCAGAATGAACAAAAAAAAAAAAAAAAAAAAAAGAGTAAGATTAACAGACAGAAAAATGTGT
>JAPXFY010000035.1:34578594-34583594 GCA_030674185.1 Monoplex corrugatus
TCTGTCTAGTTTATCGCACAGGGAATTTAAAAAAAGATACCTGAATACAAACTTAAACAAAATTAAGGACACTAATATATATATATATAAACGGGCCTAAAGTACCTAAAATTGCTTCTGCATATCACATTTCCCTAGTGCCAAAAAATGCATTTAAAACATGTATCCAATTATCAATCCTAAGAGAAAGTATTAAGACTTTATCAAACACATACAGGTGAGTCGACCAGTGAGGCAGAAAATGATAATAAGAAATGAGAGAAAGCACATGAATAAGGTAGAAACAAAGACAGTGATAGAAAAGTATTCTTATTCTTACTGTTTAAAGCTCAGCCGACTGCACAGAGCCATGACCACATCTAAACGTACAGATCTGGTTAAACAACACAAATCAAAACAAAACAAAACGAAAAAAAGCTGGAAGAGAAAATCAAGTACACATGTCAATACATGCACGCACATAATCTAATGGAAGAGAAAATCAAGTACACATGTCAATGCATGCACGCACATAATCTAATGGAAGAGAAAATCAAGTACACATGTCAATGCATGCACGCACATAATCTAAGGACATGCCTCTGACACTGACCATTCCGTCCTATTTATCACCAGAGGATTCAAAACAAACAAAAAAAACAAAACAAAACAAAACAAAACAAAAACCCCAACAACAACAAACCTGAATACAAGTATGAACATAGCTAGGACACTAAAGTATACATAAAAAAATGACCTAAATTACCTAAAATTGCTCCTGCACAGCACAGTTCCTGACAGCCAAACATGCAGACCATACATATACCCAATTATCAGTCCTATGAGAAAGAATGTAAGGCTTGATACAACACATTCAGAGGAACGGACCAGCAAAGCAAAAAATGACAGGAAGAGATGACAGACGCCAGAAAAACACGAAAATAGAATCAGAACGCGTATTTAGTATGAGCAGACAAGACAGGCGCAATTTTTCGGCCAACTGGCCTTTGTCAGGTGTAAATGTAAAATCACAAACAAACCAACACCAAATACAAAAATTAGGAGAAAAAGACTGGCACCAAACATAAAAATCAGGAGAAAAAGACTGGCACCAAATATACAAATTAGGAGAAAAAGACTGGCACCAAATATACAAATTAGGAGAAAAAGACTAACACCAAATATACAATTTAGGAGAAAAAGACTGGCACCAAATATACAAATCAGGAGAAAAAGACTGGCACCAAATATACAATTTAGGAGAAAAAGACTGGCACCAAATATACAAATTAGGAGAAAAAGACTAACACCAAATATACAACTTAGGAGAAAAAGACTGACACCAAATATACAACTTAGGAGAAAAAGACTGGCACCAAATATACAAATCAGGAGAAAAAGACTGGCACCAAATATACAAATCAGGAGAAAAAGACTGGCACCAAATATACAAATCAGGAGAAAAAGACTGGCACCAAATATACAAATCAGGAGAAAAAGACTGGCACCAAATATACAAATTAGGAGAAAAAGACTGGCACCAAATATACAAATCAGGAGAAAAAGACTGGCACCAAATATACAAATTAGGAGAAAAAGACTGGCACCAAATATACAAATTAGGAGAAAAAGACTAACACCAAATATACAATTTAGGAGAAAAAGACTAACACCAAATATACAAAATAGGAGAAAAAGACTGGCACCAAATATACAAATCAGGAGAAAAAGACTGGCACCAAATATACAAAATAGGAGAAAAAGACTAACACCAAATATACAAATCAGGAGAAAAAGACTGGCACCAAATATACAAATTAGGAGAAAAAGACTGGCACCAAATATACAAATTAGGAGAAAAAGACTGGCACCAAATATACAAATCAGGAGAAAAAGACTGGCACCAAATATACAAATTAGGAGAAAAAGACTAACACCAAATATACAAATTAGGAGAAAAAGACTAACACCAAATATACAATTTAGGAGAAAAAGACTAACACCAAATATACAAAATAGGAGAAAAAGACTGGCACCAAATATACAAATTAGGAGAAAAAGACTAACACCAAATATACAAAATAGGAGAAAAAGACTGGCACCAAATATACAAATCAGGAGAAAAAGACTGGCACCAAATATACAAAATAGGAGAAAAAGACTGGCACCAAATATACAAAATAGGAGAAAAAGACTGGCACCAAATATACAAATCAGGAGAAAAAGACTGGCACCAAATATACAAAATAGGAGAAAAAGACTAACACCAAATATACAAATCAGGAGAAAAAGACTGGCACCAAATATACAAATTAGGAGAAAAAGACTGGCACCAAATATACAAATTAGGAGAAAAAGACTGGCACCAAATATACAAATCAGGAGAAAAAGACTGGCACCAAATATACAAATTAGGAGAAAAAGACTAACACCAAATATACAAATTAGGAGAAAAAGACTGGCACCAAATATACAAATCAGGAGAAAAAGACTGGCACCAAATATACAAATTAGGAGAAAAAGACTGGCACCAAATATACAAATTAGGAGAAAAAGACTGGCACCAAATATACAAATTAGGAGAAAAAGACTGGCACCAAATATACAAAATAGGAGAAAAAGACTGGCACCAAATATACAAATTAGGAGAAAAAGACTGGCACCAAATATACAAATTAGGAGAAAAAGACTGGCACCAAATATACAAAATAGGAGAAAAAGACTGGCACCAAATATACAAATTAGGAGAAAAAGACTGGCACCAAATATACAAATTAGGAGAAAAAGACTGGCACCAAATATACAAATTAGGAGAAAAAGACTGGCACCAAATATACAAATTAGGAGAAAAAGACTGGCACCAAATATACAAATCAGGAGAAAAAGACTGGCACCAAATATACAAAATAGGAGAAAAAGACTGGCACCAAGTATAAAAATTAGGAGAAAAAGACTAAAGCTTCCCTGCTGCTTATAAGCACAAGACAGTGACAGAAAAGAGGAAATTTCTAGCACAGAAATTCCAGAATGTGGGGATACTATTTACACAGAAAGAGTCCCCGGCATCCCAACAGAGGGATGTCAAAGCCTCAGTCCTATACAGGCTGGGAGTCTACAATAGTGGAGGGGGGGGGGGAACAAGACCAAAAGAACAAATTGGGTACTTTCCAGGGTAGCAGCATAACAGAGAGAGAGAGAGAGAGAGAGAGAGAGAGAGAGAGAAGAAGAGAGACAGACAGACAGACAGACAGAGACAGAGAGACAGAGAGAGAGAGAACTCAGAACTCAGAATATTTTTTTTAATGTACATCGGCCTTAGGCCACAATACAATAGTCGGTGGGGGGGGGGTGGGGGTGGAGGGGAGATAGGGTTTTTGTGGATTACACCAATATTGCAATGCGTATGATTGCATCGTCGAACATTGACACTTTCCGCGCTTTCCTCAGTTGATACTTCGTTGGTCTAACAGTCAACAGATCTTTCTTTTGCTGACCAGATCTAACATTTAATGAGTAATACACTAAACAGTACTTGATTATCATCAAGCTTCATCAGTGCATTAAGGCATCAAACAAGTCATAAAGATATTTATATACATATATCGTTCCAGAGAAAGAGAAGGAGAGAAGAAGGAGAGAGAAAGAGAAGAGAGAGAGAGAGAGAGAGAGAGAGAGAGAAGAGGAGAGAGAGATAGACAGACAGGACAGAGTGCAAACATCCTTTTCATGTGTCTGTGAAAAAGTACAAAGGGCCACAATCACAAAGTGGCCAAACGACTTCAGGATGGAGCACGTGATGCCGTGAATCAGTCAGGATCCTGGCAATTTCCTCACACCCGAAGTCTTCCTCCACTTCACACGACAATGGGGCAATGGGGCGGGGAGAGGTGAAAAACGCTGGCACATCTTCAGATGGGGGTTTGGTTGATGGGGATGGGGGGGGGGGGGAATTAGTCAAGCCATAGTAATCAAGCCATGTTTATATTGAAAAACATCATTTTCTGTTTTTTCTCCCCCTTCTTTTCTCTACGAGCTACTCCCCTATGGTCTAAGAACTGTGACATGATACGATAATAAAGGCGATGCCCATTCACATCTGAACTGCTGTGGGGAGGTTTAACGTGAGCCGAGTGCACGCTGCACACAGGATCTCCATTTCTCATTTCATCCGAGAGACTAGCACCCAGGTCATCACTCAAGGTCTGGCTGTGAGGAAGGAGTGGGGGTGGGGGTGGTAGAGAAAAGTCCCTGTGCGAACCATGATTCGAACCCGGTTTCTTGCAAATTAGGTGGTGCTTTAACCCGCTTGGCCACTCATCCGAGCATATGAAGTACCACTCATTCTATGGTAAGTTACAAATGTGCTTTGTGTCAGTACTGACTCTGGTTGTTGGAAACAGGAAAGTTCCCCCCCTTTTTTTTTTTTTTAAAGTGAGTGGTTGACAGTTTGTGTGTATGCGCGTCATAGAGAGACGGAGAGAGAGAGAGAAAGACGATGAGAGAGAGGGAGAGAGAGAGAAGAGAGAGAGAGAGGAGGGAGAGAGAGAGAGAGAGAGAGAGAGAAGAGAGAGAGAGAGAGAGGAGAGAGAGAGAGAGAGAGAGAGAAACTGAAACTGAAAATGGTTCATTGCCATTGACATTTTTGTCCTTGTGGCAAGGAGAATAAAACAAAGTCATTAAATTTTTCGGCGACGTTTTCTCGAAACAAAGATTTATAAATATAGTCATGGTTGACAATACATCCATTTGAATTTTTTCCCTAAAGATGAAGAAAAAATTGAACGGAAAAAGTTGAACAAAAAGTTGAAGAAGAGAGAGAGAAAGAGAAGAGAGAAAGAGAGAGAGAGGGGAAAAAGAGAGAGAAGAGAAAAGAAAGAAAGAAGATGAGTAAAGAGAGAAGAGAAAGAAGAGTGAGAACAGAGAGAATCACAGAGATAGAGAGAAAAAAGATAGGAGAGACAGACAGAAAGACAGAGATAAGAACAGATGCAAACATTTTCTCATGTGTCTGTGAAAAAGTA
>JAPXFY010000035.1:34588594-34598594 GCA_030674185.1 Monoplex corrugatus
AATTAATCATACAGGGGATTTAAAAAACATACCTGGGTACAAATTTAACATAACTAAGGACATTAAAACAATAAAAAACAACCCTAAATTACCTAAAATTACTTCTGCACACTCACATTTCCCAAGAGCCAAAAATGCAATTAAGACACATACCCAATTATAACTCCCAAGACAAAGTACGAAAGATTTTATCCAACACACACAGGTGAATGGACCAGAAAGGCAGAAAATGATAAGAAGAAATGACAGAAAGCAAAGGAGGAAGAAAGAAACAAAGACAGTGACAGAAAAGAGGAAACTTCTAGCACAGAATGTCCAGAAGGTGGGGGATACTATTTATACTGAAAGAACCCCCGGCATCCCCACGGGGGAAAGAGAGAAGACAAACAGAAGACAGGGCAGACAATGGTTATGGGAGAAATGATGGACTTTGTCAGGATCAGTAGGTGCAGGGTAGATTGCATGTTTACACGAGATCGGCCTATCTGACAGAAAGGCATAGAATGTCGCTGAAGGCGCACGCGCACAATCGGGGGTGGGGGGGGGAAGGGAAGAGAAGAGAAGAGGTGATATATACATATATATATACACACACACACATATATATAAATATATATATATATAGAGAGAGAGAGAGAGGAAAGAGAGAGAGAATAGAGAGGAAAGAGAGAGAGGATAGAGAGGAAAGAGAGAGAGAGAAGAGAGAGAAGACACCCAGAGAAGAGATAGAGAAAAGAGAGAGAAGAAAAGAGAGAGAGAGGGGGGTAGAGAAGAGAAGAGAGAGAGAGGGGGAAGAGAGGAGAGGAAAGAGAGAGAGAGAAGGAAGAGAGAGAAGACACCCAGAGAAGAGACAGAGAGAGAAGAGGAAGAGAAGAGAGAGAGGGGGAAGAGAAGAGAGGAGAAAGAGATACAGAGGAGAAGAAAGAAAGAAAGAGAGAAAGAGAAGACACTCAGAGAAGAGACAGAGAGAAAAGAGAGAGAAGAGAGAGAAGAGGGGGTAGAGAAGAGAGGAGAGAGAGAGAGAGGAAAGAGAGAGAGAGAAGAGAGAGGAGAGAGATGAGAGAGAAGGAAGAGAGAGAAGACACCCAGAGAAGAGACAGAGAGAAAAGAGAGAGAGAAGAGAAGAGAGAGAGAGAGAGAGAGAGGAAGAGAAGAGAGGAGTGAGAGAAGAGATAGGAGAGAGATACAGAGAGAGAAAGAGAAGAGAAGAAAGAGAGAGAGATAGAGAGAGAGATACAGAGAGAGAGATACAGAGAGAAAGAGAAGAGAAGAAAGAGAGAGAGAGAAAGGGGAAGAAGAGAAGAAGAGAGAGAGAGAGAGAAAGAGAGAGAGAGAAAGAGAAGAGAAGAAAGAAAGAGAGAGAGAGAGAGAAGAGAGAGAGAGAGGGAAGAGAAGAGAGGAATGAGAGAGATATATATACAGAAAGAGAGAGAGAGAGAAAGAGAAAGAAAGAGAGAGAGAGAGACAGACAGACAGACAGACCGAACGGGGAGGGAAACGGGAGGATTTGGGATGACAGTAATTGTGCACAACAGACAAGTCTGTCTGGGTCCTATAACAGCCGGAGGTGGGTGCGACAGAAGGTAAGAAGAGAACACAATTACCCACCTAAATACCCAGAGTTCAACGACAAGCTGAACCGGACTCGCATTGCCGGCAATCCCTCCCCTCCCCAGCCCCCCATCTCTTGAAGACCCCTCCCTCCCTCCCCCTGCACCAGTTTTTCTGTGTCACCAATGCTATGGCGTCCTTTGCTACTATGTTCTTACTGTTGTTATGACAGTGTGATGCCACTTTAGTCAGTTTAGTCCTTTTCTCACTCTGGACGAAGCAGCAGGGAAGTTTCAGTCTTTTTCTCCTAATTTTTGTACCTGGTGTTTGTGATCTTACACTTGACAAAGGCCAGTTGGCCGAAAATTTGCGCCTGTCTTGTCTGGTTCCTGTTTGCTTGAAAGCGGGCAGTCACACTTGTTTCGGATTTTGTTCTTACGTTTGGTAACTTTGCGTGTGTGCGTTGTGTGTGTGTGTGTGTGTGTGTGTGTGTGTGTGTGTGTGTGTGTGTGTGTGTGTTTGTGTGTGTGTGTGTGTGTGTGTGTTTAAGTGTGTGTGTTGTGTGTGTTTAAGTGTGTGTGTGTGTGTGTTTAAGTATGTGTGTGCATGCACGAAAGTCTGTGTGTACGTATGTGCGCGCAAGCGTGCATGCATGTGTGACATTCATATCAAAAACCCAAAAAACTCAATAGGTCAAGTGCAGAGGATTCAAACCCACAACCTTCCAGGTGGTAGACTGTTGCGCTAACCACTACACCACGTTAACTGGTTCTGAACTTACACTTTCTTAGAGCATCTCGCCAATGTTTATTTGTAACGCTCTTTAAAGGGTTAAAACCCAAATATTTTTGCACTGTTTTCCAGAGTGAAAGTCTTGTCTAAAATCGACAATGAGACGGCCTTTGAACTCAGCAGTAAAATGAGTTTCAAAACCAAAGCCTTGATTCAACCAGGCAGTATGTATGTATGTATGTATGTATATATGTATGTATGTATGTATGTATGTATGTATGTATGTATGTATGTATGTATGTATGTATGTATGTATGTATGTATATATGTATGTATGTATGTATGTATGTATGTATGTATGTATATATGTATGTATGTATGTATGTATGTATGTATGTATGTATGTATGTATGTATATATGTATGTATGTATGTATGTATGTATATATGTATGTATATATGTATGTACGTATGTATGTATGTATATATGTATGTATATATGTATGTATGTATGTATGCATGTATGTATGTATGTATATATGTATGTATGTATGTATGTATGTATGTATGTATGTATGTATGTGTGTGTGTATGTATGTATGTATGTATGTATGTATATATGTATGTATGTATGTATGTATATATGTATGTATATATGTATGTATGTATGTATGTATGTATGTATGTATATATGTATGTATATATGTATGTATGTATGTATGTATGTATGTATATATGTATGTATATATGTATGTATGTATGTATATATGTATGTATGTATGTATGTATGTATGTATGTATGTATGTATGTATGTATACGCTCAGCTTAGATTTATGTATGTAAGTATGTAGGCATGTGTGTATGCATGCATACGCTCATATGTATGTAGGTATGTATGCATGTATACGCTCAGCGCTTAGATTTGATTTTATCAAGATTTTGCGCTATATGAATAAAATATTATTATTATTATTAATAATGGCCTAATCAACTGCTGGTTAGAGTTTTCCTGAAACACTCAGTGAAACTTTCCACACTGATCTTGTAATAACAACATTTGATACGCTTGTCTGCATGGCCTTGCTAATGACAGTGTGGTGAGCTTTGACCAGGATTTTCATACGTTTAACATACGTTCTTATCAAAAGAGGATATCGTCTTGTTTATTTTTTTTATACCGCTCATCATCATCAGGTGCCCTGCCGCATGGCGTTGGCAACCATGGACTTCCATCTGTCTCTATCTCTCGTTGCCCCTAGCATCTCCCACACCCTCCTCGTCCCCAGCCACTCTGCAAGTCCGTCCAGCATTTTCTCCCTGGTCTACCTGGTGCTCTCTTTCCCTCCAGCTTTCCCGTTGTGACCAGGTGCTCCAAATCCCCATTCCTCATAAAATGGCCTATAAATGTTGCCTGTCTTTTCCTAATCTTCCTTATGAGTGATCTACTTGTGTCTGCCTCCGTCAAGACTGTCTCGTTTGTTTTCTTTGCTGTCCATGGAACTCTCAACATTCTTCTTAGAAACCACATCTTGGCTGCCTCAATCTTGCCCTGTTTGTTGACTGTCCACGCCTCGCATCCGTACAACAGTATTGGTTCTATATAACATTCAAGAACTCTCTTCCTGATGTTAATTGACAGGCATTTGTTGGTAAGAATGCTTGTCATCTTCTTGAAAGCTTTTTGGCTTGGCCGATTCTGCCAGCTATTTCTGATGTGCATCTGCCGTCTGATGAAATGATCGTTCCCAGGTATTTGAATTTATCAACCTGTATCAAGGTTGTGCCATTTGCTGTTATTTTGCAGGAGGGGATTTCATGTTTTTTACTGATCACCATGACTTCAGTCTTCCTGCTGTTTAGTTCCAACCTCTTACCTTTGCTTTCTATTTCTAGTATATTCACAAGGTTTTGTAGGTCTCTTTCACTTTCTGCAATTTCTACCCCTAAGTGAATTTATTGAGGCCTAAAGTGGCACAGTAACACACCCTTTTATATGGACGTTCTCAATCTGGCCAGTTTTATTTACAGCCCAAGTTTAGCAGCAGTTGTCAGGATAGACTCAGTATGGGTACCAAATAATTAGAAAAATACTAAAACATCGGTTGTTTCGATCTTTACAATGATATGAGAGAGGGGGAAGGAGGGAGAGAGAGAGAGAGAGAGAGAATGAGAGACAGGCAGGGAGAGAATAAGAAAGACGGGGGAGAGAATGAGAGAGAATAGAATGAATGAGAAAGGGGGAGAGAGAGAGAGGGAGGAAAGGAGGGAGGGAGAGAGAAAGACAGAGAGAGAGAGAGAGAGAAAGAGAGAGAGAGAAACAGAGACAGGGAGAAACAGACAGAGAGAAGGAGATAACAGTTTGAGAGGAGAAGAGAGAGAGAGAGAAGGAGAAAGAGAAAGAGAGGGAGAGAGTAGAGAGACAGAGGAAGGGAGAGAATGAGAGAGAGTGAGAGAACAGAATGAGAGAGGGAGGGTCAGAGACAGAGAATGAGAGAAAGAGAGACAGAGATAGAGAAAGAGAGAGACAGAGAGAGTGAGAGAGACAGACAGAGAGAGGGAGAGAGAAAGAGACAGACAGAGACAGACACAGACAGAAGGGGAGCGAATAATTCCAAGAACGCTGAAAGGATGTGCAGGACGCCAGACAGCGGACACAACAGGCGCCAGACCTCACGTAACCAGACATCTTGTGTGTGGACACCAACACCTTCCACACAGCAAACAACAAACAGTAACGCCCCTCACTACCCCTCCCCCACCCCTCACTCCCCATTCCCCAGGCTCCTTCTGTTGTCCAAGCCCAGAGCTGGGGGCCAGGAGGACAGGTTATGATCCAATTAAAAGTCCAGACGGTTGGGATTAAGTCTCCCCTTTCTGTCCTCTCCTTTCCAATCAACGGTGAAACGTTAGTCTGGACAACAGCTCCATCCACGCTGGAACCTATTTTGTTGAAACGATTTTTTCTGGACTGGAGATCTGATTCAGTGTGTATTATCTATCTATGTATATCTATCTGTCTCTCTGAGCCTACCTACCTGTCTACCTATCTATCTGTCTGTTTGTCTGTCTGTCTCTCTATTTATCTATCTATCCACCTACCTACCTACCTATTCTCTCTCTCTCTCTCTCTCTCTCACAGCCTATCAGTCTATCTATCTATTGTTCTGTCTGTCTATCTAGTCTACCCATCTTATCTATCTATCTTATCTATCCATCTTGTCTGTCTGTCTTTCTATCTGTCTGTCTGTCTATCTATCTGTCCATGTGTGTGTGTGTGTGTGTGTGTGTGTGTGTGTGTGCGTGTGTGTGTGTGTTCGTTCCTTGATTTAACGTCTTTTCACTATAAGTGATATTAGACGGATAAAAATGGCATGGAGGATGATTTGGGGGGGGGGGGGGGGGAGGGGGAAAGAAGGGAACAGAGTAAGAGACGGAAAAAAAATTAAAAGGAATCGGCAAGGTCTTTAGAAAAATGATATGGATGATCAGAGAAATGAAACTAGAACAACGCTAACATCAAATGTAAAAGAAAAATCGTCATAAAAAGCAAAACAAAACAAAATAAGATAATGATAATTAAAATAATAACCTTAAAGTAACGCATTAACAGGACTGTGAACCAATGATTCTGAAATTTTAACTAACAGAACTTGATCTGATATCACTTCTTTAAAATGCTTTTCAAGATAGTTTCCTTGTGTAAACATCTTTGGTAAAAAATAACGAAGCTTTCTGCAGTAAAACAAACAGTGATACAATGTGAATTGTTCACCGCAAATACATAAAACGTTTTTACAATATTTTGTTTTCAAAGCGTTCAGTTGAATACGAAAATATGTGGTAACAATTAATCTCAAATGATATATCGAAGAATACTGCATTTTTTTTACAGATATTTTGAACTGAAAGTTTGATTCTTTTTTGAGACACAAATTTTTCATTTAAATGTTCATGAAATCGAATCCATGATGCTAATTCTAGCGAGTTGTAAGCTTCTTTTACCGAGGTGTTAACATGTAATTCTATGGAATTTTCAAAACGGAGTGCACCGGATTTAGCTGCTCTGTCAACTACGTTGTTGCCGTGAAGACCAACGTGAGAAGGCACCCAGCATAAACTGATTTCCGAGCCATTTATCTTTAAACAGTGTATTAGATGATTTGCCTCAATTATTAAATCAGGTCTTGTGTCTGTATCAAAAGACTGTAAGGCATATAATACAGATTTTGAATCAACAAACAGAACTACTTTGAAAGGCACAGGCCGAAGGCTTATTAAATAATGCAACGCTTGAACAACAGCGACCAATTCTGCTGTATATATAGATACATTTGCCCCAATGAAAAAAGACTTTTTAATGTTAAATTTTGGAACATAAAACGCTGCTCCAGCGCTCTGATTTGCTAAGACTGACCCATCAGTAAAAATGTGGAGGTGGGTACGGTACTTTTCATCGATGTGTCCACAAGTTGTGGACAGCGCAATGTTGACATTATCATCTTTTTTAACGTCTGCATAATCGAGATCAAACGTGGCCTTTAGCATTTCCCATGTAGGGATAGGCGTTAACATTGGTTTTTCGGCTATTTCATCCATAGTTATGCTGGATTGTTTGATCAGGTCAGATATGTAAGTTGCGGTTGTACTTTGTGATGAAATGCTTTTTGCTCGTTTTGGAAAGTCAATATCAGACCTGATTTTAATTTCTTTGTTCACAAAATTATTCGCTTGTGAAGTAGTTCTAATTGCAAACTTTGCTGTAGCTAGCTCACGATGGTTGTTTAGAGGTAGAATTCCAGCAACTTTGTACGTTTCCAGAGTAGAAGCATGAGTTGGTACACCTAGTGCAATTTTAAGACTTTTGCAGTCCAAGTTCTGAATCTTTTTTAGTAAATATTTAGGTGCATTGAAAAAAACTTCTTGCGCGTAGGATAATTTAGACCTGACCAGCGCTGTTGACAGATGAATCAGTATATTTGTATCCATTCCCCAGGGTAATTTGCTTATTATCTTTAGAAAATTTAAGGTTTTTCGTGCTTTTGTTAAAATATAATCAAAATGAACATTGAACATTCCAGCTTAATTTCGAAGTGATGTAAACTCCCAGAAATTTTACGACCTGTTTGTAATTTAACACTTCACCAAGCAATTTGAAAGTAGGCAAGTATGTGTGTGTGTGTGTGTGTGTGTATGTGTGTGTGTGTGCGTGCGTATGTGTATATAAAATATATGTGTGTGTGTGTGTGTGTGTGTGTATGTGTGTGTGTGTGTTTGTTTGTGTGTGTGTGTGTGTGTGTGTGTGTGTGTGTGTGTGTGTGTGTGTGTGTGTGTGTGTGTGTGTGTGTGTGTGTGTGTGTGTGTGTGTGTGAAACAAGCGGTTTCTCACTTTTAAGTACAGTCAACCAGGCCAGCATGATTGATTTTGGAGGTGCTGAAAATGTCAAGAGTCCACTGACAATCTTACAACTCATTCACACAACAAACGCAAGCTGACGTACTTGCTCACAGCCTTATTAAACAGAGAACAGGGATTTCACATGCCCGTAAACAAACACTACATGCCATGTACGTCACTACACTCACGCACGCAAACATTCCTGTAACCGCACTGGCATAAACCAATTAGCCTTCTTGCCTTTCTGAAATCTTGATGAAAACATTAAAAAAAACTGTGTGGCGCTACACTGCGGCGATGCGCTCTCAAAGGGGCAGAGCAGACCGAGTTTCACGTGGTAAATCCACTGTGGCAAAAGAAATGATAATGAATGAATGAATAAATAAATGAATGAATGAATGAATGAATGAATGAATGAATGAATGATAGGGATGAATAAACAATGTCTATATTTTCCTATCCTGAAACATTCACTCAGACATAATGGCTACCTGGCGGAACCTGTCTCTCAGTGACAAAAAAGCTCAGACAGACAACGCAGCTAATCCATATGCTTACAAACTGACACACGCTGATGAGTTCACTTCTGGAATCACAGGCATCTCCGCCATTCTATAGCATCACAGGAAAACAAAAGGACTGGCTTTTGCGCTGACACATCAAGAAGTTTATAATTATTCCAAAACAATGTGTAACTGAAATGAGGGGTAACCATTATGATAAGATAAGCAGACTGTCTGAGATGTTTTCATTAGTAAGTTTACTTTGCACGCGCGCTGCCATCGTCAAAACGAAAGGTTTTCGTGGTGCAGACACGCCATCTTATTAAAGTCAGCTGGAGAACGTCTTTCAGTTTCATTGTGCCGCCATCTGTCTGAACCGCAGACCTCTTAACCCTTTGACTCCTGCACCCTGTCCACCAGGTGAGGGAGTCAAAGGATCAAGTTTTTGCAGTTGGTGGATAGGGTGCGGGATTCAAAGGATTAAAAGAGGTCTGTGATCTCACTGTGAGTGGATCAGAGGGATCTGCCCATCTGTCTCACTTCACGTCATTGTCAAAGATTTTTACTATTCACCCAGGCCTTCTACTGTTGAGTAAGACACACATCCAAATGTCGTAACTCTCAGGCCTTCTACTGTTGAGTAAGACACACATCCAAATGTCGTAACTCTCAGGCCTTCTACTGCTGAGTAAGACACACATCCAAATGTCGTAACTCTTAATACTACTATGGCCTTGCCGAAGCTTGGGACTACAGAATGGAAGGTTGTGGGTTCGAATCCCCATCAGTCCCTTCAAAAATCATTTGGGATGTTTCTGCTCTAACCAGCTCCTACCCAGAGTTGGGCGTGCTATGGGACGACACAGTCCAGTCTCATCCACTTCACGGATGTGTCACTGAAGGTGTTGCTTAAATATTCTGACCAGCACCACAGGTGTCTGTATCTCTCAGGCCTGGCTGACACCTGGATATATTATGATAGTAAGTGTAGAGTACAGTCCTGTCACGCAGTTTCAATCCTAGATGGAACTCCATAGCATCACGATTATCACCCTCATCACCATCATTATCATTGCATTGTAAAAACTGTGCCAGCTTCTGGGGCCATTTTGGTGGCGTAGAAAATGGGACGGAAAAATAGTAAAATAAATAAACAAATAAAACATAATGAAAAAGTGAGCACACAATTTTGAGGTTTTACCTAACTATGCTTGCATCATATTCATATTCATTTCAACTGTCACAGTGGAATTACCATGTGACACGAGTTCGACTGGTGGTTCTTTCTGTTCCCACTGCTCCCTAATCTCTGACCAGCTCAAACTCCTTCTGGCCAGCTGCCCCCCATGGGGATGCCGGGGGCTCTTTCAGTATAAATAGTCCCTGCGGTCAAGAAGACCAAACCACGGAGCATATACTCCAAAGATGTCCCCTTCACCAGGTGGCAAGACAGGACGTGTGGCCGACAGACACTCCGCTGACAACCAACTCCATGGCTGCAGACAGGAGCTGGAAAAGACGGCTGCATTCATCGCCCGGACTCAGATGATTGTGTAGCAGCGTACGCCAAGAAGAAGAAGTGTAAATAGTATCCCCAACTTCTGGACATTCTGTCACTCTCATCGTTTCTGTCAATATTCCTGTGCTTTCTGTCATTTCTTCTTCTTATTTCTTGCCTTGCTGGTTCATTCACCTGTATGTATTCGATAAAAGTCTTACGAGTACGTATTTTCTCTTTGGATTGATAATTGGGTACATGAGTTAAATGCATTTTTGGCTCTAGGGAAACGAGATATGCGAAAGCAATTTTAGGTAATTT
>JAPXFY010000035.1:34603594-34608594 GCA_030674185.1 Monoplex corrugatus
GCACCCTATCCACCCAACAGCAAAAACTTAACCCTTTGACTCCCTCACCCTATACATACATACATATATATATATATACAGGGGGGTGCAAAAGTAGGTATACAGTAAATATCATATCATTACTATAATGCTTAGTTCCGCTCTCGATTCTCTAGAGGAGTGTGTGAATACCGACAGCAAGCAGTTTGAGTATCTGAGGGATTAAGGCTGTGCTTGTTATCACATGTATATGCAATATTCATTTGTTTGTATAATGAATGCAATGAGTATTGTACGTTTTCTTTTTTATAACTGTACACCTACTTTTGCACCCCCCTGTATATTATCAGTTTCAAGTCCCATGTGTATGGTGATCATCGCACAAGCCCCAAGCCTGCACATAAACCCACGAGCTTGCCACGTCCTGAGGTCCTACCTAGCCTATGTTTTACCCAGTCTATATCTTTATACTAATATTATATCAGCCAGCCTATCACTGGAACAATCTTGGTTACTGAGCACTACTAGGAAAATTCACTTTTATACGTAAACAGAAATGTATGCATACAGTTAAAAAAAAAAAAAAAAAAAAAAAAAAAAAAAGGGGGGGGGGGGGGAAACGGGTGGCGCTGCAACACGGCGATGTGCTACGCTCGTGGACAGCATCCTAAATTTTACATGGTGAACCCACTGTGACAAAACTGGGAAAAAAAAAAAAAAAAAAAAAAAGAAAAAAATTAGCACTCCAGCAGTCCATGTCTATCTCCTTACCTCCTCCCCCACCCCCCCCCACCCCACCCCCATCTTCTCAGCCGGCTGTCCAGAATCAAGTCTGTCAGTCCAAATCAAATTACGGGGACGTGAGCAATACACTCCAGACTTACTGTAGCAGATCAGCTATTAGTTCGTGCCATGAATTTCCTTCATTATTTTAAGCATCATGTTCCAGTGACAGTCTGATGCTGGTGTTTCATTTGGAGAAGGAAGGGGGGTGGGGGGTGGAAACCACGCCGCACACATTTTAAATATCGTCTTACGATCCTGACAGAAAGTGCCCTTCACACACCTTCCTCAAAAAGTTATTTCAGGCATATTTTTGAGGTCTGTGTGACCTTGACCTCGCAACGTCACCTTCAAATCTTATACTTCCGCGACCGCTGAACACTCCATACGTTCACTGAAATTTAATACAGATCCACAGAAAAAAGAGCTGGTACAATCTTGTTAAACCGAAATTTCCGTCACAAACAGACTGACACACACATCCCTCTCCAGTCGATATGAAGTAATCTCCCTTTATAATAATAACAAAACAAAACAAACACACAAAAAGGGATCACAAAAGCTACAATGTGGTTTTGGTTTTGGCGCCTTATGAACTTCTCAAGCTTGGCGTTAAACAGCCGCATTTGCATGAACATTTTTATGAGAACTGTACTGCAAAGACAATAACAATATTTGGGAGCACACACTGCAAACAGAATTTACCACAATCCTTCCGATTCACTGTTATTATATCAATATTTAAAACTCAGCCGACTGCGCACAGCCATATCAGGGCTATAACCGGTTATGTATTCTAAAACGTTCCCTCGGTCAATTTTACAACTACTTCTTTCCCTCAGTCTGTGTAGTAAATACTGTAAGGTGGTCTTTGTCGACTGTATGCGTATGCCTGGTGCGTGAGTGCGCTTTGATTTGAATTGTCAAGATTTGGCGACGTGTAAATACTGTATTTATCATCATCATCATCATCATCATCATCATTGTTGTTGTTATTTTTTTCTCAAACACACACACACCTCCTCGTTGACTCTGAAAAAGAAAATCCACTGGCAAAAGAAAATTACGTATACACATAAATGCATTTATGCATATAGTCTAGGGCATGCCCCAGGCGTTGATCATTCTGCCCAGTTTATCATCATTGGGTTTAAAAAAAAAAAAACCTGAATACAAACGTATAAACATAACTAAATACATCAAAACATGTGTACAACTGCCCATGTTTACCTAAAATTGCTTCTGCACATCACATTTCCAAACAGAAAAAAAAAAACCACAATTCCTACATGTACCAAATTCTCAATTCTAACAGGCCTTGATGCAAACAACCATCTCCGAGAAAACATAGGACTAATGCATGATTTCATTAATGCCTACATATTAAAAAAAACCTCAACTCTTACTTTGCTTTGATTTTGAAGAAGCCTTCGATTTCCCAGACTAGTAATATCCACTCAAAGCTCTAAAGTCGTAGTGGTGGGGTGAAAGTATTTATAAATGGACAAAAACGTTTCATATAAATAAATAAACAAATAAAAATAAACAAACAAACAAATAAATAAGTAAATCAACAGTTACTGTTAACAGCTAACTGCATACTGATTCACCGTAGAAAGAGGCTACAGACAAGGTGACCCAATCTCTCCTTATTCATTTAATTCTGTGTGGAAATATTAACAATTATGATAAGAGAAGGTAAAGATATAAATGGCACTGAGGTAAATAATGAAGAACACAAAATATCTCAGTTTGCCGACGTAGCTAAGTTAAGGAATAACGGAGATAAACTGTCTTTAGAGAAATCTTAACACCTTGTTTGAAAATTTGGAACCGCTTCAGGCTCTGTGGGAATACTGACAAAACACAGTAGTCCAGCTAAGAACTCAAAACACGGTCAAATATTAGATATGTGCAATATCTGAATATTCATGGAATCTAAAAAACAAACAAACACCTGATACAAAAAAAATGAAATAAAATCAAATACATACACACACACACACACACAACACACATATAATACACATAAATAAGAACAGTGAACATCTCATCAAAATGTCGATGTGTGTGTCATTCTGAATAAAAGTCCTGAGAAGGCATGCCGAGTACTGGCTCAAAACTAGTTTTATTTGTTCTTGTTTATACAATATATATAGAATAGAATATTATGGTGATTAGAGTGACGTAAAATGAAGACATAATTCAACAAAAATTATCAGAAACATGAGCTTCATTGAAAAATTCGTGAAAAGATTAGAGAAATACATACCAAAAACATCCCTACTTCATTGAATCTACTGTACACAACACCGAACACCTTGGGGGTCAAAATTTTTCGATTAAGTCTTTCTCAAGAAACTCAAATGTCGACTACAAAGCATACTATTACGAAGTATGTAAAAAATATTGGCGTCTTTGATTGTGCCATTTTATGATGTCATCGTGATACACCCCCCCCCCCCAAACAACACACACAGAGTCGCACACACCTCCGACACTATACACACTTAAATTCACAACCAAATCACACAAAACCATTCACATACCCATAACAACCTACAACAGCACATCACACACACAGCACAACACACAACATCACACACACACAACGCACTACTCTCACACTTTCACTTGAAGTTTGATATGACTCCTTGTTTCTTTATCAGTCGATGTTTTCTTCATGATTACCTATGCATGTTTACATAATTATATTTGTCCATTCATTGTTGATAGCGACTGTACTTCATGCACACAAACCGCCTGTTGACAATGTGCAAGTCTTTCATGAGTTCTGAACTGTAGGTCTTCGATACCAATGACTCTGCTTCGCTGATATTGTCTGTCTTTATGTCTTGTTAAAAATGAATGGGAAAAAAATCCCCAAGAATTTGAAGAAAAAAATCAGTATCACAGTGACGCTGCTGGCTGCATGAGATTACAACAGTGGTCGAGTCATTGTGGCAAAGTGGTCAGCACTACAGCCGACTGGATGGCAAGTTGTGGGTTCGAATCCCCCCATCAAACCAAACAGTTATTACGATTCTTCTTTTCAGCCCTGACCAGCTACTACCCAGCGTTGAGCTTGCTACAGACTTCTTGTGAAGACCGGGACCACACAATCAAGTATCATTTACTTAACAGTCGCCGTGGTGTAGTGGTTAACGTGACGGGACTACCGACTGGAAGGTTGTGGGTTCGAATCCCCATCAGTCCCTTCAAAAATCAGGTGGGAGTTTTCGGCTCTAACCGGCTCCTACCCACAGTTGGGTGTGCTATGGGCTCATTGGGAAGACTGAGACCATATAGTTGAGTCTCATCTACTTCATGGATACGTCATTAAAGGTGTTGCTCAAATCTTCTGACAGCACTGCAGATGTCTGTATAGCTCGGGCCTGGTTGACGCTGGGATAATTTATGATAATAAGCGCACAGTACAGCCTTGTTCAGCAGCCTCGATCCTAAATGGAATTCCATAGCATCATGATTATCATCCTCACTGACATCATCATCATCATCGGTTGAAATCTGTTCAGCTTCTGTGGCCATTGAGTGGGTAGTAAAATGAACGGAAAAGAAAAAAGAAAAAGTGTAGCACCCAGATACTCATCCCTGAGTGCAGTGATCCTTAAAATAAAAAGTCTCATCTACTTTGCGGATGCGTTACTGAGGGTGTTGTTCAAATTTCCTGACCAACACAGTAAGTATATCGCGGGCCTGGTTGTTGACACCAGGATATAATATCACCGATCAAGTCAGCGTACAGTAAAGCCTTGTCACGCTGTTTCAATCCACACCGAAACTCCATAGCATCAACACTACGAGAGTGATCCCCAGTCTCATCATCGTAGTGTTGTGACAACCTGTCCCAGATTCTCTGGCCGTTCATGTCCAATCTGATGGTGACCTCAATTTTGGTTGGTTCGGAAGTGCGTCGGAGAGCTGAAATAAGCGAGTTAGTGACACCAGAGAGGTGCAGAAAATGGCGTTAAAAAACTAAAGCAAAACAAAATACCCCCCCCCCCCAAAAAAAAAAAAAAAAAAAAAAAAAAAAACCCCCAAAAAAACAACAACAACAACAACAACACACACACACACACACTACCACAACTTCCCTGATCTCCCCCTCTTCTTTCACAAACAAGGGTTCAAAATATGCTCTCATCACTCTGTCTTAGGCAATGGCAACGAAGGCAGACAACACCCACACGACAGGCATCATCCATCTTGATACAGAC
>JAPXFY010000035.1:34616094-34641094 GCA_030674185.1 Monoplex corrugatus
TCTAGCCAATAGCTTTTACCATTGGAAAATAAAGCGTCATTGTCATTGTGTCGAAAGCATGCCCGCTGCACGTTACAGGGATAGAACAAACAGTGCATGTATGTGCGTACACACCCACACATATATACACATACGATGCTGAGCTAGGGTACACTCAGCCATCACAAATGCTATGTGATGGGGATGATTCAAAGTAATCAGGATATTATGCCATGTTCCTGCGTATAAACCACTACACACTGGTTAGGTTATATGGTTATCTCTCTCTTTCTCCTTGTCTCTTCTGTCTCTGTGCGCACGCACAACGGTCTCTTGCTCCTACTGATCTGCTGCGTGGAACTCGGACAGTGCAGCGCAGAAGCTGGCGGATAGAGTGAGGGAATCAAACGGTTTAAGTTTTTGCTCTGCTAGTACGGTTGACAATGCAGGATGTTGGTGCACAGTGAGCGGGAGTCAAAGGGTTAATACTTTCTTTCATTTTTTTGTGCCCCCCTTCCCACCCCCTATCAATTTCTTCTCCAAATTTCAACCCCCTCCCCCTTCAACCTACTTTCTCTTCTCTTTAGCTACTATGTGTGTAGTCCAGCTCTTTTATGTGGCTTGACCACTCAGGTCCTCTGTCCTCCTTTCTCCTAGCCCATGACTAGAATGACATTGATCACGGTTTGGAGTCCCTCTCATCCATAGTGTGAAGGAAGCAGCCAGCCCTAAGGCTGTAGACAAGCCGAGAGAAAGAAAGGGAGAAGGGAGAGAAACAAGAGAGAGACACAGAGAGAGAGAGAGAGACACAGACAGAGAGAGAGAGGAGACTGAGACAGAGAGGACACAGAGAGAGGAGAGGAGATGGGGAAGCGAGAGAGGGGGGGAGACAGAGACAGAGCGAGACAGAAGAGAGAGGGAGGAGAGAGAGAGAGGGAGACAGTAAGAGAGACAGGCAGAGGAAGGGCTGAAGCGCGCGCGCGAGAGAGAGAGAGAGAGAGAGAAGGAAGAGAGAGAGGGAGAGAGACAAGGCAGAGAGATAGAGAGAGATAGAAGGCACAGAGTGAGAAAGACAGAGTGAGAGAGAGAGAGAAGGAGAGAGAAAGAGACAAAGAGACAGAGGGGGGCACAGAGTGAGAGAGAGAGAGAGAAAGGGGAGAGAAACAGAGAGAAAAAGAGGGAGAGAGAGGAGGAGAGAGAGAGAGAGTGATGAGTGTGGATGTGTGGTGGTGTGGTGGTGTGTTGTGGTGTGTGTTTGTTGTGTGTTGTGTGTGTGTGTGTGTGTGTTTGTGTGTGTGTGTGTGTGTGTGTGTGTGTGTGTGTGTGTGTGTGTGTGTGTGTGTGTGTGTGTGTGTTGTGTGTGTGTGTGTGTGTGTGTGTGTGTGTGTGTGTGTGTGTGAGTGGAGATGCTCGACTCCCATACAGTATTTTGGATAGGTTTGGACTGGATTTACATTTTCTTTTCTTCTGTGGTCAATACAGAATTTTCACACACGAAACGTCGATTACTATTCCAGCCGACAGCATGTCGCCATAGTATGGCGCCACCCATTGCTTGCATTGTTTCTTTTTTTACTTTTAAAGTTTACCTATCAGGGTGAATCGTCTGTAGTATTTTGCCAGACAGTCTCTTTGTTGACACAGGTCTTTTACATCAATGTGCTAAATGCAAACTGCAGACAGGACCTTGGAATTAAAACTTGAAATGGTACAAAATCCCAAACAAGTGTGACTGCCCGCGTTCAAACAACCAGAACAAAAAAAAAAAACACGAAAAAAGAATAGAACGGTATTTAATACAACCAGACAAGACAGGCGCAAATTTTCGGCCAACTGGCCTTTGTCAAGCGTAAGACCCACAAACAAACAAAAAATCAAATACAAAAATCAGGAGAAAAAGACTGAAACTTCCCTGCTGCTTTTTTTGTCCTAATCTTTGGGTGTTTGTTGTTGTGATCTTACGCTTGACAAAGACCAGTTGCCAAAAATGTGTGCCTGTCCTTGTCTGGTTGTATTAAATACGCGTTCTGATTCTTTTTTCGTTTTCTTTTTTTTCTTCCTCTGGTTCAAATCTGGCACCAATTCATTTTGGGTCTTCTTTCTTTCCCTGCCCTCCTGGGTTCCAGTTCTTTTCAGGACTTAGCTGGCAGGTCTGGAAGATGGCAGTCTGGCGGCATGGCCAAGCGAACCAACTCAGTCAATGCTTGCAGATGATGTTTAGTAACTGGGGTCTGTTTGCTTCTTGGCCTTACTTCATCGTTTGTCACAACGTTTTCCAACTGATACCCGAAACCTTGCAAAGGCACTTTAGGTTAAGGGAGTCACGCTTCTCCTGGCTCCTTGCATAAGTACTTTAGGTTAAGGGAGTCACGCTTCTCCTGGCTCCTTGCATAGGTACTTTAGGTTAAGGGAGTCACGCTTCTCCTGGCTCCTTGCATAAGTACTTTAGGTTAAGGGAGTCACGCTTCTCCTGGCTCCTTGCATAAGTACTTTAGGTTAAGGGAGTCACGCTTCTCCTGGCTCCTTGCATAGGTACTTTAGGTTAAGGGAGTCACGCTTCTCCTGGCTCCTTGCATAGGTACTTTAGGTTAAGGGAGTCACGCTTCTCCTGGCTCCTTGCATAGGTACTTTAGGTTAAGGGAGTCACGCTTCTCCTGGCTCCTTGCATAGGTACTTTAGGTTAAGGGAGTCACACTTCTTCTCCTGGCTCCTTGCATAGGTACTTTAGGTTAAAGGAGTCACGCTTTTTTCTCCTGGTCCATTGCATAAGTACTTTAGTTTGAAGATGGTCACGTTCTGGCGTGCATAGGTAAAGGAGTCACGCACTCTCTAGGCTTGCAATAGACTTTAGGTAAGGGTCCGTTTGCTCCTGGCTACTTGCATACGTTTTAGTTAAGAGTATTCCCGGACCTTGCATAAGTACTTTAGGTTAAGGGAGTCACCTTCTTCTCCTGGCTCCTTGCATATACAGGTTAAAACGCTTCTTCTCCTGTCTCCTTGCATAAGTACTTTAGGTTAAAGGGAGTCACGCTTCTTCTCCTGGCTCCTTGCATAAGGTACTTTAGGTTAAAGGAGTTACGCTTCTTCTCCTGGCTCCTTTGCATAGTACTTTAGGTTAAGGGAGTCACGCTTCTTCTCCTGGCTCCTTGCATAGTACTTTAGGTTAAAGGAGTCACTGCTTCTTCTCCTGGCTCCTTGCATAAGTACTTTAGGTTAAAGGAGTCACGCTTCTTATCCTGACTCCTTGCATAGGTACTTTAGGTTAAAGGAGTCAGTTTCTTCTCCTGGCTTCCTTGCATAGGTACTTTAGGTTAAAGGAGTCACGCTTCTTCTCCTGGACTCCTTGCATAGTACTTTAGGTTAAAGGAGTACGTTCTTCTCCTGGCTCCTTGCATAAGTACTTTAGGTTAAAGGAGTCACGCTTCTTCTCCTGGCTCTTGCATAGGTACTTTAGGTTAAAGGAGTCACGCTTCTTCTCCTGGCACCTTGCATAGTACTTTAGGTTAAAGGAGTCACGTTCTTCTCCTGGCTCCTTGCATAGGTACTTTAGGTTAAAGGAGTCACACTTCTTCTCCTGGCTCCTTGCATAAGTACTTTAGGTTAAAGGAGTCACGCTTCTTCTCCTGGCTTGTTATCAGTGTCACGTTTCACAGCTGTGCGTCTAAAAATGAGAGAACGTTAGAGTCGTAGAACGGCAATTTTAGGCTCAAAGTGACGTTTCCGAATAACTTGTTCAAGTTCATATTGGTTATAGCCCAGCCGATTACTAGAGCCATATCAGGGCTAACACCACGTCAAAAACGACAACCCACTTCAGATAAAAGACAACAGTTAAAAATCATGCTCACCGTTGACCTTGAAAGTCTAAAAATGCAATTAAAGAAAAACAGCCGTAAAATCATTTCAGGTGAAACCTACTGATCTCTTGGAAAAACTGAACAACTGCATCAGGAGGGACGTCTCGGAAGAGGTTCTTTAAGGAGTCGGCCGTGTAGTGCTTTTGTCTGACATCATACAAGTTCCAGCAATCAAGGAGGTGGTCTGATGCTCAACGGCTCGTCACACGGTATACGCCACATGGTGCTTCTTCATTTCTTGAATGGTTCGAATGAGTGTAGATGTGTGACTTGAGTGCTGACTGCTGTCTGGTCTATATCATAATTGGAGATACGTCATGTATCGCCTTACCCACTGGGCCACAACTCCCTAAGCTCTTAGTCTCGTCCGTTGTGCAGTACACGGGTTCCCGTCCAAACGGGTAACAAACTGAAACGCGGGTACAGAAATAACGGGTGATCCCCTCGGCGTGAAACGAGACAGTATCCCAGCAGTGTAAGGCGAGGGGGTAAGTTGTGTACCGCACTTGTTAGAATAAACTCTCCATTCACCAAAACGTGCAAGTGAGAGATCTGCTGTAACGAGTTCCAGTGGTTGTTGACAGTCGGCAGTGGCCATTTTCCCTTCGTTGCCAGGTTCCCTTAAAGGGGCGGAGCTTAGAACCTCGCGATGCCTGGAGTGCAGTGGTCTTGTCTCCCGATAAAATAGGAGTGTTCATTTTATAACAGAAGTCTCGACTGAGCTTTTATATGATAAACTTTTATCTGTTTTTTCGCGATTACACCAATTTTGATGTAGAAGAAGACGTGCAACTAACTTGTAAAATAACTGCTAGATAATATGACGTCACACTTACGCAGTTATACGTTTTGCTCCCGTTAGTGACCTTGGATTAAGTTTCAGTTTCTCAAGATGACGTCACGCACTCGGAACGAATTCCACATGCACTAACGTTACAGGTGCCACGTGTATGGTGATCACGGCACAAGCCTTCATTTAAAACCTGCACAAAAACTCATGAGCTGGCCAAATATTCGTGGCCCAGAATGGGGCCGAACCCACGACCTTCGCGTTATCGGCATGGCGCTCTAACCAAATGGGCTGATGGGCCACCTTGAGTAGCGCTCTAACCAAATGGGCTGATGGGCCACCTTGAGTAGCGCTCTAACCAATTGGGCTGATGGGCCACCTTGAGTAGCGCTCTAACCAATTGGGCTGACGGGCCACCTTGAGTAGCGCTCTAACCAATTGGGCGGACGGGCCGCCTTGAGTAGCGCTCTAACAATTGGGCTGATGGGCCACCTTGAGTAGCGCTCTAACCAATTGGGCTGACGGGCCACCTTGAGTAGCGCTCTAACCAATTGGGCTGACGGGCCACCTTGAGTAGCACTCTAACCAATTGGGCTGACGGTACGCCTTGAGTAGCGCTCTAAACAATTGGGCTGACGGGCCGCCTTGAGTAGCGTTAACGCCCCAATACTCCTCAGATCACTTGTGGCCTATGAAGGTAAGATACACACATACACGTCATTTACATGAAACCAACATTATTCCAGTGGTAGGCTGATAAAATACCAGTATGACATATCATCATCATCATCAAGTGCCTTGTCACATGGCCCTCTTTATGTTTCTATCCCTTGTTTCTGCAAGCACATCTTCCACCCTCTCTGTCCTCAGCCACTCTGCAAGTCCGTACAATATCTTCTCCCTGGGTCTACCTGGTGCTCTCTTTCCCTCCAGCTTTCCTGTTGTGACCAGGTGCTCCGATTCCCCTTTCTTCATAAAATGGCCTATAAATGTTGCCTGTCTTTTCCTAATCTTCCTTATGAATGATCTTCCTCTGTCTGCCTCCATCAAGACTGTCTCGTTTGTTTTCTTTGCTGTCCACAGAACTCTCAACATTCTTTCTTAGAAACCACATCTCAGCTGCCTCAATCGTGTTCTGGCTTTGCTTGTTGACTGGCAGACTAGGTAAAACATAGACTAGGTAGGGCCTCAGGACCTGGCCAGCTCATGGGTTTATGTGCAGGCTTAAGGCTTGTGCCATGATCACCATACACGTGGCACCTGTGACGTTAGTGCATATGGAATTCGCTCCGAGCGCGGAGACTGAAACTCACTTGTGGCGAGGTGCCTGCCTGCCTGCCTGTCTTGCTCCCCCTTTCCTTCCCTCTCTTTTTAGCGATGGGAGGACTGGAGAGTAAGCGCCCCTCTGTTCGCCCCTCTTCTCTTTCATGTCTTTGTGGCCAGCAGGCTGACGCTTTGATCTGTACCCTTGTCATGGATACCATAATCAATCATTCCCTGCCCCCCCCCCCCCTTTCTGTGTGACCCCCCTTTATCCACACACACACACACACATCCATGTCATCTCTCTGTTTGAGAGAAGAGCTAACCAGAGGAATGGACGCACAGAGACAGACAGGGGGATGGATGGGAGGGGGGGGACTGGTGGACAGAGGGTGAGAGAGAGAGAGAGAGAGAGACAGAGAAGAGATGAGAATATATATATATATATTATATATATATATTGTGTGTGTGTGTGTGTGTGTGTGTGTGTGTGTGTGTGTGTGTGTGTGTGTGTGTATGTGTGTGTGTGTGTGTGTGTGTGTGTGTGTGTGTGTGTGTGTGTGTGTGTGTGTGTGTGTGTGTGTGTGTGTTGTGTAAGACAAACAAGGAAAAGGAGCGGGGTAGGGTTCGGTTTTTCTGTTGATTCCACATTTTTATCTTAGGACTGATAACTGGGTAGACTACATTCACTGACCGCATGTTTGGCTCGAACGAAATCTGCTGTGCATGAGTAATTTTAGGTAACTCGGGACATTTTTTTAAATGTATGCTTGAGTGTCCTTAGTTATGTTCACATTTGTATTCAGGTTTTCTTTTAAATCATCTGGTGATAAAGTTGACGGAATGGTCAACACCAGGGGCACACTTAGATTATGATCGTGCACGTACTGATACGTGTACTTAAGTTTCTTTTTCCAGCTTTTCCCCCCAATCAGATGTTGTGATGTTGTGTCTTCTGTACTGGACATTGGGCAGTCTGTCCTACTGTTCTGTACTGGACATTGGGCAGTCTGTCCTACTGTTCTGTACTGGATATTGGGCAGTCTGTCCTACTGTTCTGTACTGGACATTGGGCAGTCTGTCCTACTGTTCTGTACTGGACATTGGGCAGTCTGTCCTACTGTTCTGTACTGGATATTGGGCAGTCTGTCCTACTGTTCTGTACTGGATATTGGGCAGTCTGTCCTACTGTTCTGTACTGGATATTGGGCAGTCTGTCCTACTGTTCTGCACTGGACATTGGGCAGTCTGTCCTACTGTTCTGTACTGGACATTGGGCAGTCTGTCCTACTGTTCTGCACTGGATATTGGGCAGTCTGTCCTACTGTTCTGCATTGGACATTGGGCAGTCTGTCCTACTGTTCTGTACTGGATATTGGGCAGTCTGTCCTACTGTTCTGTACTGGATATTGGGCAGTCTGTCCTACTGTTCTGCATTGGACATTGGGCAGTCTGTCCTACTGTTCTGCACTGGACATTGGGCAGTCTGTCCTACTGTTCTGTACTGGATATTGGGCAGTCTGTCCTACTGTTCTGTACTGGATATTGGGCAGTCTGTCCTACTGTTCTGTACTGGATATTGGGCAGTCTGTCCTACTGTTCTGCATTGGATATTGGGCAGTCTGTCCTACTGTTCTGCATTGGACATTGGGCAGTCTGTCCTACTGTTCTGTACTGGATATTGGGCAGTCTGTCCTACTGTTCTGTACTGGATATTGGGCAGTCTGTCCTACTGTTCTGCATTGGACATTGGGCAGTCTGTCCTACTGTTCTGTACTGGATATTGGGCAGTCTGTCTTACTGTTCTGCATTGGATATTGGGCAGTCTGTCCTACTGTTCTGCATTGGACATTGGGCAGTCTGTCCTACTATTCTGTACTGGATATTGGGCAGTCTGTCCTACTGTTCTGTACTGGATATTGGGCAGTCTGTCTTACTGTTCTGTACTGGATATTGGGCAGTCTGTCCTACTGTTCTGCACTGGATATTGGGCAGTCTGTCCTACTGTTCTGCATTGGACATTGGGCAGTCTGTCCTACTGTTCTGTACTGGATATTGGGCAGTCTGTCCTACTCTTCTGCATTGGATATTGGGCAGTCTGTCCTACTGTTCTGCACTGGATATTGGGCAGTCTGTCCTACTGTTCTGTACTGGACATTGGGCAGTCTGTCCTACTGTTCTGCACTGGATATTGGGCAGTCTGTCTTACTGTTCTGCACTGGATATTGGGCAGTCTGTCCTACTGTTCTGCACTGGATATTGGGCAGTCTGTCCTACTGTTCTGCACTGGATATTGGGCAGTCTGTCCTACTGTTCTGCATTGGACATTGGGCAGTTTGTCTTACTGTTCTGCACTGGATATTGGGCAGTCTGTCCTACTGTTCTGCACTGGATATTGGGCAGTCTGTCCTACTGTTCTGCACTGGATATTGGGCAGTCTGTCCTACTGTTCTGCACTGGATATTGGGCAGTCTGTCCTACTGTTCTGCACTGGATATTGGGCAGTCTGTCCTACTGTTCTGCACTGGATATTGGGCAGTCTGTCCTACTGTTTTGCACTGGATATTGGGCAGTCTGTCCTACTGTTCTGCACTGGATATTGGGCAGTCTGTCCTACTGCCTTTCTCTGTCTTCTGCATTGGATATTGGGCAGTCTGTCCTACTGTCTTCAGCATTGGATATTGGGCAGCCTGTCCTACTGTCCCTGTCTTCTGCACTGGATATTGGGCAGCCTGTCCTACTGTCCCTGTCTTCTGCACTGGATATTGGGCAGCCTGTCCTACTGTCCTCATCTAATAGGATGTCTGGATAGCCTGTCCTACTGTCCTTCTCTGTCTTCTTTGTGAGCTAATTGGACAGCTGCACCATTCCAATCGCCCCCTCGCTACCCTCAAGTATCTCTGTCTCTTTCATATACCTTCCTTTCGCTGTATGGCAATCAAGCTGACGCTTTGATTTATACTGATGTCGTTGATACTATAATCAATTATTCCGCACCATCTCCCCTGTCCTTCTGAATCTTTTTCTCGTCTCTATCTGTTCTGTTTCTTTTTTCTTTCAAATTAATGCTCCAATGGGGGAGGAGAGAGAGAGAGAGAGAGAGAGAGAGAGAGAGAGAGAGAGAGAGAGAGAGAGAATATGTGTGTCTCTGTGTGAGTATGTTTGTGTGTGTGTAAGAGAGAGACAAAAGAGGAGGTGGGGGGGGGGGGGGAGAGACAGAGTGTGTGTGCCAGGAAACGCGAAAGGTTTTAATCAAAAAGGCCATAGCTCTTTCTGAAGCAGTGTGAACAACAGCCAGATCAATTACACAAATGTTAGTTGACTAAAGCTAGTGTCACACTTGACAGTCAATGGCAAACACATTGGACTTAGTTTATCATGATGCTTCATCTTTTTTTTTTTAAAGACTTGTACAAATAATGCATGAAATAACAAAAGAACATTTAAAGACTTGTACAAATAATGAATTAAATAACAAAAGAACATTTAAAGACTTGTACAAATAATGCATGAAATAACAAAAGAACATTTAAAGACTTGTACAAATAATGAATTAAATAACAAAAGAACATTTAAAGACTTGTACAAATAATGCATTAAATAACAAAAGTATATCTTTAAAGACTTGTACAAATAACGCATTAAATAACAAAAGAATATCGTTAAAGACTTGCACAAATAACGCATTAAATAACAAAAGAATATCTTTAAAGACTTGTACAAATAACGCATTAAATAACAAAAGAATATCTTTAAAGGCTTGTACAAATAATGCATTAAACAACAAAAGCATATCTTTAAAGACTTGTACAAATAACGCATTAAATAACAAAAGTATATTATCGTTCTGTGTGGCTAACAGTAAAGCTAACCTGAAAACACGTGTGTTTCAATAGAATGTAACAGTGTGTGTTTCAATAGAATGTAACAGGGTGTGTTTCAACAGAATGTAACAGGGTGTGTTTCAATAGAATGTAACAGGGTGTGTTTCAATAGAATGTAACAGGGTGTGTTTCAACAGAATGTAACAGGGTGTGTTTCAACAGAATGTAACAGGGTGTGTTTCAATAGAATGTAACAGGGTGTGTTTCAATAGAATGTAACAGGGTGTGTTTCAATAGAATGTAACAGGGTGTGTTTCAATAGAATGTAACAGGGTGTGTTTCAATAGAATGTAACAGGGTGTGTTTCAATAGAATGTAACAGGATGTGTTTCAATAGAATGTAACAGGGTGTGTTTCAATAGAATGTAACAGGGTGTGTTTCAATAGAATGTAACAGGGTGTGTTTCAATAGAACGTAACAGGGTGTGTTTCAACAGAATGTAACAGGATGTGTTTCAATAGAACGTAACAGGGTGTGTTTCAATAGAACGTAACAGGGTGTGTTTCAGTAGAATGTAACAGGATGTGTTTCAATAGAATGTAACAGGGTGTGTTTCAATAGAATGTAACAGGGTGTGTTTCAGTAGAATGTAACAGGGTGTGTTTCAATAGAATGTAACAAGGTGTGTTTCAACAGAATGTAACAGAGTGTGTTTCAATAGAATGTAACAGGGTGTGTTTCAATAGAATGTAACAGGGTGTGTTTCAATAGAATGTAACAGGGTGTGTTTCAATAGAATGTAACAGGGTGTGTTTCAATAGAATGTAACAGGGTGTGTTTCAATAGAATGTAACAGGGTGTGTTTCAATAGAATGTAACAGGGTGTGTTTCAATAGAATGTAACAGGATGTGTTTCAATAGAATGTAACAGGGTGTGTTTCAATAGAACGTAACAGGGTGTGTTTCAATTGAATGTAACAGGGTGTGTTTCAATAGAATGTAACAGGGTGTGTTTCAATAGAATGTAACAGGGTGTGTTTCAATAGAATGTAACAAGGTGTGTTTGAATAGAATGTAACAGGGTGTGTTTCAATAGAATGTAACAGGGTGTGTTTCAATTGAATGTAACAGGGTGTGTTTCAATAGAATGTAACAGGGTGTGTTTCAATAGAATGTAACAGGGTGTGTTTCAATAGAATGTAACAGGGTGTGTTTCAATAGAATGTAACAGGGTGTGTTTCAATAGAATGTAACAGGGTGTGTTTCAATTGAATGTAACAGGGTGTGTTTCAATAGAATGTAACAGGGTGTGTTTCAATAGAATGTAACAGGGTGTGTTTCAATAGAATGTAACAGGGTGTGTTTCAATAGAATGTAACAGGGTGTGTTTCAATAGAATGTAACAGGGAAGTATCGTTGTTTAAGATTGGACAGAACAGAACAACCCAACGAAAAATGAACCCCTTCTTCATTTTCTATCAAACCCGATGGACATCATAAATCTCTGTCAGCTGCAGTTTTATACTTGAGGAATATACTGCTGTATCGGATCTATCAAAACAGCTTAAAACTGGCAGCGTATTTTTCATGTATGTAGCTGACATCTAATAAAATGGTTCAATGGAATCAAGTCGACTTCAACATCTGTAAAAAAAAAAAAAAATGAAATCTATCACTGGTCTGAATGTAGTCGTTCCATTTCTGCTGGTAGAAACGGCCAGAAAGTGTTCGGAACATTCAATTCCTTGATTATTCTATCATCATCATCATCATCATCATTATGTGCCCTGCCACATGACGTTGGTGATCATGGCCCTCCATACGAATCTATCCCTTGTCGCTGCAAGTACATCTCCCACCCTCTCTGTCCTCAGCCACCCTGCAAGTCCGTTCAATATTTTCTAAGTCTACCTGGTGTTCTCTTTCCCTCCAGCTTTCCTCTTGTGACCAGGTGCTCTAATTTATCTTTCCTAATAAAATGTTATAAATGTTGCGTGTCTTTTCCTAATCTTCTTTATTAATGATCTTATTCGAAACACAGTTAAAACTATAAATACATGGAGTTTTCGTGGCATGGATGGATAATCCCGTCAGTGTACCTTGCCCATCCAAGTAACACAGCATTTTGTATACTTTCAACAGGTAACAGGTATTCTTCCATGGATGTTAGTTTAACCCTTTGACTCCCGCACCCTGTCCACCAGCATCCTGCATTGTCAGTCATACTAGTAAAGCAAAAACTTAACCCCTGGACTCCCTCACCCTACCTACCAGCTTCCTGCAGGAAGCTGGTGGACAGGGTAGGGAGTCAGAGGATTTAGTTTTTGCAGTTGGAGGATAGTGTGCGGGAGTCAAAGGGTTAATCCAGCAAACTAGCACAATTGGAGTCTGGGGGGCTGTTCCAGAGGGATATTATCCCACTCGGACAATTCCATATGCGCTCCATCCAAATCAGCCAACAATCATATGGAAGACATCCTCAGCCTGCACAAAACCCCATGTGCTGACAAAGTCTTAAAATGGTGAGGGGGAAAAGAACCTATAAAACACTAACCTGACATCACCACAATGACGGAAACATTAAGGGGGCAGACCTACCCAGATTTGGGTACCAAGATTGTGATGTTCAGTGTTTCAGTTCTAATTAACCATTCACCATGATATTTGGCAAGAAGATACCTCAGACAGTATTCTTTGGATTGAATATCTTTGTTGGGGTCTGTGAGTTATGAAAAGTTGACAAACATTAATTAATTAAAAAATGTTCTCGCGAAAATGAAAAAAACATAGTACATACTGTGACATTTATAACTACACATATATTCATGTTAGGAGGAATTTGATATTTAGTGAACATACACATCTGTAGAGTATGTATGGCATGTAGTAAAATCTTAGCTCTACTATCATTATTTTCTGTACAATGATCACACCAATTTTTAGAATAATTTTAATAAAAAAAAATTATAATACAACTTTTGATAAAAATGTTTCTTTCAAGCAGAATTGCAAGATTTTACTACCGGCTATAGGTACCTGTCCCTGCTATGTGTGTGCCAAATATCAAGGAAATCAGATGAAAACTTCTGAACATATTATGTCTGATGTATACATCAGGGTAGGTCTGGGTAGGTCTGCCCCCTTAAGATGCGTGATGGACAGGCCAGTGTTTAATGCTGTAGGCTGGGATCGAACTTGAGATATCAAATATGAAGACCATGGCTTATCAAAGGAACCACCTAGGCCTGCATTAACTAAGACAACAAAAGTAGAAAATCAGGTAAATCAGGAATCTTCCTATATTTCCGTAGAGATCATCTAGAGGATGTAAATGTAACAAATGCGCCGTTATCATTTTCACATTGTTTTACTGTGAGGTGTTTTGGTTCAGTCTATATTCTGTATATAGAATAGGTCTACATCCTTTTCTTTTCTTCTTATAATTCTCTTCGTCCTTCTTCTTAGGGTATATATAGAATAGATCTATAGCCTTTATATATAGAATAGATCTATAGTCATGTTTAACTCAGCCCTGCTAGTCTCTCGTCTGAATTGTGGAATGATCACCTTGTTCTTTCGCTGGCACGTCACTGATGACGACATTGTCCTGAACGTCATCGTCATGACGAAAAATAAATCAAAAATAGATGTAATAACGAATACGGGTAACTGTGCGGGCTTGAGACTTGGGGAGCTGTCTGGTCTGTTTGGTTCACGAGGAAGCCACATTTGTATAAAAGTCCGGTTTGAGGGGTGGATACCTGATCCAGCCCCTGGTCCTAAGCTGTTAGAACTCTACTGTGTACCTGAGCGTGTCCAGTTAATGAAGCCTATGTGATTTGTCTTGCTCCCTAGGATTTGTGGTAACGAAGAGTTAGTTTACCTGAAAACATTTAAACTATTGAGTAACTGACTCTGAGAAATGAACATAAACTGAACTCGTCTTTGCAACAAGGAAAATTGTGTCACCGGAAGAAATACATGTTTATATACAGTGATGAACTGAAGACAGAACAAGGATTTCGACGCCGTGAGACTTAAGTTGTGAGAGCTGTCCAGGAAATGTTTGTACAGTGAAGGATTCCTTGTGAGGTGACTGTTTGGGAAGAAAGGGTGACTGAACTGAATAACTGATTGGACGTTGAACACTTATTTCTCTATTTCTCTTGTATTTGTTGATCGGCTGGATAGAGCTGAACTGAATAAATGACTGGACGCTGAACATTTATTTCTCTTGTATTTGTTGATCCGGCTGGATAGAGGTGAACTGAATCCTGATTAGTTACAAAACACTGAAATATCAGCTTACTGTTTTATTAATGTTGAACATTATGATGTGATTAGATTGATATATATTATAAATGTTCATTGGTCTTTACCAGCTAAGTTCAAGATTTGTCAATCTGCTGTATTGTTTGCATAGGTGGATGAGGTGACTGAATGGATATGGATGGTTGTGTGTGATTGGGGAAAACACATAGAACACGCAATTACACACACACAGTTTACATCATGCTTCTAGTCTTCTGTCTTTCATTCTCTTTCTGTCAGTCACACGTAAACAGACCTCTGTAACAGTAAATCCACACCCAATACCTTCTTTTTAATTCTTTTTTTTAGAGGGAATAAATGAATTGTTTCTATGTTTTATTCCTGGGTATTAAATGAATTAAAGTTTTAAGAGATATACTACTCGTATTAAGCTTGCTGCTTATACAGGGTGTTCGGTACTCCAAACAGTGCTTTTTTTTTAACCTTAGAAATCAAACCTCGACACGTGAAATAAAATCTGAGCTTGACAGAAAACTGAATGCCAAGATCTTCATATCAACGTGTTTCCACAGAACCATTTCTCTCTAGATGCTAAATAATCACCTTTTCCAACATGACAGTACTCGTGTTATTTTCATCCACACTGACATTTTAATTCCAACCTAATGACAGCTCTAAAGCGGTTGTTCAACCGTGTTTGCAGCCCTACTGCTGTTTCAGACAGTAACACAGCAAACAATAAAACAAACAGTTCAGCGAAATGAGAGAGAGAGGGAGGGAGGGAGGGAGGAGAGAAAAACACAGAGAGCGAGAGAAACAGACAGTGGTGAAGTGGTGACGGGATGGACAGAGAAAGAGAGAGGGGGAGAGAGAAGGGAGAGAGGAGAGAAAAAGACAGAGAGAGAGATTCCTTATGTAAAACAGCAACAGAAAAGCGTCTGTGTGCTTTTTGTACTTTTGTTTTCCTTCCCCCCCCCCCCCCCTTCCAGCCAGAGGGAGAGAGAGAGTGGGAGGGGGGGTCGAGGGGGAAGGAGGGAGGAAGTGCGAAAGCATGCGTGCGTGTATGTGTATGTGATTCATATCCATACCTTTTGTCACAGTGGCTTTACCACGTGACACTCGGGCTGCTCTACCATTTGAGAGCGCGTAGAGGCAGTGCAGCGCCACCCAACTTTGTGGACCAAGCTTTTAGAAAGGCAACAAGGCTACTTGGCCTTTAATTGGCCTTCAAGGAAAGGGACCCGGGAAACCAACCTATTTCTCCAATGTTTTATGTCAGGGCAGCCAGGGCGAAAGCCCTGCTCTTCACGATTTTCAACTACCATGGGATGTTCAGCGTGCGCAGGCTACAACGTACACGGGACTGATTTCGTTTTTCGTCCGCTTCTGAAGGACTAGATGTTCAGTTCGATTTTACGGTCAAACTGAGGAGAAAAGTCGAGGCCTCAACGGGAAACGAATCCTGAAACCTCGACTTTAAGTTATTTATTGGCAGGCAAGCGTTTGAACCGTTCTGTCACTCTTGTCCCTAAGATTAATATGAAATAAAATCTGATTAAAAAAAAAAAAAAAATAGGGGGGGGGGAGGGGAGGGGGAGGAGAAAAGTGGTGACAGCTGGAAAAGAAACTAAATACTAATACTCTCCCTTTTCCCGTTCTTGTCACACGTTCTGTGGGGTATTCACCATAATAAACAGCCGACCTCAACGGGGGTTTCTGAACCATTCTGCCACTCTCTTCAGAATCAGGTCATGATGATTTATTTGATCAATTACGCCAGCGCCACTTTTAAAGTAGTGTGAATTACAACAGATACAGAGGGTCAGTCACAAATCTGTCAGAAGCCCATAAGCAATATCTATCGAGGGAACACAATAAATTCTGCTACAAACACATAAACAGACCATAAAAGAAAAACTACAATGTTGGTTTATGTAACATTTTTATCCTTTTAAGAGATTTAAGAGAGAGAGAGAGGACAGAGAGACAGAGAGAAGGCGGAGGATCTAGATGACTTGGAGAGAAGGAAGGGGGAGGTGAATGCGACGCTTATGATCCTGCAACTCTTCAGAGTCTACTACACCTTGGACTCAAACCTGCTAAAGATCCATTCAGAAATAGCTGACAAAATATTGCCAATAAGCCTTTGTCACACCCCTGTCTGGTCGATATAAAACAATATCCCTCTTCCTTTTCTTTTTTTTTTTTTTTTTAACCCTTTACTTTCTGTCGTTTCTTCCTATCATTTTCTGCCTTGCTGGTCCATTCACCTGTATATTTCGATAAAGTCTTACGTACTTTTTCTTAGGATTGATAATTGGGTAAGGGTATTAAGTGCATTTTTGGCTCTAGGAAGGTGAGTATGCGGATGCAAATTTTTTGGTAATTTAAGCCTGTTTTTATGTATGTTTTGGTGTCTTTAGGTTTACGTAAATTTGTATTCAACTGTTTTCTTTAAACCCCTGTGCGATAAATTGAACGGAGTGGTCAACGCCGGGGCCATGTCCTCAGATTAAGTGCGCGAATGCGTTGGTACATGTACTTAATTTTCTTTCCTTTTTTTCCTTCCTGTTAAAAGTTTTGTATGTTTTGAAACGGTTATAGCCCTGATATGGCTCTACGGAGTCGGCTGGGCTGTAAACAACAATAACAATAAGCCAGACCTATATGTCAAGCCCAATCCAACAGACACGCGGGGGAGTAGAGTACGTGCGCGTGCATGCACGAGCCAGCTTTGTGCTGAGTGCAGTGTGAAAGAATTGAGTTATTTAGCTGTTGTTGTGCTGGTTTTATCAAAACGTAGTATTAAGACAGAACAATGGTGGGCGGAACAATGCAAGGCGCTAGAGACCCGAGGAAGACAAAGAAGAGACCCTGGAAGACAAAGAACTACATGTGTCTGGAGTCTCCGTGCGGCAACAAGCAGCGACTTCACCAACAATGCCTTTGTCAGAAGAACTGAGGACAGAAGTGAATAGCGGCGTATGATCGGCTACGTCCTGAATGGCGCACGCCACGCTTAAGAAGTATTAAAACGTAGGAATAATGTCAGCTGACATTAACTGTTACTGCTATTGTCAGTTTGGTTTATAGCCCAGCCGGCAGCGTAGAGCCATATCAGGGCTATAACCGCTTCAAAACACACAATACATCAACAGGAAAAGAAAAAAAAAAAGAAAAGAAAATTAAGTATACATATCAATGCATTCGCGCACATAATCTAAGGACATGCCCCTGGCGTTGACCCGTCTCTCTCTCTCACACAGTTCTCCTCCCTCCCCCTCTCTCATTTTCTTTCTTTCTCTCTCTCTCTCTCTCTCTATCTCACATTTCTCCCTCCCTCCTCCTCCCCTCTCTCGTTAGTTAACAAAAACAGTAACTGTGTCAATCGATAGATCAAGTGTCCTCTGGCTCAGTGGTTGATCACCGGATTAATCGGATGGCTGGATCGATTAATGATTCATCTACGGATTGGCATGAATGGCAGATTATCGAGTGTCGATTGGTGGGTTGATTTGTTGACGACTGATCGGTTAAATGATGAACTGACAGACTGATAATTTGATAGATTATTGAATAAAACGTAAAAGCAGAAGTACAACACCGTAGCTCCATGTAAGTGACACGAATGTAGCTGTGTGTTCGTGACACTACGGAACAGAATGAATAATAATTATCTCCTAATCGTTGTTTGCACCGACTGTTAAATATGCATGAAATGAATCAAACACTGATCACATGACCACCCTTCCTTTCCCTTTGTCTGTATTGTGGCCTAGGGCCCATGGACATTTAAAAACTTTCCAAGTTCTGAGTTTTCTCTATTTTTCTCTCTGGAGCTACACACACGCGCGCGCTTATGCTTGCGGGCATTCACACAAATTCAATTCAAACGACATCAGCACACACGCCCCCCCCCCCCCCCCCACACACACATACAGACAGACAGACACAGACACAGACACACACAGATGCACGCTTTAGAACTAATTCAATTCAAACGACATCAGGCAGACCAAAAACGGAAATACAGAGGAGGTATGATAAAATAACAGATGGGAATCATTCAGTCCACGGACTGATTGATTCCAACGCCATGGAACTAATCGATCGATCACCGATACCTCATCAGAGACAAGCCATTCAAACAATCTTCCTTTTTTTTTTATATAAAAGAAATGTTACCAAAAATCCAGATTTCGAGCTTTAAGGTTAAAGGACCCTGAAAATGCTAGTGTTGGCAGAACACATAAGGTCATGTGACCCTGAAAATGCTACTGTTGACAGAACACTTAAGGTCACGGGACCCTGAAAATGCTATGATGGCAGAACACTTATGGTCAAGGGACCCTGAAAATGCTAATGTTGGCAAACACTTATGGTCAAGGGACCCTGAAAATGTTATTGACAGAACACTTAAGGTCACGGACTCTGAGAATATTACGTTGACGGAACATTTAAGGTCAAGGGACCCTGAAAATGCTTATGTTGAGAGAACACTTAAGGTCAAGGAACCCGAAAATGCTTGTTGGCATAACAGACCCTGAAAATGCTAATGTTGAGAGAACACTCAAGGTAACCCTGAAAATGATAATGTTGGCAGAACATTTACAGTCAAGGAACCCTGAAAATGCTTATGCTGACAGAACATTCAAGGTCAAGGGGACCCTGAAAACACTTGTTGGCAGAACGCTTACGGTCAAGGGACCCTGAAAATGTTTATGTTGGTAGAACACTCAAGAGACCCTGAAAATGTTATGTTGGCAGAACACTCAAGAGACCCTGAAAATGTTTATGTTGGCAGAACACTCAAGAGACCCTGAAAATGTTTATGTTGGCAGAACACTCAAGAGACCCTGAAAATGTTTATGTTGGCAGAACACTCAACAGACCCTGAAAATGTTTATGTTGGCAGAACACTCAACAGACCCTGAAAATGTTTATGTTGGCAGAACACTCAAGAGACCCTGAAAATGCTTATGTTGGCAGAACACTCAACAGACCCTGAAAATGTTTATGTTAGCAGAACACTCAAGAGACCCTGAAAATGCTTATGTTAGCAGAACACTCAAGAGACCCTGAAAATGCTTATGTTAGCAGAACGATTGAGGTCAAAGGACCCTGAAAATGCTTGTTGGCAGAAGAAGATAAAGGGACCCTAATATGCTAATGTTGACAAAATACTTAAGGTCAGGGAACCCTGAAAACGTTATGTTGGCAGAACACTTAAGACAAAGAGACCCTGAAAATGTTACCGTTGGCACTACATTTAAGATCAAGGAACCCTGACAATGCTTATGTTAGCAGAACACTTAAGGTCAATGGACCCTGAAAACGCTTGTGTTGCAGAAAATGTCATGACCCTGAAAATGCTTCTGTTGCCAGAAAAATGTAGGACCCTGAAAAGCTTCTGTGCCAGAAAAAGGTCAGGGACCCTGAAAATGCTTATGTTGCCAGAAAAATGCAATGACCCTGAAATGCTTAGTTGCCAGAAAAAGGTCAATGACCATGAAAATGCTTATGTTGCCAGAAAAAGGTCAAGGACTATGAACATGCTTCTGTTGCCAGAAAAAGATCATGACCCTGAAATCCAGAAAAAGGTCATGACCCTAAATGCTTATGTTGCCAGAAAAAGGTCAATGGACCCTGAAAATGCTCATGTTGCCAGAAAAAGGTCAGGATCCTGAAAATGCTCATGTGCCAGAAAAGTCGACTGAGGTAGACTGTCACAACAATGTTAAAAAGAAGTTAAACAGTGTCCCAAGTTCCTCAGAAAGGGCTGTTCACACACCTTCTTTTGAACAGGCCTAATTTCAGGCATATTTTTGGTCCAAGTGACCTCGACCTTGATGCCTTATGCTTTTGCGACTCTTCCAACAGTTCACACCTATGACCAACCAGTAGAAAGGATTCTCTCATAAAAAAAAATTTAAAAAAGAAGTTGAGAAAAATTTCGCTAACACATTTCGTCTCGCATGCAGACAGACACAAACACACACCTCTGGACGATAAGAAACAATCTCTCCTCCCCTCACATTTCTTAAAACGGGTGATTAACCCTTTGACTCCCAACACCATATCCAACGACTGCAAAAAAAAACAAAAAAAACAGAAAAAAAAAACAGAAAAAAACCAGAAAAAAACGTGACTCCCTCACCCCCTATACACCACTTCCTGCAGGAAGCTGACGGATAGGGGTGAGGGAGTCAAAGAGTTCAGTTTTCGCTTCGCTAACATGGTTGACAATCACAGGCTGCTGGTGGACAAGGTGCGGGAGTCAAAGGGTTAGAGGAAGGTTTGATCGATCAATCATCTATTAAGCGACAAAGTTGCGGCATGTAACGTACATCCATCAGTCAGCTACAAGTTTGTTACATGGCGAGCTGCCTAACTCCCCCCCCCCCCACTCCTCAACCCCCCCCCCCCCCCATCCCAAAACGTCGGCTCCGAGCACAATACCTCTATTGGTCGTGGTGGGGATGGGTGGTGGTGGTGGTGGTGCCTGTGTTGGGGGACTGGTTTTACTCCTTTTTTTGTGTCGCTTTTGAGATGGACAGTTTGTTGTGACAGTTCCTTTCGGAACGAGAACATTCGCTGACTGACTGACTGACTGACACTACCTGACTGACTGACTGACTGACTGACTGACTGACGACTGATGATTGACGACTACCTGACTGACTGACTGACTGATTCGATATGAACTGACTGACCTGACCTCTGAGACTTAGACCCTGACTAGACTGATGACGATTCACTACTCTGACTGACTTTCCGATACCACACAACTCATCGATCCCCCATCAATATCCCATCAGGGGGGGGGGGGGAGGGAGGACGGATCAATTGTCCATCAAGCCACAAGGCTGCTGGCTACATGCAAAGAACATCCATCAGGACAGCACATGTCTGTTACATGACGTCGGCCCCAGGTACACAAGTACCATTGTACACGTGCTGTTGATAGTAGTAGTTACGGCCCCTTTCTGGGCGAGAGTGGTGGGGGCACTTGTTCTGTTGCGGTTTCGTTCTATTTTCAGGTTTCATTGATGCTGTTTTTGTTGTTGCTGCTTTTGCTGCTGTGGTGGTAAATCGACATACGAGTTCTCGTTAACAAACAAAATAAACAGAAGAAATGAATAATGAAACTTTTTTATTCAAGGCAAATGAATATGAAACTTTCTTATCAAGGCATTAAAAAAAAATCACAAAAATACATTTGGGTTATTCGTTTTCATATATTCATGAAAATTCCCGAAAGAGGCAAGATGAAGGTGTGCGGGAGAGGGTAGGTGTGGGGGTAGGGGTGGGGGTTCCATTGAGGCATGTAAAAAGTCTCACTTTTTCCTTTCAACACATTTGTAAATTTCAAACGAATCAGACCCAAAGAAGAAAAGCAGGACGACAGCAAGAGCTGTTAATGCATTCGCAGCAAATATGTACTTTGACACAAGTCTTAATCAAGATGTGTGGTTGTCGTATAAATTAAATGACTTTGTATCGTTTATAAGCATACAACAGATTAGTAGTATGTAAATTTTACTTATTTCTATTGCATATAAATCTTGTTTTAAGTTTTCTCAGTGATGTCAAAATAATGTCCAGCAAATATTGTGTTTATTTGTCTTTTTAGTAAAGAAAAAACAAAAACAAAACGAACTAAAAATGTTTTTAAAAAAGTGTGGTTATTCTTGCTTTCTTTCTTTCGAGACGTAGCCATGCATGTATGCGTATGTGCACTGCTATTAAAACAGCTCTCACCAGCTATCATAACCCTTTGACTCATGATAAAATAACAACAAAACTAAGTGGCGCTGCACTGTGGCGACGTGTTCTCAACGGGGAAAGCAGCCTGAGTTTCACATGATAAATCACTGTGACAATGAATATAAATATAAATATGAATATGAATATGAAAATTGTGGCCCAGCTAAGAGTCGAACCCACAACCCCTCGCTACCAGCAATGGTGTTCCAAACCAAGCGAGCTAAGGGGACACACAACGGGAAGGCGCGCAGACAAAAGACTGAGACAGGACTGAAGACCGGCATTTACCCATACATTCATTAGTCTCCACCACTCCTGCCTCCCATCTCCCACACACGCTACACAAACAGGGGAGGGGGAGGGGGCGGAGGAAAAAGACGTCTGGCCGTGCCTATGAATGGAGAAGAAGGCTCTGAGGGCGATCACTCGAGTGTTTGCATACAACCTTTGGGCAGGGGAAAAACAAGTGACGGGCTGTAATCGATCTGAGATGCGGCTGTAAATCCCCCATCAGATTCCACCGTCTGCTGAACCCCCATGTTGGTGTGGTGTAAGTTCAGTAAAAGTCTTGGCTTGCCAGTAACGCTGAAGGGTCGTAGATACTACATTAACTGTTCTCAGGGCAGGCTTTAGGACTGGGGTGGCCCTTTCCCGTGGGGGATGTGGGGCTCTTTCAGTATAAAAATATATCCCCACTTTCTGGAAATTCTGTGCTGGAAATTTCCTCTTTCCCGTCACTCTCTTTGTTTCTTTCTTCCTCCTTTGTTTTCTGTCATCTCTTCCTATCATTTTTCTGCCTTGCTGGTCCTTTCGCCTGTATGTGTTCGATAAAGCCTCTAGCATTTTATCATGGGATTGTTGATTGTGTACGTGTATAGACCGCATGGTTGGCTCCAAGGAAATGTGTTGTGCAGGACCAGCTTTAGGTAACTTAGGCCATTTTATGTATCCAAAACAAGTTTGACTGCCCGCGCCCAAGCAAACACAAACCAGAAGAACAAGAAAACCAATGTAAGCGCGTCTCCAACAAGACAAAACAAAACAAGCGCAAATTTTCGCCACTAGCCTTTGTCAAGCGCGAACGCACGGTCACAGACAGATCACAGACACCAAACAATGGATAATAAAAACGGGACTAAAAACTTCTCCTGCCGCCTCGTTTGTGGTCTGTTTGTGACCGTAGCGTTCGCGCTTGACAAAGCTAGTTGGCCGAAAATTTGCGCTTGTTTTGTTTTGTCTTGTTGATACGCGCGTACATTGGTTTTCTTGTTCTTCTGGTTTGCATTTTATGTATGTTTTAGTGCCTTTAGTTATGTTCACATTTGCCCCTGCGTTGACTGTTCCGTCCAATCTATCAGATCAGAAATACATCCAGCCGTTATTCACCAGCGCCACTGGGCAGGGTGTAACACACATCTGTTTGGTGTTTGAATGGCCAGACCACTTGCCTATTGTACCCATTCTGGCGCCAGTTTGTCAGGGTGGGGGATGTGCCTGCGATGGAGACGCTGACCTGGTCTGCTGGGAGGGACTGTTCTGACCACTACTCTGTCACGTGCCCCATGTATTATTGACATAATTACGAACACTTGATAAAAAATAATTTCCCCGAAATATATCTATCTATCTATCTATCTGTCTTCCTAGTCTACCTATCTATCTGTCTATCTATCTATCTATCTATCTACCTATCTATCTATCTATCTACCTATCTATCTATCTATCTATCTATCTACCTATCTATCTATCTACCTATCTATCTACCTACCTATCTATCTACCTATCTATCTATCTATCTATCTATCTATCTATCTATCTACCTATCTATCTATCTATCTATCTACCTATCTATATCTATCTCTATCTATCTACCTATCTATCTATCTATCTACCTATATATCTATCTACTATCAATCACACACACACACACACACACACACATCACACACACACACACACACACCACACACAACACACAATATATATATATATATATATGGGTCATTCTCCTTAAGACTGGTCAGTTGGGACCACTGCTTTTAAGAAGCCAATATGAAAGTTTTTTGAAAAAAAATCTTACAATATTGTTCAATTTCGTTTGTAAAATGTTCCAGTAATTGAAGAAGAAAAAAAAGTGTTGTGTTTTTTTTTTACTCTACAACACTTTTTGTTGGAAAAATGAGCAATTTCTGTAGATAGATCTGTGACGCGAGTTAAGACTGGTAGACCCATCACAATTATTTCCTACATACAGACCGAAATCAATACACCTTTTTTCGACAGTGAAGAAAGAATGTAAATGTGTCTCTGACATCAATGTTTTACTCGCACTGTATCCATGGATGATCGTATATGCTCGGTAGATCGATCATTGTCCCGAGCGTTTCATACGGTGTCTTCACTGTAAGATAACTTAAGTAAGTCATGCCTTTAAAAAGAAGGCATTGGGAATTTCCGATGTGGTTCATTAAAAACAGCAAACATTTTTCACAATGATTCACGTCAATAAGTGATATGAGAGAGAAGAGGAGACTGAGAAATAATCACTTGATTACGAATTGTGGGCATGGTGTCTTCAAAACCATGAAACGCTCGAGACAAGAGGATCTATTTCGTCAACTTCCCTGAACTTTGACCAACGTTGGCGTATGAATCTCACTTTCTCTCCCTCGCAGCGGGATTTTGCACTACTTCTCAAAGGATATGTCATTATTCAGTAGAGAAACATGTATATTATGAAAAATGTCACTTCATTAACCATTTTAACAAGCACATAGATAACTTCTTTCACTGTCTCATGCAACACACGAGACACTGCAGGATGATGCAACATTTTACTATATTTTACCAATTTCCCAAATATTGTGTCAATTTATGCATTACAGTTCTATATACTACAGATATCAAGTTTTCATTTTCAGGTAACACTTAAATTTTTTTTGATTTTCTACTTGTCATTCACAATATTGACCAGTCCAGGAGAATGACTATAATATATATATATATATATATATATATGTATACACACACACATGCTGCTTCACCTATATATATTCATATATATGTTGTGGTGTGTGGTGTGTACCAGCACACACACACACACACACACACCACACACAGCACGCACGCACGCACGCACGCACGCACGACACGCACACACACACAATCCCTGTCTGTCCGTGCTAGATTCATTCGCGAACCGTTTACAGCGCACAAACTGCATCGATGACATGTTTTCTGGCAAACA
>JAPXFY010000035.1:34656094-34668594 GCA_030674185.1 Monoplex corrugatus
GCGAGGTGTCACAGACCTCAGCTTTTTTTTTTTTTTTTTTTTTTTTTTTGGTGGGGGGGGGGGGTTGAGGTGGGAGAGAGGTGGTGGGAGGGGGGGGAGCAGCGTTATGAGGGCGGTGCCAATCTCCTCTGCCTCGTTTCCTTACCCTCCCTGTCTCTTGAAAGAGGGACAGTACAGGCAACTCACTCATCTGTCTCACAGCCAGGTGGACTTGCGGGACGGTCTGTTCCAATGTTAGCGGGGAACTCTGGCCATCCGCTCACCTGGCAAAACGCTGAATCAGACCGTAACCCTTTGATTCCTGCACCCTGTCCATCGGCATCCTGCATAGCCAACCATGCTCGCAGAGCAAAAACTGAACCCTCTGATTCCCTCACCCACAGAATTTCCAGAAGGCGGGGATACTGTTTATACTGAAAGAGCCCCGGTATCCCCACGGGGGGTATAGGTCAAGATAAAGTCTTACATACTTTCTCTTGGGATTGGTAATTGGGTACATGTATCTGCTGGTGGATAGGATAAGGGAGTCAAAGGGTTGACTGACTCACCCTATCCACCAGCCTCCTGCAGGAAGCTGGTGGATAGGGTAAGGGAGTCAAAGGGTGAAAATGTTTGCAGATGGTGGACAGGGTGCAGGAGTGATAGGGTTAAACCCTCAGCTTTCGGGAGCAAAGATCTCCGAATACAAGACTACGCTCTCCCGTTACCCAGCAGGGTAGGTTATTGTCATTGTTGTTTAAAGCCCAGCCGACTGCGTAGAGCCGTATCAGGGCTATAACCGTCTCAGAACACACACAATATTTCAACAGGGGGGGGGAGGAAAAGAAAATCAAGTACACACATCAATGCTTTCGCACACATAATCGGAGGAGATACCCCTGGCTTTGACCACTCCATCCAATCTATCAAACATGGGATGTTAAAAGACAAACAAAAAAAACCTGAATACAAATTCAAACATAACTAAGGACACTAAAACATATATACCCGTTTACGCTTGACAAAGGCTAGTTGGCCTAAAAATTTGCGCCTGTCTTGTTTGGTTGTATTAAATACGCGTTCTGATTCTATTGTCCTGTTTTTTCCTAATTCCTATATAAAAACAAGCATAGATTACCTAAAATGTTTCCGCTTATCACACTTCCCTAGATCCACAAATGCACTTAATACATGTACCAATTACCAATCCCAAGAGACAGTATGTGAGGCTTTATCTTGACCTATACCCCGTGGGGATTACGGGGGCTCTTTCAATTTAACCCTTTGACTCCGCACCCTGTCTACCAGCATCCAGCATTGCCAACCATGCTAGCAAAACAAAACTTAACTCTTTGACTCCCTCACTCTGTCCACCAATTTCCTGGATAGGAAGTGATGTGTTGATGGAGTGTGGGAGTCAAAGGTTAATTTTTCCCTTCGAACTAGGGTGCGGGGTCAAAGGTTTCTAAATAGTATCCCCACCTTCTGGAAATTCTGTGCTAGATATTTCGCTTTTCTGTTACTCTGTTTCTTTCTTCCTCCTTTGCTTTCTGTCTTTCTGTCCATTCATCTGTATGTGTTCGATAAAGTCTTACCTACTTTCTCTTAGGATTGATAATTGGATACATGTATTAAGTGCAATTTTCGCTCTATGGAAATGAGATGTGCGGAAGCATTCTTTTTTTTAATTTAGACCCATTGTTATCGACTTTTTAATGTCCTTAGTTATGTTTGAATTTGTATTTAGGTATGTTTTTTTTAATCCCCTGTGCGATAAATTGGACGGAGTGGTCAACGCCAGGGACATCTCCTTTGATTATTGCGCGAATGCACTGATACGTGTGTTAAATTTTTTTTTTTTTTTCCTGTTGAAGTATCGTGTATGTTTTGAAACGGTTATAGCCCTGATATGGCTCTACGCAGTCGGCTGGGCTATAAACAAAAATAACAATAACAATAACAATCTTGACATATAGTGGTAAAAAGACGTAGAACCTTTAGGCTAAGGGAGTTCTCTCCCTGGACTCCGAATTAATTTAAAAGACTGACTGTTGCTTGCAGTCAGTCATCAGACGTGTTACCAGCAACAAGCGTGGTGTTTTGGGGAAGAGCACCAACCTCGTGCAGACACTACAAAACCCATCACTAGATGATTGGTACCGGACAGGCCAGTGTATGGCAGACAGTTAGTTTCAAAGGGACTGGCCCTGGGGCACCGGCTGGACTCTTTAATTAACCCTTTGACTCCCGCACCCTGTCCACCAGCGTCCTGCATCGTCAACCATGCTAGCAAAGCAAAAAAACTTAACCCTTTGACTCCCTCATCTTATCCACCAGATTCCTGGTGGATAGGGTGAGGGAATCAAAGGGTTACATTTTTGCAGTTGGTGAACAGGATGCGGAAGTCGAAGGGTTAAAGCACGGCTGGACTCGTTGGACTGTAATAAAAACACCGGTCAGAGATATGAAAAACACTAAGCTGGAGAGTAATGAAAACATTGGCTGGATATAAAAATGTTACGCTGAAGAGCAATATAAAAACATCATATTTATATACAGTATTATAAAAAACACCAGCAGTATTATATTCATATAGAATAATAAAGACACCAGCAGTATATATTCATATAGAATAATAAAAACATCAGCAGTATATATTTCATATAGAATAATAAAACACCAGCAGTATATATTCATATAGAATAATAAAACACAGCAGTATATATTCATATAGAATAATAAAAACACCAGCAGTATATTATCATATAGAATAATAAAAACACAGCAGGATATATTCATATAGAATAATAAAGACATCGCAGTATATATTCATATAGAATAATAAAACACCAGCAGTATATATTCATATAGAATAATAAAGACATCAGCAGTATATATTCATATAGAATAATAAAGACATCAGCAGTATATATTCATATAGAATAATAAAGACATCAGCAGTATTATATTCATATAGAATAATAAAAACACCAGCAGTATATATTCATATAGAAATAATAAAGATACCAGCAGTATATATTCATATAGAATATAAAGACATCAGCAGTATATATTCATATAGAATAATAAAGATACCAGCAGTATATATTCATATAGAATAATAAAGACATCAGCAGTATATATTCATATAGAATAATAAAAACACCAGCAGTATATATTCATATAGAATAATAAAGACACCAGCAGTATATATTCATATAGAATAATAAAACATCAGCAGTATATATTAAATATAGAATAATAAAAACACCAGCAGTATATATTATATAGAATAATAAAGACATCAGCAGTATATATTCATATAGAATAATAAAAACATCAGCAGTATATATTCATATAGAATAATAAAAACACCAGCTGGATATATTCATATAGAATAATAAAGACATCAGCAGTATATATTCATATAGAATAATAAAAACATCAGCAGTATATATTCATATAGAATAATAAAAACATCAGCAGTATATATTCATATAGAATAATAAAAACATCAGCAGTATATATTCATATAGAATAATAAAAACACAGCTGGATATATTCATATAGAATAATAAAAACATCAGCAGTATATATTCATATAGAATAATAAAAACATCAGCAGTATATATTCATATAGAATAATAAAAACACCAGCTGGATATATTCATATAGAATAATAAAAACATCAGCAGTATATATTCATATAGAATAATAAAAACACCAGCTGGATATATTTATATAGAATAATAAAGACATCAGCAGTATATATTCATATAGAATAATAAAAACATCAGCAGTATATATTCATATAGAATAATATAAAAACACCAGCAGTATATATTCATATAGAATAATAAAAAACATCAGCAGTATATATTCATATAGAATAATAAAACACCAGCAGTATATATTCATATAGAATTAATAAAAACACCAGCAGTATATATTCATATAGAATAATAAAGACATCAGCAGTATATATTATATAGAATAATAAAAACACCAGCTGGATATATTTATATAGAATAATAAAAGACATCAGCAGTATATATTCATATAGAATAATAAAGACATCAGCAGTATATATTCATATAGAATAATAAAGACATCAGCAGTATATATTCATATAGAATAATAAAAACACCAGCAGTATATATTCATATAGAATAATAAAGACATCAGCAGTATATATTCATATAGAATATAAAGACATCTAGCAGTATATTCATATAGATAATAAAAACACCAGCAGTATATATTCATATAGAATTAAAAAAACACCAGCAGTATATATTCATATAGAATAATAAAACATCAGCAGTATATATTCATATAGAATAATAAAAACATCAGCTGGATATATTCATATAGAATAATAAAGACATCAGCAGTATATATTCATATAGAATAATAAAGACATCAGCAGTATATATTCATATAGAATAATAAAAAACACCAGCAGTATATATTCATATAGAATAATAAAAACAGCAGTATTATTAGATATAGAATAAAAAAACATCCAGCTAGTAGTATATTCACATATAGAATAATAAAAGACATCAGCAGTATATATTCATATAGAATAATAAAGACACAGCATGATATATCATATAGAATAATAAAGACCCAGCAGTATATATTCATATAGAATAAAAAGACTCAGCTGGATAATTTCATATAGAATAATAAAAACACGCTAGATATATTATATGATAATAAAACACACCAGCAGTATATATTCTATAGAATAATAAAGACATCAGCAGTATATATTTATATAGAATAATAAAGACTCAGCAGTATATATTCATATAGAATAATAAAACATCAGCTGGATATATTATATTAGAATAATAAAGAACATCAGCAGTATATATTTCATATAGATAATAAAGACACCAGCTGATATATTCATATAGAATAATAAAGACATCAGCAGTATATATTCATATAGAATAATAAAAACATCAGCTGATATATTCATATAGAATAATAAAGAACATCAGCAGTATATATTCATATAGAATAATAAAGACATCAGCAGTATATATTCATATAGAATAATAAAGACATCAGCAGTATATATTCATATAGAATAATAAAGACATCAGCAGTATATATTCATATAGAATAATAAAGACATCAGCGTATATATTCATATAGAATAATAAAAACATCAGCAGTATATATTCATATAGAATAATAAAGACATCAGCTGGATATATTCATATAGAATAATAAAACATCAGCAGTATATATTCATATAGAATAATAAAAACACAGCTGTATATATTCATATAGAATAATAAAGACATCAGCAGTATATATTCATATAGAATAATAAAAACACAGCTGGATATATTCATATAGAATAATAAAAACATCAGCAGTATATATTCATATAGAATAATAAAGAATCAGCAGTATATATTCATATAGAATAATAAAGACATCAGCAGTATATATTCATATAGAATAATAAAAACACCAGCAGTATATATTCATATAGAATAATAAAGACATCAGCTATATATTCATATAGAATAATAAAAACATCAGCAGTATATATTCATATAGAATAATAAAAACACCAGCTGTATATATTCATATAGAATAATAAAGACATCAGCAGTATATATTCATATAGAATAATAAAAACATCAGCATGATATATTCATATAGAATAATAAAAAACAGCAGTGATATATTCATATAGAATAATAAAGACATCAGCAGTATATATTCATATAGAATAATAAAAACCATCAAGCAGTATATATTCATATAGAATAATAAAAACATCAGCAGTATATATTTCATATAGAATAATAAAAACATCAGCAGGTTATATTCATATAGAATAATAAAAACACCAGCTGGATATATTCTATAGAATAATAAAAACATCAGCAGTATATATTCATATAGAATAATAAAAACATCAGCAGTATATATTCATATAGAATAATAAAAACACCAGCTGGATATATTCATATAGAATAATAAAAACATCAGCAGTATATATTCATATAGAATAATAAAAACACCAGCTGGATATATTCATATAGAATAATAAAGACATCAGCAGGTATATATTCATATAGAATAATAAAAACATCAGCAGTATATATTCATATAGAATAATAAAAACACCAGCAGTATATATTCATATAGAATAATAAAAACATCAGCAGTATATATTCATATAGAATAATAAAAACACCAGCAGTATATATTCATATAGAATAATAAAAACACCAGCAGTATATATTCATATAGAATAATAAAGACATCAGCAGTATATATTTATATAGAATAATAAAAACACCAGCTGGATATATTTATATAGAATAATAAAGACATCAGCAGTATATATTCATATAGAATAATAAAGACATCAGCAGTATATATTCATATAGAATAATAAAGACATCAGCAGTATATATTCATATAGAATAATAAAAACACCAGCAGTATATATTCATATAGAATAATAAAGACATCAGCAGTATATATTCATATAGAATAATAAAGACATCAGCAGTATATATTCATATAGAATAATAAAAACACCAGCAGTATATATTCATATAGAATAATAAAAACACCAGCAGTATATATTCATATAGAATAATAAAAAACTCAGCAGTATATATTCATATAGAATAATAAAAAACATCAGCTGGATATATTCATATAGAATAATAAAGACATCAGCAGTATATATTCATATAGAATAATAAAGACATCAGCAGTATATATTCATATAGAATAATAAAAACACCAGCAGTATATATTCATATAGAATAATAAAAACACAGCTGATATATTCATATAGAATAATAAAAACACCAGCAGTATATATTCATATAGAATAATAAAAACATCAGCAGTATATATTCATATAGAATAATAAAGACATCAGCAGTATATATTCATATAGAATAATAAAAACACCAGCAGTATATATTCATATAGAATAATAAAGACATCAGCTGGATATATTCATATAGAATAATAAAAACACCATCAGTATATATTCATATAGAATAATAAAACACCAGCAGTATATATTCATATGATAGAATAATAAAGACATCAGCAGTATATATTTATATAGAATAATAAAGACATCAGCAGTATATATTTATATAGAATAATAAAGACATCAGCTGGATATATTTATATAGAATAATAAAGACATCAGCAGTATATATTCATATAGAATAATAAAGACACCAGCTTGATATATTCATATAGAATAATAAAGACATCAGCAGTATATATTCATATAGAATAATAAAAACATCAGCTGGATATATTCATATTAGAATAATAAAGACATCAGCAGTATAATTCATATAGAATAATAAAGACATCAGCAGTATATATTCATATAGAATAATAAAGACATCAGCTGGATATATTCATATAGAATAATAAGACATCAGCAGTATATATTCATATAGAATAATAAAAACATCAGCTGGATATATTCATATAGAATAATAAAGACATCAGCAGTATATATTCATATAGAATAATAAAGACATCAGCTGGATATATTCATATAGAATAATAAAAACATCAGCAGTATATATTCATATAGAATAATAAAAACACCAGCTGTATATATTCATATAGAATAATAAAGACATCAGCAGTATATATTCATATAGAATAATAAAAACATCAGCTGGATATATTCATATAGAATAATAAAAAACATCAGCAGTATATATTCATATAGAATAATAAAGACATCAGCAGTATATATTCATATAGAATAATAAAGACATCAGCAGTATATATTCATATAGAATAATAAAAACACCAGCAGTATATATTCATATAGAATAATAAAGACATCAGCTGGATATATTCATATAGAATAATAAAAACACCAGCAGTATATATTCATATAGAATAATAAAAACACCAGCAGTATATATTCATATAGAATAATAAAGACATCAGCTGGATATATTCATATAGAATAATAAAAACACCAGCAGTATATATTCATATAGAATAATAAAGACATCAGCAGTATATATTCATATAGAATAATAAAAACACCAGCAGTATATATTCATATAGAATAATAAAAACACCAGCAGTATATATTCATATAGAATAATAAAAACACCAGCAGTATATATTCATATAGAATAATAAAGACACCAGCTGGATGCATTTATATAGAGTAATACCAATAAAACCATAAGCAGTATACAATATTTATTTTACGCGGTCTGATATTTCTTGGATGCGCTTTCTTTTACCCACACCGTACACAGTCTGCACAGTTCTGTGGGCGTCCACATGGGTTTTCTTTTCTTCTTTCTTTTTTCCCTCTCTCCATGTTTCCAAAAGCCAGCATATGCTGACAGGGCTCACAGTATTTCTAAACCTCTGATGCCCGCACCCTACCTCCACCTGCAAAAACCCTTTGATTTCCTCATCCTATCCACCAGCTTCGTGGACAGGATGAGGAAATCAAAGCGTTCAGTTTTTGCTTTACCAGCAAGGTTGGCACTGCAGGATGATAGTGGACAGGGTGAGAGAGTCAAAAGGGTTAAGAGTTCTGCATGCGTATACACACGAAGAGAAGATCATTGATACAGAAGATCAGGAAAAGACAAGCAACATTTATAGGGCATTGTATGAGGAAAGGGGAAATAGAGCACCTGGTCACAACAGGAAAGCTGGAGGGAAAGAGAGCACCAGGTAGACCCAGGGAGAAAATATTGGACGGACTTGACTTGCAGCGACAAGGGATAGATTCGTGTGGAGGGCCATGGCTGAGGGCAGAGAGGGTGGGAGATGTACTTGCAGCGACAAGGGATAGATTCGTATGGAGGGCCATGATCGCTAACGCCATGGGGCAGGGCACATGATGATGATGACGATGATGATGATGACGATGATGATGATGATGATGATGATGATGATCATCATCATCATCATCATTGCTGACATGGTTCACAGCATTTTCAACGCGCATACTTGAAGTTCTGCATGCATATACACACGAAAGCAGGGGGGGGGGGGGGGGGTTAAGACACTTAACGGGTCTGCACACACGTTTCCTATCTCTAGGCAGGAAGTAACAAAAGGATCGAACTCCAGACTTTCCGACTGGAAATCTGACCTCTTACCCTCTCGACCACCGCGCCCATCCGCTGGATATGATAACAACATAATCATGCTGGACTCAGTACCTCAGTTGGCTGAGCCTCAGATTCACAAGCTAATGGTTGTGGGTTCGAATCCCGGGGTTATCTTCATCATCACGTGCCCTGCCGCATGGCGTTGGCGATCATGGCCCTCCACACGAATCTATCCCCTGTCGCTGCAGGTACATCTCCCACCCTTTCTCTGTCTTCATCCAACCTGCAGATCTGTCCAATATTTTCTCCCTGGGTCTACCTGGTGTTGTCTTTCATCATGTCATGCCAAACACACACACACACACACACACACACACACACACACACACACACACACACACACACACACACACACACACACACACACACAAACAAACAAAAAAATCCCGGGATGTGCTACATTAAAACTGGCCTTCTCACTGTCCCATCTTAACATCATTGTTGTTCTGGTGGTGTCAGTATAGGATTAGATAACCCCACTTCCCCCACTCCCTGGGATGGTTATCCCTGTCGGCCATATTACCTGAGATGGATGCTGACGTAAAAACTGAACCAAATAAATCAATCAATCAGTACAAATAATAAAGCCATGGGCTGAACTGTTAGTGAAAAGCAAGATAAGATCACAGTGTTCTCATAATCACAGTTGTTGTTGAAGGAGTCAGGTGTCGACAACATCAACTTCTCTCAATATTACGCGGCTGGTGCCCATCTTCTCTCCCTTGCTGTTTCAGCTCGACCACCCCTGAAGAGGGACAGATACCCATTTACTGCTGGCTGGACTGGGCTGGTGTGTTCAATCTTGGTTACTTGACCATAGCAGTAATTGTGCGGTGCTGAATGAACTGGGCTGGTGTGTTCAGTCTTGGTTACTTGACCATAGCAGTAATTGTGTGGTGCTGAATGAACTGGGCTGGTGTGTTCAATCTTGGTTACTTGACCATAGCAGTAATTGTGGGTGCTGAATGAACTGGGCTGGTGTGTTCATCTTGGTTACTTGACCATAGCAGTAATTGTGTGGTGCTGAATGAACTGGGCTGGTGTGTTCAGTCTTGGTTACTTGACCATAGCAGTAATTGTGCGGTGCTGAATGAACTGGGCTGGTGTGTTCAGTCTTGGTTACTTGACCATAGCAGTAATTGTGTGGTGCTGAATGAACTGGGCTGGTGTGTTCAATCTTGGTTACTTGACCATAGCAGTAATTGTGTGGTGCTGAATGAACTGGGCTGGTGTGTTCAATCTTGGTTACTTGACCATAGCAGTAATTGTGTGGTGCTGAATGAACTGGGCTGGTGTGTTCAGTCTTGGTTACTTGACCATAGCAGTAATTGTGTGGTGCTGAATGAACTGGGCTGGTGTGTTCAGTCTTGGTTACTTGACCATAGCAGTAATTGTGTGGTGCTGAATGAACTGGGCTGGTGTGTTCAATCTTGGTTACTTGACCATAGCAGTAATTGTGCGGTGCTGAATGAACTGGGCTGGTGTGTTCAGTCTTGGTTACTTGACCATAGCAGTAATTGTGTGGTGCTGAATGAACTGGGCTGGTGTGTTCAATCTATGTTACTTGACCATAGCAGTAATTGTGTGGTGCTGAATGAACTGCTGTGTGTTCAGTCCTGGTTACTTGACCTGCGTATGTTGGTGCTGTGCGGCAGGGCTCTAAGTAACATGAACGTGAACCTGTTAGCCCTGATACGGTCAGTAAGTCTGGTTATTGAGCTATTTAAGCAACCTGAAATGAACCTGTTAGCCTGATTACAGCTCTAGTAGCCATGTGTGGGCTAAAGTAACCTGAACTGTTGCCCTGTTACTGCTCATAGCCATGTGGGTTATAAGTAACCTGAACCTGTTGCCTGATACAGCTTCTAGTATGACGTTGGGTTATAACAACCTGAACCTGTTAGCCCTGATAGCTCTAGTGGCCAGGGGGTTTAAATAAAGCAACCTGAACCTGTTAGCCCTGATACGCTCCAGTAGCAGTTGGGTTATTAAGCAACCTGAACCTGCTAGCCCTGATACTGCTCTAGTAGCCAGTTGGGTTATAAGCAACATGAACCTGTAGCCCTGATACAGCTCTAGTAGCCAGTTGGGTTATAAAGCAACATGAACCTGCTAGCCCTGATACAGCTCTAGTAGCCAGTTGGGTATAACAACATGAACCTGTAGCCCTGATACAGCTCTAGTAGCCAGTTGGGTTATAAGCAACATGAACCTGTCTAGCCCTGATACAGCTCTAGTAGCCAGTTGGGTTATAAGCAACATGAACCTGCTAGCCCTGATACAGCTCTAGTAGCCAGTTGGGTTATAAACAACATGAACCTGCTAGCCCTGATACAGCTTAGTAGCCAGTTGGGTATAAGCAACATGAACCTGCTAGCCCTGATACAGCTCTAGTAGCCAGTTGGGTTATAACAACATGAACCTGCTAGCCCTGATACAGCTCTAGTAGCCAGTTGGGTTATAAGCAACATGAACCTGCTAGCCCTGATACAGCTCTAGTAGCCAGTGGGTATAAGCAACATGAACCTGCTAGCCCTGATACAGCTCTAGTAGCCAGTTGGGTTATAACAACATGAACCTGCTAGCCCTGATACAGCTCTAGTAGCCAGTTGGGTATAAGCAACATGAACCTGTTAGCCCTGATACAGCTCTAGTAGCCAGTTGGGTTATAAGCAACATGAACCTGTTTAGCCCTGATACAGCTTCAGTAGCCAGTTGGGTTATAAGCAATCATGAACCTGTTAGCCCTCATACTGCTCTAGTAGTCGGCTGGGCTATAAGAAACCTGAACCTGAACCCGAAACAGACAATCTACACGTTAGGCCCTCGTGAAACGGACAGTCTCCCATACGCGCTGGGACCCGGGTATTATGGATGTGATGGAATTAGCTCAGTCCCGTGGGAGCTGTCTGCTCTTAGGGACAGGCGGTGGGTTTATGTGTCAGTTCATTTCCGTGAGAGCATAGCAGCACTGCTGGGTGTTTCCTGCCCACAAGTCTCTCACAACCTGGTCATTTCATGGCCTCCTTTGTCTGGCATCTACAGCTGTGAAAATTCTGGACACACACAAACACAATACACACACAAGAGAGGGAGAGGAGAGAGAGAGAGAGAGAGAACAACAACACACACAGAGAGAAAAAGACAGGGAGGAGGAGAGAGAGAAGAGAAAGAAGAGAGAGATAGAGAGAGAGAGAGAGACAGACAGACAGACCAAGAGAGAGAGAAGAGAAGAGAGAGAGAAGAGAGAGAGAAATTTCAAACTTCAAAACACCTTATTACTCAAGGGCAGTAACATTAGATCCCACGTGGCCTTTGTATCATACCTAGTACGTGTTATTC
>JAPXFY010000035.1:34681094-34696094 GCA_030674185.1 Monoplex corrugatus
GATGGAGAGGGGAAGAAAGCCATGTGTTTGTGTGGTGGGAAGGACGGAGAGGGGAAGAAAGCCATGTGTTTGTGTGGTGGGAAGGACGGAGAAGGGAAGAAAGCCATGTGTTTGTGTGGTGGGAAGGAGGGAGAAGGAAGAAAGCCATGTGTTTGTGTGGTGGGAAGGAGGGAGAAGGGAAGAAAGCCATGTGTTTGTGTGGTGGGAAGGACGGAGAAGGGAAGAAAGCCATGTGTTTGTGTGGTGGGAAGGATGGAGAAGGGAAGAAAGCCATGTGTTTGTGTGGTGGGAAGGACGGAGAAGGGAAGAAAGCCATGTGTTTGTGTGGTGGGAAGGACGGAGAAGGGAAGAAAGCCATGTGTTTGTGTGGTGGGAAGGACGGAGAGGGGAAGAAAGCCATGTGTTTGTGTGGTGGGAAGGATGGAGAGGGGAAGAAAGCCATGTGTTTGTGTGGTGGGAAGGACGGAGAAGGGAAGAAAGCCATGTGTTTGTGTGGTGGGAAGGACGGAGAAGGGAAGAAAGCCATGTGTTTGTGTGGTGGGAAGGATGGAGAAGGGAAAAAAAGCCATGTGTTTGTGTGGTGGGAAGGATGGAGAAGGGAAGAAAGCCATGTGTTTGTATGGTGGGAAGGATGGAGAAGGGAAGAAAGCCATGTGTTTGTGTGGTGGGAAGGATGGAGAAGGGAAGAAAGCCATGTGTTTGTGTGGTGGGAAGGACGGAGAAGGGAAGAAAGCCACTACCAGCAATAGGAAGAGTAGCAAACTAATATGGGGCAGAACAAATGGGAAATTCTACAAAATGGCAGAAAAAAAATAATGACAGCAACAACTCAACATGCCACTGACGTTGCCAGCTGGCCATCAACATTCTCAGGACGTTAACCCCCCCCCCCCCCCCCAAAAAAAAAAAACAAAAAAAAACGTGAAAGGGGATAGGGGCAGTAAGAAGATTACCAGTAAAGCATCTTTACCCTGTGTAGGGATGTCTCTGTGATTACCACTAACCAAGTACACCTATCGAGGCAAAGTGGACTGATGGGTAAAAGTACCATGGGATGCCAGGTATCACACTAGTGGAGTGTGGTCAGCTCGCCAAACAACTGGAGCATTGCTGATTTGGTTGGAGCATTGCTGGATTGGTGACATGGCCGACGTGGATAACCGTCCCAGGGAAGTGGGGGGGGGGGGAGGGGGTCTTATCTAATCCTACACTGACACCACCAGAACAACAATGATGTTGATCAAGATGGGACAGTGAGAAGGCCAGTTTTAATCGACCTCACTCCGGGATTCGAACCCACAACCATTAGTATATGAATCTGACGCTCAAACCAACTGAGCTACTGAGGCCCCGGAGCATTGCTTTCTTCTTTTATCTGCCGCTTCTACCGTCAGATATCGCCGGGGGGGGGGGGGGGCGGAGACAACGGTCAAGTGCGAGGTGGGCTGCCTCTGTGACTGACAGACCATGAACACGGAAGGTCTCTGACACGCCTTCCATCCACGTCTTCGAGGTCATCCTCTTGCAGAAACTCCAGAGAAAAGCCCCTGACTGTAGGCTCTGAAAGCCGGCTGGTCAGCGGGCATCCTGATCAGGTGGCCAAACTGTCTGACTCTCTACTGCTGGATGTGCATGGTGGGTGGTGCTGCTCCCACCACTGATCATTGCTTGCTCCGCTAGCTGTCTGATAGTTTGTGAATTGGAGTTTTGCACGATGTCGACTACTGGCCCACCACTTCGTCATGGTATTTTAACCCTTTGACTCCTGCACCCTGCCACCAGCATCCTGCATCGTCACCTATGCTAGCAAAGCAAAAACTTAACCTTTTGACTCCCTCACCGTATCCCCAGCTTCCTGCCGGAAGCTGTGGGCAGGGTGAGGGAGGTAAAGGGTTAAGTTTTTGCAGTTGGTGGGTAGATTGTGGGAGTCAAAGGGTTAAAGCTTCGCCATCACTCTGGATACATTACTGGTTATTCTTCTCTCCTAAGGCCTGGCATTTTTGAACGTCGACCGTGGGCCAAACGAATCCCGTCATTTCCAGGGATGACAGAAGAGAACGGTGTGTTGCTACCACTAACCTACTCAGTCTACGCGACAAAATCATACACTCAAACTCCTATGAAGAAATGCGGAAGGCACACGCGCAGGCACACGCCAGCACACGCACGCACACACACACAATCAAAGACGCGCGCACGCCGCACGCACGCGCACACGACACACACAAGCATGCGCGCAGCGCGCGCACACACACACACACACACACACACACACACACACACACACACACACACACACACACACATAGTATTAAAGTCCTTCAAACGCGTGTAGACAGACAGACAGACTGTGAAAAGATAAAGTATGAAGACTGCAGGCAGTAGGTTTGATTAGGTTATCAACATTCAGGTCACCTGTCCTTCCCCCACACGTGAGTTTCAAACAAGTATCACAGAATCCCCTCAGGTAGAAACAGGCCCATAGCTGTACTTTATTCTGAAACAAGTGTTGACAGTGTCTGGCAAGAAAGACAACTAGCCTGTTGTCTGAAACTTAGGATGTTGACAATGGCACAAGACAGACAACTAGCCTGTTGTCTGAAGACTTAGGATGTTGACAGTCTGGCAAGAAAGACAACTAGCCTGTTGTCTGAAGACTTAGGATGTTGACAGGTCTGCAAGAAAGACAACTAGCCTGTTGTCTGAAGACTTAGGGTGTTGAAAAGTGTCTGGCAAGAAAGACAACTAGCCTGTTGTCTGAAGACTTAGGATGTTGACAACGTCTGGCAAGAAAGACAACTAGCCTGTTGTCTGAAGACTTAGGATGTTGACAACGTCTGGAAGAAAGACAAACTAGCCTGTTGACTGAAGGACTTAGGAATGTTGACAACGTCTGGCAGAGAAAGACAACTACCTTTGTCTGAAGACTTAGAGTGACACGTCTGAACAAAAAGCACTAGCCTGTTGTCTGAAACTTAGGATGTTGACAACGTTCTGGCAAGAAAGACAACTAGCCTGTTGTCTGAAGACTTAGGATGTTGACAACGTCTGGCAAGAAAGACAACTAGCCTGTTGTCTGAAGACTTAGGATGTTGACAACGTCTGGCAAGAAAGACAACTAGCCTGTTGTCTGAAGACTTAGGATGTTGACAACGTCTGGCAAGAAAGACAACTAGCCTGTTGTCTGAAGACTTAGGATGTTGACAATGTCTGGCAAGAAAGACAACTAGCCTGTTGTCTGAAGACTTAGGATGTTGACAATGTCTGGGAAGCCTGACAAATTAGCCTGTCGACTGAAGGCTTAAAATTAACCAACATCTAGCAGTAGAGTCAATCACACTTAGTTAACATGTAAACGAGACATTTGAACAATAAAGCCAGATGTACATACAACTCTATTGGTTGTTTTTTTGGAAGATCGCTCCAGTGAAAGGGAAAGGTCCATTGTCTCAGTGGACAGGTTCTAGCCTGTGTTTATTCACGTTAATTTTCTTCCATAGCACTCACAGGTTGAATAACATACTCGAAGTCAGCTTAAGACAACCTGAGTCAGAACCACAGCATGTTCTGATGATCCACCCTCTATAAATATAAAGGGAAATAACACAGGGGAGAAGAGACACCATCCAGAGAGAGAGAGGGAGAAGGAGGGAGGGAGGGAGAGAGGGAGGGAGGGAGAGAGAGAGAGGGGGGGGTCCTGAGTTAACGGTCCCACTAGGAGACAGGCCACTCAACTTGACAGAGGTGCCAGGCTTTTGCCAGAAACATGTAGTGGAGGTACGCTGATATTTTTTTTATTCCAGTGTAGAGTTTTACGGCTGACAGGAAACGAAGGAGGTTTGTTTAGGACTTAGGCAAACAAGAAAGACGATGAATGATTGTGCTTTAAGCTGAAGAAACTACACTCACTTTTTATGCTGTGTGTGGACTGCCTTTGAAATCTATTGCAAGTGTGCTTAGTGCGCTTCTGCCGACCTCTCTCCTTCCTTGTTGTTGTGTGCGATTTCTATATAAAATTAATTCCACATGAACATCCCCCAGTATCTAGAACGACATTCAAAAATCCTTCAACGATATTCAAAAATCCTTCCCGTGACACAAGCAAAATCGAATGGGCAAGACCCACTTTGGGACAACAGTGGCACAATTGCTGAATTTTCAATACGTGAGTGATGACTGTAGAAGCAATAGTATTCCATCTACGCCTTGGAATAACTAAAAACCAGAGAAAAGCCAATGCGAAACATGTTTTCTATTTGAGAAAACAAACGTCCTCTTGCCAGTCAACAGGATGGTATAACCTGACCAAGTCTCTTGAATTTTTGATACAGTGATGATTGTAGAAGCAAGGATTTTCCAGCTGTGCCCTGGAATAACTAAAAATCAGAGAAAAGCCACCACGAAATATATTTCCTATTTGAGAAGACAAACGTCCTCTTTTCAGTGAACAGGACGGTATCGCCTGACCTATTCTCTTTAATTTTTTGATACATGAGTGATACATGAGTGATGACTCTAGAATCAACGATTTTCTACCTGTGACATGGAATAACTTTTATAATAAAAATCGGAGAAAAGCGTACCTGAAAGATGTATTCCATTTCAGAAGACAAACGTCTTTTTACCAGTAAATAGGATTGTATCGCCTGACCAATTCTCTTGAATTTTTTTTTTATACATGAGTGACGATTCTAGTGGCAACGATTTTCTAGCTTTGACTGGAATAACTTTCAAAATAAAAAGCGGAGAAAAGCGTACCTGAAAGATGTATTCTGTTTCAGAAGACAAACGTCCTCTAACCAGTGAACAGGATGGTATCGCCTGACCAGTTCTCTTTTGTTTCACGTGACTCGTCATCGACTGAAATCCTCCCCAACCCCCCAACCCTTTCAGGGTCGTTGAAGAAGGTAGAATGAAAAACGATTCAGAGGCAAAAGGAACGTGCTACAAAAGCTGAAAGGCCAGATCAGGGAAAAGAGAGAGAGAGGGGGGGGCGAGAGAGGGCGAGAGAGAGAGAGAGATAAGGCGAGAGGGAGAAGGCGAGAGAGTTAGAGAGAGAGAGAGAGAAGGCGAGAGAGTTAGAGAGAGAGAGAGAGAAGGCGAGAGGGAGAAGGCGAGAGAGTTAGAGAGAGAGAGAGAGAGAGAGATAAGGCGAGAGGGAGAAGGCGAGAGAGTTAGAGAGAGAGAGAGAGAGATAAGGCGAGAGGGAGAAGGCGAGAGTTAGAGAGAGAGAGAGAGAGAGAGAGATAAGGCGAGAGGGAGAAGGCGAGAGAGACAGTAAGTTAGAGAGAGAGGGGGAGGGAGAAGGCAAGACAGTGAGAGAGAGAGAGAGACACAGAGAGAGAGAGAGAGAGAGAGAGAGAGAGAGGATCCCCGATCCATCCCAGCAGCATTGATTTCCGACAGAAATGGCACAGATGACGGCGGTGGGCCACATTTCCCTCTGAAGAAGACCATCCTGTCTGGAGCAGCGTTGTCTCCTCAAAGAGGGTTGTCCCTTTCCACTCCGCAGCTCCTTCATCATTCTCATCGACCTCAACCCTACAGAACACACACACACACACACACACACACACACACACACACACACACACACTCTCTCTCTCTCTCTCTCTCTCTCTCTCTCTCTCTCTCTCTCTCTTTCTCTCTCTCTGTACCCTCTCCAGTATCCATCCATGTACTCGTTCGTTGCCACACTGCACTGGCCGACTTGAATACAAGATTTTTTTTTTAGGGTCATCGCATTCAGGGAGGTTACCTTTGTGCTCACCTTTTTTGTTTTTTTGTTTTGTTTTGTTTTGCACTCAGGGAGGTTACCTTTATGCTCACCTTTTTTTGTTTTGTTTTGTTTTGGTTTTTTGTCCCATTTTCTACGCCATCTTAATGGCCACAGAAGCTGGCACAGGGTATTTTGTTGTTGTTGTTGTTTGTTTTGTTTTGTTTTCCCCCCAATGCAATGATCAACATGTCGATGAGAATGACAATCATGATGCTAAAGGTTGTGCTCTACGCTTACTATCTATCATAATATATCCTGGCGTCAACCAGGCCCGAGAGATTCAAACATCTGCAGTGGTGGTCAGAAGATTTGAGCAACACCCTCAATGACGCATCCGTGAAATGGATGAGACTCGACTGCGTGGTCCCAAGTCTTCCCAATCAGCCCATAACACGCCCAACTCTGGGTAGCAGCCGGTTAGAGCCGGAAAAATCCCACAATGATACAGTACTGAAGTGACTGATGGGGACTGGAACCCACAACCTTCCAGTCGGTAGTCCGCTGCGTTAACCATTACACCACGGCGACTGGTTTGTCTACAAGAACTCTGACGCCATGGCAACTTTTTTCCTCCCATGGGCTGACTTCCTGCCAGTCTCAACCTGCCAGAAATGGAGCAAGCCAAGTGTGAAATTAGAAGGGGCAGCCTCAAGTTGTGTGTCACTTGCTGGGGTCCTACATGTCTGACTGCCTCGCCTGGACCTCTGCCAATTTTTCTTCTTCCAGCAAATCGTGTGTCAAAAAAAACCTCCACACTTCTTCCATTGGTCCCCTGTACTTTTTGCCCAGTCGTTTTGCTTGGCAAAGTCGGTCAACTTTTTTACTGTGTCATCTTTATTTTATTTCATTTTATTTTATTTTTCTTAAATGGGTCAGTTTCTGAATAATCTGGCCATTCTTCTGTTACCAGTTGAATCGGTATTCAGAAGTAAGTGAACCTCCGTTTTTGTTTTTGTGTTTGTTTGTTTTTGTTTTTGTGTGTGCGTCTTAAATGGGTCAACTTCTGAACAATCTGGACATCTTTCTGTTACCAGTTGAATTGGTATTCAGAAGCAAGTAAACTTCTGTTTTTGTGTGTGTTGTTGTTGTTATTGTTGTTTTCCCTTAAATGGGTCAACTTCTGAACAATCTGGACATCCTTCTGTTACCAGTTGAATTGGTATTCAGAAGCAAGTAAACTTCTGTTTTTGTGTGTGTTGTTGTTGTTATTGTTGTTTTCCCTTAAATGGGTCAACTTCTGAACAATCTGGACATCCTTTTGTTACCAGTTGAATTGGTATTCAGAAGCAAGTAAACTTCTGTTTTTGTGTGTGTGTTGTTGTTGTTATTGTTGTTTTCCCTTAAATGGGTCAACTTCTGAACAATCAGGCCATTCTTTTGTTACCAGTTGAATCAGTATTCAGGAGCAAGTGAACCTACGTGTTTTGTTTTGTTTTGTTTTGTTTTTTGGTTGTTTTTTGTTTGTTTTTTATGTCTTAATGGGTCAATTTCTGAACAATCCCGCCATTTTTTGTTACCAGTTGAATTGGTATTCAGAAGCACGTGAACCTACGTTCTTTTGTTTTTTGTTTTTTTTTCTCTCCCTTAAATGGGTCAATTTCTGAACAATCTGGTCATTCTTCTGTTACCAGCTGAATTGGTATTCAGGAGCAAGTCAACCTTCGCTTTTTTTTCTTTTTTTTTCTTACATGGGTTAATTTCTGAACAATCTGGCCATTCTTTTGTTACCAGTTGAGTCAGTATTCAGAAGCAAGTGAACTTCTGGGGTTTTGTTTGTTTGTTTGTTTTTCTTAAATGGGTCAATTTCTGAATAATTCGGCCATTCTTCTGTTACCAGTTAAATCGGCATTTAGAAGCAAGTGAACCTCCATTTTTGTTTTTGTTTGTTTTTGGTTTTTTTCTGAAATGGGTCAATTTCTGAACAATCTGCCCATTCTTTTGTTACCAGTTGAATCGGTATTCATGAGCAAGTGAGCCTCCGCTTTTTTGTGTTTTTCCTATATGGGTCAATTTCTCAACAATCCGGCCATTCTTTTGTTACCAGTTGAATCGGTATTCGGGAGCAAGTCAACCTCTTTTCCCCATCAGCGGTCCAGTTTTAGCGGCAAGTTCTTTCAGCGACCAACATTGTTCAAATGACTCTTCTGATCTTTTCAGGAAACAAAACTTACGAAGAGTTTCACGGTTCTCTTAACTGGCACAATCGTGCGTGCGTGCACGGCGCTGCGTGCGCGTGAAAGAGAGAGAGAGAAGAGGAGAGAGAGAGAGAAGAGACAGACAGAAGACAGACAGAAGACAGACAGACGAGAGAGAGAGCACGCGCACAAAGGTTCCCGTTCTCGTCACTGAGGTACTTGTGTAAATCATTTTGTTCACCACGTTGTACAAGTTAGTTGCCAAACAAAACCATTTAACCCTTTGACTCCCGCACCCTGTCCACCAGCATCCTGCATTGTCAACCATGATAGCAAAGCAACCTTTGACGCCCATGTCCCATGCCCCAGGGTGAGGGCGTCCAAGGGTTAAGTTTTTGCAGTTGGTAGATATAGAGTGCGGGAGTCAAAGGGTTAAATAATAATATACAATATTTTATATAGCGCAAAATCTTGATAAAATCAAATCTAAGCGCTAAATCAAATCTAAGCGCTTGGGTTTTGGGTCTTGATCTACTTTCTTAACAAACGTGTCACACACTTGAGGCCATCAGGACAACCTAGACAAACAGGAGTCCTCCCGCAGCTGTATGCTGCGTGCAGTGATGATTAAACACGTCTTAAAAACCATCCCTGGGTACCAGGCGATGATGTGGTCCGCGCTATCAGGGAAAGGCAGCTTTGGCTTTGACGGCCTCACAGGGTATTAATGCTGGCCCTTGTCATGTCTTGACAATGTCGCCCGACGAAAGAGCGAGCGCGCGCGCGCGCGAGAGGAGAGAGAGAGAGAGAGAAGAGACAGACAGACAGAAACAGAGTCACAGTGAAAGAGACAGAGGGAGGAGAGATAGAGATAGAGAAGGGAGGGAGAGAGAGAAACAGACAGAGACAGAGAGAGACAAAGAGAGATAGAGAAAGAGAGGGAGGGAGAGAGACAGACAGCAGATAGACAGAGAGAAACAGAGTCACAGAGAGAGACAGAGAGAGAAGAAGAGACAGAGAAAGAGAGAGAAAGGGAGGGAGGGGGAGGGAGAGGGGAGAGAGAGAGAGACAGACAGACAGACACAGACAGAGATTCAGATTCAGACAGAGAGAAACAGAGACAGAGTCAGAGAGAGAGAGAGAGAGAGAGAGAGCCGAGTAATCCCATCTTGACTTCTTTCCCAGCTGGCATTCAAATTTACCAGGCCTGACGCGAGATTACGAGCAATTTAATCAATTGACAACAAAGCCCGTTACAGAAAAACGTTACATGTGAGAAAACACAGCAGGAAGGACATGCAGACAACACAGTACGGATGGCTAACTCAAGCTACACCCAATCCTCTTACTGAAGGGGTTTTTCTCAAGATGGCGCCGCCATGCTCAGAAGATACCATATGCACTGTCGGCATAGATGCCATACGATGAATAAGATCCCAAACGATATCATGGCAAAATTCCTTTGATTGATAAGATCCAAAATATCATGCCATAAATCCTTATGATGATAAGATCCCAAACGATATCATGGTATAAACCCTTATGATGATAAGATCCCAAACGATATCATGGTATAAACCTTATGATGATAAGATCCCAAACGATATCATGGATAAACCTTATGATTGATAAGATCCCAAACGATATCATGGTAAAAACCCTTATGATTTATAAGATCCCAAACGATATCATGGTATAAACCCTTATGATTGATAAGATCCCAAACGATATCATGGTATAAACCTTATGATTGATAAGATCCCAAACGATATCATGGTATAAACCCTTATGATTGATAAGATCCCAAACGATATCATGGATAAACCTTATGATGGATAAGATCCCAAACGATATCATGGTATAAACCTTATGATGGATAAGATCCCAAACGATATCATGGCATAAGCTGTTATGACGGATAAGATCCCAAACGATATCATGGCATAAGCTGTTATGACGGATAAGATCCCAAACGATATCATGGCATAAGCTGTTATGACGGATAAGATCCCAAACGATATCATGGCATAAGCTGTTATGACGGATAAGATCCCAAACGATATCATGGCATAAGCTGTTATGACGGATAAGATCCCAAACGATATCATGGCATAAGCTGTTATGACGGATAAGATCCCAAACGATATCATGGCATAAGCTGTTATGACGGATAAATCCCAAACGATATCATGGCATAAGCTGTTATGACGGATAAGATCCCAAACGATATCATGGCATAAGCTGTTATGACGGATAAGATCCCAAACGATATCATGGCATAAGCTGTTATGACGGATAAGATCCCAAACGATATCATGGCATAAGCTGTTATGACGGATAAGATCCCAAACGATATCATGGCATAAGCTGTTATGACGGATAAGATCCCAAACGATATCATGGCATAAGCTGTTATGACGGATAAGATCCCAAACGATATCATGGCATAAGCTGTTATGACGGATAAGATCCCAAACGATATCATGGCATAAGCTGTTATGACGGATAAGATCCCAAACGATATCATGGCATAAGCTGTTATGACGGATAAGATCCCAAACGATATCATGGCATAAGCTGTTATGACGGATAAGATCCCAAACGATATCATGGCATAAGCTGTTATGACGGATAAGATCCCAAACGATATCATGGCATAAGCTGTTATGACGGATAAGATCCCAAACGATATCATGGCATAAGCTGTTATGACGGATAAGATCCCAAACGATATCATGGCATAAGCTGTTATGACGGATAAGATCCCAAACGATATCATGGCATAAGCTGTTATGACGGATAAGATCCCAAACGATATCATGGCATAAGCTGTTATGACGGATAAGATCCCAAACGATATCATGGCATAAGCTGTTATGACGGATAAGATCCCAAACGATATCATGGCATAAGCTGTTATGACGGATAAGATCCCAAACGATATCATGGCATAAGCTGTTATGACGGATAAGATCCCAAACGATATCATGGCATAAGCTGTTATGACGGATAAGATCCCAAACGATATCATGGCATAAGCTGTTATGAGGATAAGATCCAAGATATAGGTAAGTGTATGAGGATAAGATCCCAAACGATATCATGGCATAAGCTGTTATGACGGATAAGATCCCAAACGATATCATGGCATAAGCTGTTATGACGGATAAGATCCCAAACGATATCATGGCATAAGCTGTTATGACGGATAAGATCCCAAACGATATCATGGCATAAGCTGTTATGACGGATAAGATCCCAAACGATATCATGGCATAAGCTGTTATGACGGATAAGATCCCAAACGATATCATGGTCATAAGCTGTTATGACGGATAAGATCCCAAACGATATCATGGCATAAGCTGTTATGATGGATAAGATCCCAAACGATATCATGGCATAAGCTGTTATGACGGATAAGATCCCAAACGATATCATGGCATAAGCTGTTATGACGGATAAGATCCCAAACGATATCATGGTATAAGCTGTTATGATGGATAAGATCCCAAACGATATCATGGTATAAGCTGTTATGAGGATAAGATCCCAAACGATATCATGGCATAAGCTGTTATGACGGATAAGATCCCAAACGATATCATGGTATAAGCTGTTATGACGGATAAGATCCCAAACGATATCATGGATAAGCTGTTATGACGGATAAGATCCCAAACGATATCATGGTATAAGCTGTTATGACGGATAAGATCCCAAACGATATCATGGTCATAAGCCGTTATGATCGGATAAGATCCCAAACGATATCATGGTATAAGCTGTTATGAGGATAAGATCCCAAACGATATCATGGTATAAGCTGTTATGACTGGATAAGATCCCAAACGATATCATGGTATAAGCTGTTATGACGGATAAGATCCCAAACGATATCATGGTATAAGCCTTATGAGGATAAGATCCCAAACGATATCATGGTATAAGCTTATGATGGATAAGATCCCAAACGATATCATGGTATAAGCTTATGATGGATAAGATCCCAAACGATATCATGGATAAGCCTTATGATGGATAAGATCCCAAACGATATCATGGTATAAGCCTTATGATGGATAAGATCCCAAACGATATCATGGTATAAGCCCTTATGATGGATAAGATCCCAAACGATATCATGGTATAAGCCCTTATGATGGATAAGATCCCAAACGATTCCCAAACGATTCATGGTATAAGCCCTTATGATGGATAAGATCCCAAACGATATCATGGTATAAGCCCTTATGATGGATAAGATCCCAAACGATATCATGGTATAAGCCCTTATGATGGATAAGATCCCAAACGATATCATGGTATAAGCCTTATGATGGATAAGATCCCAAACGATATCATGGTATAAGCCTTTATGATGGATAAGATCCCAAACGATATCATGGCATAAGCCCTTTATGATGGATAAGATCCCAAACGATATCATGGTATAAGCCCTTATGATGATAAGATCCCAAATGATATCATGACATAAACCCTTATGATGGATAAGATCCCAAATGATATCATGACATAAACCTTATGATGGATAATATCCCAAATGATCATGACATAAACCTTTATGATGGATAAGATCCCAAATGATATCATGACATAAACCTTTATGATGGATAAGATCCCAAATGATCATGACATAAAGTTCATAAACCTTTACGATGGATAATATCCCAAATGATCATGACATAAACCCTTACGATGGATAATATCCCAAATGATCATGACATAAACCCTTACGATGGATAATATCCCAAATGATCATGACATAAACCCTTACGATGGATAAATCCCAAATGATCATGACATAAACCCTTATGATGGATAATATCCCAAATGATCATGACATAAACCCTTACGATGGATAATATCCCAAATGATCATGACATAAGCCCTTATGATGGATAATATCCCAAATGATCATGACATAAACCCTTATGATGGATAAGATCTCAAATGATCATGACATAAGCCCTTATGATGGATAATATCCCAAATGATCATGACATAAGCCCTTATGATGGATAATATCCCAAATGATCATGACATAAACCCTTATGATGGATAAGATCTCAAATGATCATGACATAAGCCCTTATGATGGATAATATCCCAAATGATCATGACATAAACCCTTATGATGGATAATATCCCAAATGATCATGGACATAAACCCTTATGACGGATAATATCCCAAATGATCATGACATAAACCCTTACGATGGATAATATCCCAAATGATATCATGGCATAATCTCTTTCTCTTTTTTTTCTTCTTCGTATCATTTATAATTTGCCCAACGCCTTCTTCATTCTTAGTCCAGTTGTCCTTTAGCGTTTCCTTCATTTCTGTGATGCAGAAATCAAACTACATGTACTAATCGAGCCAGCAAGTTCCGACTTATCATGGGCACTTGACAAGCGCAGTCAACAAGAACAAATCCAGTGTCAGGCACTGTCAAACAGAACGGAAGAATCGTACACGAAATCCAAGACAAGTGTGACTCCCCGCGTTCAAGCAAACATGAACCAGAAAAGAAAAAAAGAAAAAGAAAAAAAAAAAAAAAGAAAGAAAGAAAAGAAGAAAAAAAAAAGGAAAAAAGAACCAGAACGCGTGTTCAATACAACCAGACAAGACAGGCGCAAATTTTTGGCCAAGTTTCAGTCTTTTTCTCCTAATTTTTGTATTGGGTGGTTTTTTTTTTTTTTCGTTTGTGATCTTAGGTCTACGCTTGATAAAGGCCAGTTGGCCGAGAATTTTGCACCTGTCTTGTCTGGTTGTATTAAATACGCTTTCTGTTTTTTTTTTGTTTTTTTTTGTTTTTTGTTTGTTTTTTTTTTTTGGGGGGGGGGGGTTCAATACTGGTTCCTTTTTGTTTGAACACGGGCACTCACTTGTTTTGGGTGCCTGGTTGACCTGTCTGTAATCGATTTTTATTATCATTATTATTACTATTATTATCATTATTATTATTATTATTACCACCATCATTATCATCATCATCATTATTAATTATTATCATTAATATTATTTTCAGTGTTACTTTTTTTTTTTTTTTAATCCGGCCTTTGTGCTGTTTGGGTTAAATGCTTTAAAAGACATCAAATCAAATCGTGAATTCCCTCTCTTTCTCTCTGTCCTTCCCCCCCCCCCCCCCCTTTCTCTCTTTCTAGTCCCTCCCTTCTCCCTTTCTCTTTAAACATGGCCGAGTGATCAAATTTCGATAAATTGTATTCAGGTTGAAAAATTTTGATTTCTTCATTCTCTTGCCCCCCCTCCCTACCTCTCTCTCCCCTTCTTCATTCAAATCATCTCTCTCTCTCTCTCTCTGTCTCGCTCTCTGTCTCTCTCTCTCTGTCTGTCATCTGTCTGTCTGTCTGTCTGTCTGTCTGTCTCTCCATTCAAATGCCGCATTGTGTTTGAGATGTTTTCATGTTGTTTTAGTTCCTTTGTGTTAATGCAGATCCTCCATGGACAAAGGATGGTCGTGAAAAGGCTTTGATTTTTCCCACCCGTTTATGCCACCACTCTGGGAAAATAAACATTTGCCGTTGCTCCTCATATTCTCTTCCTCTACCATTCTCTTTTCAAACCCCACTCCCCCCCCCCCCTCTCTCTCTCTCCCCCTCTACCTCTCTCTGTGTCTGTCTCTACCCCTCCCCCTCTCTCTCTCTCACTACCCTTGCCTCGCTCTCTTTCCCCCTCCGCTCGCAGCCCCCTCCCCCCCCCACCTCAAAATCTCTATGACCACGTCGATGCGGACAGCACGGCTAATCAATCATCACAGTGGCTGCTCCCTTGAGGACACCCGTCTCACTTCATCAGAGACAGAAAGAGAGAGGGTCGGGAGTGGAATGGGGGTGGTGGGTGGGTGGGTGTGATGTGGAGGGGGGGGAGCGTGGTTCCCCATTATGTTCAGCCATTGTAAAGAGAGTGGTGGAGTGAGCTGGTTGTGATGGGGGGGGGGGGGAGTGAGAGGGTGGTGGGGATGGTTGGATGAAACAAAAAGACCCCGGAAGCGTTTCCAGTGTCTGGTCCAATGAGGATTTCTGCTTGTAGTTATAAAG
>JAPXFY010000035.1:34701094-34708594 GCA_030674185.1 Monoplex corrugatus
AAATAAATAAATAAATGAACAAACAAACACCACCCAGCATGTGCATGACTGCCTTAATGGCAGGGTGAAAAAGACCAAAATCAAAAACAAAACAAAACGAAACAAACAAAAAAATGGCCACAAACGTAAAGGTCCACTTTTCTGTGCGAGTGCACGTAGAAGTTGAAACACACGACCGAAACGCGCTCGCGCGCGCGCGCCACACACACACACACACACACACACACACACACACACACACACACACGCACGCACGCACGCACGCACGCGCACACACAAACTATCTATATAAAAAGGTTTGAAATAAAATGATCTCAACAGAATTCAAAAAGTAGGCTGTGTATTTATGCATATAAGGTATTGTGCATATGCACATGCGTGCACACACACACACACACATACACACACTCTCTCTCAGTCTCACACACCACATACACACACACACACACACATCACCCACACTCGCCACACACACACACACACACACACACACACCCACACACATCCACACACACACCATACCTACACTCGCCATACTCACACACACACACACACACCACACCTACACTCCCCACACCCACATACACACACACACACACACACACACACCACACACACATCACACACACACACACACACACACACACACACACACACACACATACACACACACACACACACACACATAAAGAGGGCCCCGCCGGAAACTTTGACCACCAACTGTGTTGTTTGCCTCTTCTCCGGGGGAAATTTGCTCCCAGTTCAGCATTTCTTGTTGTTTGCTAATGAAGGTCGCCGCTGGATTCTTTGATGATTAATTCATTACACAGCGTCCCGTCTGTCAGTTCAATGAGGACAATAATCATCATTACATCTCTACAGCTCACTCTAAAAGTCCACACTGCTCTCACACCTCTTCCCTCTAAGTCTAACATTCACACGGACAGACACACAGACTGACACACAGACTGACACACACACACACCGCGCACACAGTCTCTCTCTCTCTTTCTCTCTCCCTCCCCCCTTCATTATGTCTCTCACTCTCTCCCCTCCTCATTCACTCTCTCTCTCTCTGTCTTTCTCTTTCAAAATCACAACACACACACACACACACACACACACACACACACACAACACACACACACACACACACACACACACACTCACCCCATCCAGCTTGCCATACAAATACATATGTTGAATAAAACCAAGCCGAAGTATGTTAATTGGGCAACACTTCTTTTGAATGCAGCTATACACACACACACACAAACACAAACACACACACACACGCACGCACGCACGCACGCCCCACACACACACACACACGCACGCACGCACACACACACACACACACTTCTACACTACAATCGAATTTTTTCCCTCATTGTCACCCCCCTCCCTCGCCTTTCTGAAAAAACATTATTCACCCACCACCCCCCACATACACACACATAATCTCTCTCTCTCTCTTACACCACACACACACACCCCTCAGAGAGAGAGAGAGAGAGAGAGAGACAGACAGACAGACAGACAGACAGACAGACAGACAGACAGTTCATATTGCTTATGGTCCAGCCGTCTCTGAGAGCCACATGCCATATCAGGGCTAACACCACGTCAAGAACGACAACCAGGTTAAAATAAAATGTTATCAGTTAGAATCCGTGCTCACCGTTAACCTTAACCTTGCAAGCACAGACAGAGAGAGAGAGGAGAGAGAGACAGACAGACAGACAGACAGACAGAGAGACACAGAGAGAGAGACAGACGGAGATAGAGAGACAGAGACAAACAGATAGAGACAGACACAGAGAGACAGACAGACAGAGACAGAGAGACAGAGAGAGAGACAGAGACAGACAGAGAGAGACAGAGAGAGGTTCATACTGCTTAAAGCCCAGCCGACAATTAGAGCCATATCAGGGCTAACACCACGTCAAAAAAGACAACCAGGTTCAAATAAAAGACAACAGTTAAAATCCATGTTCACCTTTAACCTTGCAAGTGGGGGAGAGAGAGAGAGAGAGAGAGAAAGAAACAGAGAGGGAGAGAGGGAGTAGGGGGCAGAGAGGGAGGCAGGGACAGGGAGTGAGAGAGGGAGGAGAGAGAGGGGGAGAGGGAGAGAGAGAGGGAGAGGGAGAGAGAGACAACAACCACTCTCCGCTATCTCCCTCCTTTCACACCCTACCGAGGTCAATTCAACTCTTCACTTCCCACTCCTAATAAACATGTTTTGAATCGATGTGAATCGATCTCAACTTAATTAGAAAAATTGGGGAGGAGAGGTATGCGTGAGAGAAAGAGTCTGATGGTGGGGGGGGGGAAGGGGGAGGGGGAGCGAGGGGGCAGTGGACTGAAGAGAGGAGAAAATTGATTTACATCGATCCGTGGGTGTTGACAAGAGCACGTTAAAAGAGATTTTCCCCGGCTGTTTTATGGGAGAGTGTTTGAGTTTTTTGCTGTTCCTTATTGTTTGTTTGGTTGTTTGTTTGGTTTATTCCAGTTCTGTGTTCATGGGTCGTGATCGGATAAGGCTTAAAATGAATAAGGACCTTTATTTCTGTGGTTTATTTCATAACGTTTATTGTTCAGTTCAAATGTGTCGGAATAAAGCAGGCTTTCATGGAAGTGTCAAGGGAAGAATTTATGAGAGTCGTTCTTCAATTTGGGTGGGTGGGTGGGTGGGGGGGGGGGTGAGGGGGTCATTCACTTACACACAGACGCGCGCTGTGTCAAACAACCTCAAGGTTTTGCTTTTGTTGTTGTTGTTGTTGTTACTGTTGTTGTTGTTGTTGCTGTTGTTGTTGTCGGTTTTGCGCAGGCTTGGAAAGTCTGTCAGATAACTGCTGGCAGATTTGGGCGGAGCGCATAATTATGGAGTTTTCCGAGTGCGGTGAATCCCTCTTGAACAAACTCTTGTACGTTTTCTGTGCTCTTGTACTGGGAGGTGTGTGTGTGTGGTGTGTGTGTGTTGTGTGTGTGTGTGTGTGTGTGTGTGTGTGTGTGTGCGTGTGTGGTGCGTGGCGTGCGTGCGTGCGTTGTGCGTTGTGTGTGTTGTCGTGCGTGTGTGGTGTGTGTGTGTGTGTGTGTGTGTGTGTGTGTGTGGTGTGTATTGTGTGTGTGTGTGTTGTGTGTGTTTGGGGGGTGGGTGTCAGACTGTAATCATAAATAACGTAGCCTTATGCTGAACAGACCCAAAGGTTTTTGTACCTGTTTTTGTGTGTTCGTTTGTCTAGGCTAGTGATATTAAAAAAAAAGGAAAAAAAAAAAAAAAAAGGAAATGAGTCATGAGTCATTAAGGGTAAAAATTTGTAATCTATGTTTTACAAAGGGATTTTTACCAAACTGTGGCTAACTTGTCTTCACGCCAAGCATCGCGGAGGTAAGATACGATATGGCCCACTCAGGAAGAGTTTACCATCTGTCTTATTCCAAGAAACAATGTCAGAGTGGATGGACGGTCCTCACTGTGGAACGCGGGTCCAGCAGTCTCGTCCTCAATGGTGGTTGACTAATATTTTATATTCATATTCATAATCATTTCTTTTGTCACAGTGGGTTTACCATGTGAAATTACAGCTGCTCTCCCCTTTGAGAGAGCGTCAAGGCAGCGCAGCACCCTAGGAGGGTCATCTTAAGGATCCTAGATACTGAGCACCCTAGGAGGGTCACCTTGAAGATCCTAGATACTGAGCACCCTAGGAGGGTCACCTTGAAGATCCTAGATACTGAGCACCCTAGGGGGGTCATCTTAAGGATCCTAGATACTGAGCACCCTAGGAGGGTCATCTTGAAGATCCTAGATACTGAGCACCCTAGGAGGGTCATCTTAAGGATCCTAGATACTGAGCACCCTAGGAGGGTCATCTCGAAGATCCTAGATACTGAGCACCTTAGGAGGGTCACCTTGAAGATCCTAGATACTGAGCACCCTAGGAGGGTCACCTTGAAGATCCTAGATACTGACCACCCTAGGAGGGTCATCGTGAAGATCCTAGATACTGAGCACCCTAGGAGGGTCACCTTGCAGATCCTAGATACTGAGCACCCTAGGAGGGTCATCTTGAAGATCCTAGATACTGAGCACCCTAGGAGGGTCACATTGCAGATCCTAGATACTGAGCACCCTAGGAGGGTCATCTTGAAGATCCTAGATACTGAGCACCCTAGGAGGGTCACCTTGAAGATCCTAGATACTGAGCACCCTAGGAGGGTCACCTTGAAGACCTTAGATACTGAGCACCCTAGGAGGGTCACCTTGAAAACCCTAGATACTAAGCACCCTAGGAGGGTCACCTTGAAAACCCTAGATACTGAGCACCCTAGGAGGGTCACCTTGAAAACCCTAGATACTGACCACCCTAGGAGGGTCACCTTGAAGATCCTAGATACTGAGCACCGTAGGAAGGTCACCTTGAAGACAAGATATGAGCACTAGGAGGGTCACCTGAAAACCCTAGATACTGAGCACCCTAGGAAGGTCACATTGAAGACTCTGAAAGCTGACTGCGCGCTCCAGGAGGGTTGCTCTGGAACTGTCTCGCTCTCTCAGCCACCAACGCTTTTTTTTGTTTAATTACCACCAGAGTACTCTACAGAGGACAACAACGGCCACCGTTACCGTTACTCTGTTAGCTCTAGGAAAGGTGTCTGTTTTGTTTGTGTCCTTTCAGAGGAAAATTTCTGTTCTGTTTGTTTAGTTTCAAAGGAAACAGTTATAATATTTCTGTCCAGTAAAACGTCATGTTTTTTGTTTGCTTGCTTTTCTGTCTGTTTGTCTCTGACCATTGCGAGGAAGGTAACCTTTACTTTACCCTCTCACTGGACTGAGAAAACAATGCGTACCTACATTAATGTTACTCTCGCGCTGCGGCTGGATAGACAAGTGGTCAGGGTCCAGACAGCGATCAGCTTTTGGCCAGCCGCGTACCGCCTGCCCCCCCCCCCCTCCCCCAAGTTCTCTCTACATACCAACCACACACACACATCACACACACACACCACACACACACACACACACACACACAACACACACCACACACTAACACAACACACACACACACACACAACACACACACACACACATCATACATACACACACACAACACACACACACATCACACACACACAAACACACAAACACACACCACACACAACACACACACCACACACACACCAACACACACACACACACACACAACACACACACCAACCAGCCAAATCCTACCCCTGTCCCCCCACCAACCAGACGGGTTCTGCTCTGATGTCCTAGGCAAACACGTCTGCGCGATGGCTAATCACATCAAGGTGTGCAATGAAAAAGGCTACCCACCAATCCAACGTTAAGTGGAAATGGGACGAAGGTATCATCAGGCACCGGCTCACTGCACTGTCACAGGATCCCCCACCCCAACCCTCCCTCCCCCAAACAAGAGCGTATTCTTCCATCTCTTACCACTGGACGAGGCGGCAGGGAAGTTTTTAGTCCCGTTTTTATTATCCATTGTGTGGTGTCTGTGATTTGTCTGTGACCGTGCGTTCGCGCTTGACAAAGGCTAGTTGGCCGAAATTTGCGCTTGTTTTGTTTTGTCTTGTTGGAGACGCGCTTACATTGGTTTTCTTGTTCTTCTGGTTTGTGTTTGCTTGGGCGCGGGCAGTCACTCTTGTTTTGGATCTTGTCGTAGGTACATTTGCCGCAAAAGTGGTGATGCTGTTTGCCAGTACTGAAGAAACATCAGGCAAAGGGTCGTCGGCAATTTCGCTCAGAATAAGCAACTTTACGTGTTTTTCCATGCGTTCTGCCATCTTTGATTTTCTAGGATTGCTAGATTTGCTACGACCATTTTATATACACGCTAACCTCCAGATTAGCTAGCTGTTAGCACCTTCATTATTAATATCACTATTATTATTGTTATCATTGTTTAAAGCCCAGCTGACTGCGCAGCCATATCAGGGCTATAACCACTTCAAAACATACAAAACTTCAACTGGGGGAAAAAAAAGAAGAAAAGAAAACAAACAAACAAAATTAAGTACACATATCAATGCATTCACGGATAAACCTAAGGACATGCCCCCGGCGTTCACCACTCCGTCCAATTTATCGCACAGGGGAGTTTTAAAAAACACACCTCAATACAAATATAAGCATACATAAGGACACCAAAAACATATATAAAAACAGACATAAATTACCTAAAATTGCTTCCGCATATCTCGCCTCCCTAGAGACAAAAATTCACTTAATACATGTACCCAATTATCAATCCTAAGAAAAAGTACATAAGACTTTAACGAACACACACAGGTGAATGGACCATTAAGGCAGAAAACGATAGGAAGAAATGACAGACAGCAAAGCCACAAGGCAGAAACAAAGAGAGTGACAGAAAAGAGGAAAGCAGTAAGCATCAAACTACTTGTTAACGTTAGCCTACGTGCACGCTTCTGGAAACGTGGCAGACAAGCCATGTCCAGAGGGACGCCGTCCTAGAAAACTGTGAAGTTTCAGGAGTGGTGGAGAACACTCCTATGTCGATTGAATATCCCTAACTGCTCAGGAGTGGTGGAGAACACTCCTATGTCGATTGAATATCCCTAACTGCTCAGGAGTGGTGGAGAACACTCCTATGTCGATTGAATATCCCTAACTGCAAGTTCACACATTCATTTTAAAACACAGTTAGCTTGTTAGTTTAGTTTTACTAATTGAAAAAATAAAGCTGCATGTCTACGTTAATAAAACGAACAATCGTTTTGAGATAACTGGGAGAAAAAAAAATCAACTCGGGACGCCTTAATTAAATAAAACACTTTTTTAAGACTACACTAAACTGTTCATACTTCTGTTTTCTATGGTTGAAAATTCACCAGTACATGTCTTATCACTGGATAAAAGGCTCCACCAGCACCGTTTTGCTGTGAACAGGAACTGACAGTACTGATCCTTTTGTGTCTCTCACTCAAATCATTCTCTACCATAAACAACAGACAAGCTTAGAGGTATAGATAGCTCTTTGAGTATTGTCTCTCCCCATGAGGTGGACTCTCTGGAGTGTTTCATTTTGGGTGCATTGGTCCCCGCAAAGTGTGCTGCCTTTGGAGAGAGAGATAGAGAGAGAAAGAAAAGGAGACAGAGACAGACACAGAGACAGACACACAGAGAGACAGACAGAGAGTGAGAGACAGAGTGACAGAGGGAAGAAAGAGAGGACAGAGTGAGAGAGAGAGGAGGGAGGGAGAGAGACAGAGACAGAGAGGGGAGAAAGAGAGGAGAGAGAGAGAGAGAATAATATTAAGAACGTGAAACATAGGAAATCTAAGACATAGAAACAATCTTAAATTGGAGAACATAGAGAGAGAAACAGAGAGAGAGAGAGAAACAGAATGAGAAAGAGACAGAATGAGACAGACAGACAGACAGACAGACAGACAGATCTGGGAAAGCTTGTTATCCATTCGGGTATCCTGTCCTTGTTGGAGACGTTA
>JAPXFY010000035.1:34713594-34716094 GCA_030674185.1 Monoplex corrugatus
TCGCAGTGTAACTTGGTTACCACCTACCAACATCAACAGTAATGATACTGACAGAAATCGCAGTGTAACTTGGTTACCACCTACCAACACCAACAGTAATGATGCTGACAGAAATCGCAGTGTAACTTGGTTACCACCTACCAACACCAACAGTAATGATGCTGACAGAAATCGCAGTGTAACTTGGTTACCACCTACCAACACCAACAGTAATGATGCTGACAGAAATGGCAGTGTAACTTGGTTACCACCTACCAACACCAACAGTAATGATGCTGACAGAAATCGCAGTGTAACTTGGTTACCATCTACCAACACCAACAGTAATGATACTGACAGAAATCGCAGTGTAACTTGGTTACCACCTACCAACATCAACAGTAATGATACTGACAGAAATCGCAGTGTAACTTGGTTACCACCTACCAACACCAACAGTAATGATACTGACAGAAATCGCAGTGTAACTTGGTTACCACCTACCAACATCAACAGTAATGATACTGACAGAAATCGCAGTGTAACTTGGTTACCACCTACCAACACCAACAGTAATGATACTGACAGAAATCGCAGTGTAACTTGGTTACCACCTACCAACATCAACAGTAATGATACTGACAGAAATCGCAGTGTAACTTGGTTACCACCTAACAAACATCAACAGTAATGATACTGACAGAAATCGCAGTGTAACTTGGTTACCACCTACCAACATCAACAGTAATGATACTGACAGAAATCGCAGTGTAACTTGGTTACCACCTACCAACATCAACAGTAATGATGCTGACAGAAATCGCAGTGTAACTTGGTTACCACCTACCAACACCAACAGTAATGATACTGACAGAAATCGCAGTGTAACTTGGTTACCACCTACCAACACCAACAGTAATGATGCTGACAGAAATCGCAGTGTAACTTGGTTACCACCTACCAACATCAACAGTAATGATACTGACAGAAATCGCAGTGTAACTTGGTTACCACCTACCAACACCAACAGTAATGATACTGACAGAAATCGCAGTGTAACTTGGTTACCACCTACCAACACCAACAGTAATGATGCTGACAGAAATCGCAGTGTAACTTGGTTACCACCTACCAACACCAACAGTAATGATACTGACAGAAATCGCAGTGTAACTTGGTTACCACCTACCAACATCAACAGTAATGATACTGACAGAAATCGCAGTGTAACTTGGTTACCACCTACCAACATCAACAGTAATGATACTGACAGAAATCGCAGTGTAACTTGGTTACCACCTACCAACACCAACAGTAATGATACTGACAGAAATCGCAGTGTAACTTGGTTACCACCTACCAACACCAACAGTAATGATACTGACAGAAATCGCAGTGTAACTTGGTTACCACCTACCAACACCAACAGTAATGATGCTGAGAGAAATCGCAGTGTAACTTGGTTACCACCTACCAACACCAACAGTAATGATACTGACAGAAATCGCAGTGTAACTTGGTTACCACCTACCAACACCAACAGTAATGATGCTGACAGAAATCGCAGTGTAACTTGGTTACCACCTAACAACACCAACATTAACAGTAATGATGCTGACAGAAATCGCAGTGTAACTTGGTTACCACCTACCAACACCAACAGTAATGATACTGACAGAAATCGCAGTGTAACTTGGTTACCACCTACCAACACCAACAGTAATGATACTGACAGAAATCGCAGTGTAACTTGGTTACCACCTACCAACACCAACAGTAATGATACTGACAGAAATCGCAGTGTAACTTGGTTACCACCTACCAACATCAACAGTAATGATACTGACAGAAATCGCAGTGTAACTTGGTTACCACCTACCAACATCAACAGTAATGATGCTGACAGAAATCGCAGTGTAACTTGGTTACCACGTACCAACACCAACAGTAATGATACTGACAGAAATCGCAGTGTAACTTGGTTACCACCTACCAACACCAACATTAACAGTAATGATGCTGACAGAAATCGCAGTGTAACTTGGTTACCACATACCAACACCAACATTAACAGTAATGATGCTGACAGAAATCGCAGTGTAACTTGGTTACCACCTACCAACACCAACAGTAATGATACTGACAGAAATCGCAGTGTAACTTGGTTACCACCTACCAACACCAACATTAACAGTAATGATGCTGACAGAAATCGCAGTGTAACTTGGTTACCACCTACCAACACCAACATTAACAGTAATGATGCTGACAGAAATCGCAGTGTAACTTGGTTACCACCTACCAACACCAACATTAACAGTAATGATGCTGACAGAAATCGCAGTGTAACTTGGTTACCACCTACCAACACCAACACCAACAGTAATGATGCTGACAGAAATCGCAGTGTAACTTGGTTACCACCTATCAACACCAACAGTAATGATGCTGACAGAAATCGCAGTGTAACTTGGTTACCACCTACCAACACCAACACCAACAGTAATGATGCTGACAGAAA
>JAPXFY010000035.1:34726094-34751094 GCA_030674185.1 Monoplex corrugatus
GGGACTAGTGGAAGGATACGACTTGGACACTTCTAAACAAACACTCGAACAATTCCTCTGTGCTCCGATCAAATCATCCAGCAGATTTGTTAACCCTTTGACTCCCACACATTGCCAACCAGAATCCTGCGTTGTCAACCATGCTTGTAAAAACAAAAACTAAACCCTTTGATTCCCTCACCCTATCCACCAGCTTCCTACTGGAAGCTGGTGGATAGGGTGAGGAAGTCAAAGGGTTGGGGGGTTTTTTCACATGGTGGATACGGTGCGGGAGTTAAAGAGTTAAGATTGTTTTCTCGTGGTGGATAGGGTGCTGGAGTCAAAGGGTTAAAACTCGAACAATTCCACTGTGTTCCGCTCAAATTAACCAGCAGATGTCTTAAACCACGTTGAGGGGGGGGGGGGGGGGTGGAATGAACTTAAGACACAACTGAGTCGGAAAACAAGTGGAAGACCAGTAACTTTTCGCCTGAGGTTAAGCGTGAATATCGTGGACCCAGACAATCAATCGATGAAGCAGCAGTCCACACAAGTACATAAGTGAAGAACACAAACATCACAGTGGCCGTCTTTCAATCAAACATTCCTCTTGTGGACTGATAAAGTAGGTCAGGCAAAAGACAAGCCCCTGACTGTCAACCAACCACATCAATACTGACCAGGGTGATGGCATTCCCTTTCAACCCCCCCCCCTCCTTCCTTCCTCCCTCTCCCTCCCTCCCCCTCGCCTCGCTTCCCTCCCTTCTCTGCAAAGAATTCTAGGGGTTAATTCAGAGGGTTGAGTTTTCCATGTAAACATGTCTACGCCTGGCACTGGGCGAAGAACTAATCAATCACAACTTCCCCTTTCCAACCTCTGCCCAGTCACTAGGAGCATGTCTTCTCCCTCCTGTTAGAAAGAAGCAGTGAAAGACCTTTGCTAATGAAAGGTTTGGGGTGATGGGATGGGGGGGGGGGGGGGGCGGTTATGGAAGGTTTCCCTAATCTGCCTGACTTTTCAGTTTAGGCCATCAACTTTATCAATCTACGTGATTTTAACCCTATCAACCCTGCAAAGCTTACAGTCAGGACAGCTTTCCCTGGTCGGTCTCTGTATTTTGGGCTAAGCTGCCTCTGAAGGAGAGGTGCTTCACTAAAACCCTGTTAACTCGTTTAACTGTTCCATGAATTACAGGGAATGTCACAAGATACCAACAATTGGTAGTTTTATGCCTTGTATAAAGTTCATACCAAAAAGGGGTAGTTCACATTCCTAGTATAAATTTCAATAAATTTTATGCCTAGTAAAAATTTCATATCAGAAACTGGTTATTTTATAACTGGTATAATTTTCAATGATTTTGATAAGTTAACACAGTGTTATGGCTAGTATAAATTTCATATCAAAAACTGTTAGTCTCGTTTCCAGTATAAACTTCCATAGATCTGGTAAGTTCACACAGTTTTTATGCCTAGTATAAATTTCATACCAAAAACTGATAGTTTTATACCACCTGGTATAAAGTTCAATAATTTTGATAAGGTCACACAGTTTTATGCCTAGTAAAAATTTCATATCAAAAACTGATAGTTTTATACCTGGTATCAAGTTCAATAATTTCGATAAGTTCACACAGTTTTATGCCTAGTATAAAGTTCATACCAAAAACTGATAGTTTCATTCCTAGTATAAATTTCAGTAAGTTCGATAAGTTCACACAATGTTATATCTAGTATAAAGTTCATACCAAAAACTGATAGTTTCATTCCTAGTATAAATTTCAATAAGTTCGATAAGTTCACACAATGTTATATCTAGTATAAATTTCATACCAAAAAAAAAAAATTGGTAGTTTTTACACCTGGCATAAATTTCAATAACTTCGATAAGTTCATACAGTTTTATACCTAGTCTAAATTTCATGAAAAAAAAAAAAAAAACACCCACTTATTGTTTCATTCCTTGTATAAAGTTCAATAATTTCATTGAGACAACAGTTTTATACCCAGTTAAAATTTCATATCAAAAACCGACAGTTTCATTCATAGTATAAATTTCAATAATTTCAATAAATTCACACAGTTTCATACCTAGGACAAATTTCATACCAAAAACTGGTAGTTTCATTCCTGGTATAAATTTCAATAAGTTCGATAAGTTCACACGATGTTATGCCTAGTATAAATTTCATACCAAAAACTGGTAGTTTTATATCTAGCATAAATTTCAACAATTTCGATAAGTTCATACAGTTTTATACCTAGTCTAAATTTCATACAAAAAAAACCCCAACTTATTGTTTCATTCCTTGTATAAAGTTCAATAATTTCAGTGAGTTAACAGTTTTATACCCAGTTAAAATTTCATATCAAAACCTGACAATTTCATTCATAGTATAAATTTCAATAATTTCAATAAGTTCACACAGTCTTATGTCGAGAATAAATTTCATACCACAAAAACTGGTAATTTCATTTTTGGTACAGATTTCAATAATTTTAATAAGTTCACACAAATCATACCCAGAATAAATTTCGTATCAAAAACTGGTAGTTTTATTCCCAGTATAATTTTACATAATTTCGATAAGTTCACATAGTTTTATGCCTAGTATAGATTTCATACCAAAAACTGGTAGTTTCATACTTAGTGTAAATGTCAATAATTTCGATAAGTTAACAGTCTTGATGCAGCATAACTAGTCTTGATAGCTTAATAATATCAGTCATCAAAACTAGTGTCCCCACTTTAACCACCTATGTGTGGTTTACAGGTTAGGGAAGAAAAACAGGTCAGAGGATCCAGATTTGGTGCCAGAACGATGCTCCAGTGTAGGCACGTGGAACGGTTCACTGTGATATCCAGGCATAACTCGGCGCAGGGTGCAATGAGTTAAAAAGGAGGGAAAAACCGATACGGTGGGGAGAGAACTCTTTCATATCAATCTGAGTGAAGTCCTCTGTGTGTGTGTGTGTGTGTGTATGTGTGTGTGTGTGTGTGTGTGAGTGTGTGTGTGTGTGTGTCTGTCTGTATGTGTGTGTATGTGTGTGTGTGTGTGCGCACGCGCGCAACAGAGAGAAAGAGAAAGAGAGTGTGTGTGTGTGTGTGTGCACGTGTGTGTGTGAGTGTGTAAGCGTGCGTGTGTGTGTGTGTGTGTGTGTGTGTGTGTGTGTGTGTGTGTGTGTGTGAGTGACAGAGAGAGAGAGAGAGAGTGTGTGTGTATGTGTGTGTGTGTGTGTGTGTGTGTGTGTGTGTACGTGTGTGTGTGTGTGTGTGTATGTGTGTTGTGTGTGTGTGTGTGTGTGGTACGCGTGTGTGTGCGCGCGCGCGCGCGTGCATGCGTGTTCGTGCGTGTGTACGTACGTGCGTGTGTGTGTGTTGGGGAGGGGGGGGGGGGGCACGCTGTTTGCCTACGGACACACAATACATTAGCAAAGGCATTCACTAGTTCAGGATTGATCTATACCAAATCTGAAGTGCATGTCACAAGGAAGACAGAACGCTGGGGGCTTGAGGATCAGTGGTGAAAGCAGTCCTGTAGCTCTCTGTCCACGAGCCGACGGTGGGGGTCACACACACACACACACAGAGAGAGAGAGAGAGAGAGAGAGAGAGAGAGAAGAGAGAGAGAGGAGAGAGAGAGAGAGAGAGAAACAGTTAGGACTTGTCAGTTAAATCGATACTGAGCACCAGCAGTCAAGTGGCTAAACTCCAACTTCCGGTCAAAAGGTCCTGAGTTCCATCCACCCCCTAGACACGACACCTCCCCCTGGTGGGTGAAGGGTGGAGATGTTTCCCGACCTCCAAGGTCAAGGTCAACGTGTATGTAGACATGTTAGTGTCTGAACCTCTTTCGTGTGCATGCGCATGTAGAATATCAAGTACGCATGTTAACCCTTTGACTCCCACACCCTATGCATGCAGAGTATCAAATATGCATGTTAACCCTTTGACTCCCTCATCCTATGCATGCAGAGTATCAAATATGCATGTTAACCCTTTGACTCCCTCACCCTATGCATGCAGAGTATCAATAATGCATGTTGACCCTTTGACTCCCTCACCCTATGCATGCAGAGTATCAAATATGCATGTTGACCCTTTGACTCCCTTACCCTATCTGCCAACATCCTCCATTGTCACCCATGACAGCGAAGCAAAAACTTGACCCTTTCATTCCCTCGCCTGATCCACCAGCTTCCTGCAGGATAGGGTGATGGAGTGAAAGGGTTAAGTTTTTGCAGCTTATGGACAGGCTGCGGGAGTGAAAGGGTTAACGATGTTGTGTCGTCATTTCAGAGGCTGGTTTATAGGAAGACGAAACGCACAGCATACATGCCCACCAAAGATGCAGAATATGAAACAGCACAGTGGAATATGGACGGGCAGCTCGAACTGTTACTGTCCCTGTTATTTTTGTTTAAAGCCCAGCCGACTGCGTAGAGCCATATCAGGGCCATAACCACTTCAAAACATACAAAACTTCAACAGGGGGGGGAAAAAAAGAAAAGAAAATTTAGTATACATATCAATGCATTCGCGCACATAATCTGAGGACATGCCTCCTACCGTTGACCACTCCGTCCAATTTATCGCACAGGGGATTTAAAAAACACACCTGAATATAAATTTAAGCATACCAAAGGCATAAATTACCTAAAATTGTTTCCGCATAACTCACCTCCCTAGAGCTAAAAATGCACGTAATACATGTACCCAATTATCAATCCTAAGAAAAAGTACGTAAGACTTTATCGAACTCATACAGGTGAATGGACCAGCAAGGCAGAAAGTAATAGGAAGAAATGACAGAAAGCAAAGGAACAAGGCAGAAACAAAGTGAGTAGCAGAAAAGAGGAAATTTCTAGCACAGAATTTCCAGAAGGTGGAGAACTGTTTCTGCTGAAAGAGCCCCCCGCAGCTCCACAGGGGGAGCTCGAACTAACACGAAATAACGAAGTAAAGACGAACAGCGGAATGTCGTCAGCTCGCCAAACAGCGGGAGTTCTCAATGTTCTATTAAAATATAAACAAACAAATAAACAAAAATGCTAAAAAATTAAAAAGTCTGATTACGAGGAAAGCTGCAGGGAAGGACAGCACCAGGTAGACCCAGTGAGAAAATATTGGACGGACTTGCAGGGTGGCTGAGGACAGAGAGGGTGGGAGATGTACTTGCAGCGACAAGGGATAGATACATATAGAGGGCCGTGATCGCCAACGCCATGCGGCAGGGCACATGATGACGATGATGATTACGAGTAATATGCGTTGGAAGTATCCGTTTAAAATTTCTCTCGTCTCTTCTCCGCCCTCCGCAAAGAAGTCCGAGGTTTATTAGTTGGAATTTCCACGTAAATATGTCTGCGCTGGCACTGTGTAATTGGCTAATCAGTAAGAATTCTCCTATTCCTAGGCTTTCCCATTCTCTTGGAACACGTCTTTCTACCCTGAAGGAAAGGAAGCAAGCAGCAAAAGGAATTCTGCTCATGAAGTGTTGGGGGCTGGTTTAGCAGAAATGGTTTACGTAATCTCTCTTCTTTTGTACACTGAAACCACCGACTCTTTCAGTCTCTGAAACAAGTGTGACTGCCCGCGTTCAAGCAAACAGGAACTAAAAAGGAAAAAAAAGAACACGAAAAAAGAACAAGAACACGTATTTAATACAAAAGTCTTTGTCTGGCAGTATTAAATACGCGTTTGGATTCTTTTCTCCTGTTTTCTTTTTTCCTGGTTCCTTTTTCAGAACGTGTATTTAATACAACCAGACAAAACTTGTCTTGTCTGGTTGTATTAAATGCGTGTTCTGATTCTTTTTTCGTTGTTCTTTTTTTTTTTTTCAGGTTCCTTTTTCAGTCTCTTTCCATATGAGAGAGAGAGAGAGGGAGAGAGAGAAAGAGAGGGAGAGAGGAGAGAGAGAGAGAGAGAGAGAAAGAGAGGGAAAGAGAAAGAGAGAGAGAGAGAGCAGAAATATATCACAAGGAAGGGAGAGCCAGGGGGTGAGTGGTGGTGAAGAGGTGGGGAAACTGCTTCAAGTCAACTAGATGAGGATGTCTGTCTGTGTGTGTGTGTCAAACTTTGTGAACAAAATATGTGAACAAACGATCTCACACGGTCACAGAAGCATCACATGGACCACAGACTTTGAGGAAGGCAGAACCTTTAGGGCTTCGGGTTCAGGGTAAAAATAGTTGAGCTAGACAATCAATCTCCCCCTGTGGGGATGCCGGGGGCTCTTTCAGTATAAACAGTATCCCCACCTTCTGGACATTCTGTGCTAGAGATTTCCTCTTTTCTGTCACTTTCTTTGTTTCTGCCTTGTTCCTTTGCTTTCTGTCATTTCTTCCTGTCATTTTCTGCCTTGCTGGTCCATTCATCTGTACGTCTTCAATAAAGTCTTACGTACTTTCTCTTGAGATTGATAACGGTACGTGTATTAAGTGCGTTTTTGGCTCTAGGGAAATCAGACACGCAGAAGCAATTTTACGTAATTTAAACCTGTCTTTATGTCTATCTTAGCGTCTTTAGTTATATTTAAATTTGTATTCAGATATGTTGTTTTTTTAAAGAAATCCCCTGTGCAATAAATTGGACAGAGTGGTCAACGCCAGGGGCATCTCCTTAGATTATGCGCGCGAATGCATTGATACGTGTACTTAATTTTATCTTTCCTCCCCCCCCCCCCCCCTTCTATTGAAGTATTGTGTGTTTTGGGACGGTTACAGCCCTGATATGGCTCTACGCAGTCGGCTGGTCTTGAAACAAAAAATAACATAAAAATCAATCCGTGGCGCAGTAGAGGAAAGGAACATGAGTGCGGTGGCTATCCCCCCCCCCCTACTCCCAAATCTGTACTGTGAGTGTGTGTTGATGGAGAGGGTCAGACAGAGACGGACAGGCCTGTCAGTCAGTCCCATCAGTACTGACCAAGGATGACGGCGTTGGCTTCAGCCACGTTCTCCCCACATCTCCTTCTGCCAGTAATTCTGAGAGATAACTGAGAGGAGGAGGGTCTGGGCCGGGGGCGCCGAGTTTTCCCCGCGCAAACATACGTCTACCTCAGCATTGGGCTATGAACTAATCAATCCGGACTCTCCCCATCTCCCCCCATTCACTAGGAGATTTGAAGCATCTTTTCTTTTTTAACCCTTCAACTCCCGCACTCTATACACCAACTTCAAATACTTAACCCTTTGACTCCCTCGCCCTAGGGTGAGGAATTCAAAGGGTTAATTTTTTTTTTTTTTTTTTTTTTTTTTGTTGCTTTGCCAGCATAGCTGACAACGCATGATGCTGGTGGACATGGTTCAGGAGTCAAAGGGTTAAGAAAGCAGTAAAAGATGTTTTAGTAATGAAATGCTGGGGGGGGGGGGGGGGGAGGTTGCATCAAGAAGGTTTTTCTGTACTCTCTTCTTTCTACTCTGTAGCCATCAATATTTTCGAAGTGTTTTTCTTTTTTGTTAACAAAAAAGGTGTTGCGGGAGGGGTGATGTTACACTGTCTAATCACTTGGCGTGAACTGTTACACTACAGATGTTACACTGTGTCATATCACTTGGCGTGAACTGTTACACTACAGATGTTACGCTGTGTCATATCACTTGGCGTGAACTGTTACACTACAGATGTTACGCTGTGTCATATCACTTGGCGTGAACTGTTACACTACAGATGTTACACTGTGTCGTATCACTTGGCGTGAACTTTTACACTACAGATGTTACACTGTGTCGTATCACTTGGCGTGAACTGTTACACTACAGATGTTACGCTGTGTCATATCACTTGGCGTGAACTGTTACACTACAGATGTTACACTGTGTCATATCACTTGGCGTGAACTGTTACACTACAGATGTTACACTGTGTCATATCACTTGGCGTGAACTGTTACACTACAGATGTTACACTGTGTCGTATCACTTGATGTGAACTGTTACACTACAGATGTTACACTGTGTCATATCACTTGGTGTGAACTGTTACACTACAGATGTTACACTGTGTCATATCACTTGGCGTGAACTGTTACACTACAGATGTTACACTGTGTCATATCACTTGGCGTGAACTGTTACACTACAGATGTTACACTGTGTCATATCACTTGGCGTGAACTGTTACACTACAGATGTTACACTGTGTCATATCACTTGGCGTGAACTGTTACACTACAGATGTTACACTGTGTCATATCATTTGGCGTGAACTTTTACACTACAGATGTTACGCTGTGTCATATCACTTGGCGTGAACTTTTACACTACAGATGTTACACTGTGTCATATCACTTGGCGTGAACTGTTACACTACAGATGTTACACTGTGTCGTATCACTTGGCGTGAACTGTTACACTACAGATGTTACACTGTGTCATATCACTTGGCGTGAACTGTTACACTACAGATGTTACACTGTGTCATATCACTTGGCGTGAACTGTTACACTACAGATGTTACACTGTGTCATATCACTTGGCGTGAACTGTTACACTACAGATGTTACACTGTGTCATATCACTTGGCGTGAACTGTTACACTACAGATGTTACACTGTGTCATATCACTTGGCGTGAACTGTTACACTACAGATGTTACACTGTGTCATATCACTTGGCGTGAACTGTTACACTACAGATGTTACGCTGTGTCATATCACTTGGCGTGAACTGTTACACTACAGATGTTACACTGTGTCGTATCACTTGGCGTGAACTTTTACACTACAGATGTTACACTGTGTCGTATCACTTGGCGTGAACTGTTACACTACAGATGTTACACTGTGTCATATCACTTGGCGTGAACTGTTACACTACAGATGTTACACTGTGTCATATCACTTGGCGTGAACTTTTACACTACAGATGTTACACTGTGTCATATCACTTGGCGTGAACTGTTACACTACAGATGTTACACTGTGTCGTATCATTTGGCGTGAACTGTTACACTACAGATGTTACACTACAGATGTTACACTGTGTCGTATCACTTGGCGTGAACTGTTACACTACAGATGTTACACTGTGTCGTATCACTTGGCGTGAACTGTTACACTACAGATGTTACACTGTGTCGTATCATTTGGCGTGAACTGTTACACTACAGATGTTACACTGTGTCGTATCACTTGGCGTGAACTGTTACACTACAGATGTTACGCTGTGTCATATCACTTGGCGTGAACTGTTACACTACAGATGTTACGCTGTGTCATATCACTTGGCGTGAACTGTTACACTACAGATGTTACACTGTGTCGTATCACTTGGCGTAAGCTTTTGTTCTGCATGTGTGCTTGGTGAATTAACTCAATCAATTTTACAGTAGTCATTTCACAGTCTGAATTAACTCAATCAATTTTAGGGTAGGGTAGTGATTTCAGAGTTTGAATTAACTCAATCAATTTTACAGTAGTGATTTCACAGTCTGAATTAACTCAATCAATTTTAGAGTAGGGTAGTGATTTCACAGTTTGAATTAACTCAATCACTTTTAGGGTCGTGATTTCACAGTTTGAATCAACTCAATCACTTTTACAGTAGTGATTTCACAGTTTGAATTAACTCAATCACTTTTACGGTAGTGATTTCACAGTTTGATTTAACTCAATCACTTTTACGGTAGTGATTTCACAGTTTGATTTAACTCAATCACTTTTAGGGTCGTGATTTCACAGTTTGAATTAACTCAATCACTTTTACGGTAGTGATTTCACAGTTTGAATTAACTCAATCACTTTTAGGGTAGTGATTTCACAGTTTGAATTAACTCAATCACTTTTACGGTAGTGATTTCACAGTTTGAATTAACTCAATCACTTTTACGGTAGTGATTTCACAGTTTGAATTAACTCAATCACTTTTAGGGTAGTGATTTCACAGTTTGAATTAACTCAATCACTTTTAGGGTAGTGATTTCACAGTTTGATTTAACTCAATCACTTTTACGGTAGTGATTTCACAGTTTGAATTAACTCAATCACTTTTACGGTAGTGATTTCACAGTTTGAATTAACTCAATCACTTTTAGGGTAGTGATTTCACAGTTTGAATTAACTCAATCACTTTTAGGGTAGTGATTTCACAGTTTAAATGAACTCAATCACTTTTACGGCAGTGATTTCACAGTTTGAATCAACTCAATCACTTTTACGGCAGTGATTTCACAGTTTGAAATGAACTTGGTCAATCATTTTCATGACAGTGACTTCACATTTTTAGGGAGGCATCTCTAAACGGGTGAACAGTGGCTTAGTGGTTAAAACCTACCTGCTTAGACCATGAGATGTCTCGGATTTGACTGACGGCTTGGACATAAAATTTTACGTCTGTTCTGTTCCAACTTACTACTAAGGACAGACAGCGTCCACTAAACCCCCTACCAAAGACAGTCATCCATCACTCAACCCCCACCCCCACCCCCTGGGACTCTGTGCACGCACATACATCTCCGTAGCCCTGTTTTCGTCTGTTAATATTCACTTTGTTGTCGTGTTGGTAGAGTTGGACATTGTGACTTTGGCATGCTGACGACCGTTCGAGTGTTACGGTTCAAGTCCCTGGCTTGTGGCCATGGTGGAATGGTTCTTGACAGCTCTGTGTGTCTGTTTAGATGAAACGGAATGGAATCTTTTAGTTAATATGTCTCGTTCACAGTCGTGTGGTTTTTAGACACAACCTCCGTTCGGGTGATGCGTCTGTCTGTGGCGTGTCCTACAAACACTGTGTCTGTAGACAACCCCAACCCACCCCAAATCTACCCCAACCTACTCTAACCCACCCCAACCTACCCTAACCCATCCCAACCTACCCTAACCCACCCCAACCTACCCTAACCCACCCCAACCTACCCCAACCTACCCTAACCCACCACAATCTACCCCAACCTACCCTAACCCACCACAATCTACCCCAACCCACCCCAACCTATCGAAACCTACCCTACCCAACCCAATCTACCCCAACCCACCCAAACTTACCCAAACCAACCCCAACCTACCCCCAAGTCTATGTCAAGCTCCCCTCACCCCCACCCCTCTCCTCTTAAAGGTATGTGACAAAGTGAATTGGTGATGTTGTCTGGAGAGATTGGTTTTTGATGGCTCGTTAAGTGCTTCCCATCCCGGGAGACTGGGTTTTGGTCCACTGTTTTTGAGTGTTCTGGTCTAGTCCCCCGTCTTCTGGCCATGGAGGAAACGTACGTTTGTTTGTCAGCTAAGTGCCCTCCGGGATGTCCTGTCTGCGGAATGTTCTACAAGACAAAAACTATTATCGTCTCTCTGTGTGGAATGTTTTAAGAAGATTACTATTTTTTTTTTTTTTTTTTTTTTCCCCCAAAACTAAACTGTGTGCGGTTTCTCTGTTTGCTCCGTTTGATGATTTCTATTCCCATTGGCTCTGCATCAAATTCCTTCCTTTGTGAGTTTGTGCGACAAGTAACAAGCAAGTATACCATGACTGAAACGGTGGATCAATTCAATAGGTTGTCTGAAAAAGACAGCTTTTGGTCAGCTGCGGTGTTGTTTCCGTTGGAGATTAGTTTTCACTGGTATTTTGAAATGTTTTGGTCTAGACCCTCGCTGGGTTACCCGTCACACAGAGACAGACACAGACAGACACACACACACACACACACACACACACACACACACACACTTTCTCTCGCAGACAGACAGACACACACACACACACACACACAGAGACAGACACACACACACACACACAAACATACACAAACATACACACACACACACACTTTCTCTCGCAGACAGACAGACAGACACACACACACACACACAGACAGACAGACAGACACACACACACACAAACACACACTTTCTCTCGCAGACAGACAGACAGACAGACAGACACACACACATACACACACACACACACTTTCTCTCGCAGACAGACAGACAGACACACACACACACATACACACACACACACACACACACACAAACACACACACACACAGACACACACACAAACACACAGACACACACACACACACATACAAACACACACACACACACACACATACACACACACACACACACACACACCTCTCTCTCTCTCTCTCTCTCTCTCTCTCTAATGGTGAGTCCTGTTGGGCACAGTACCATGTCCGTGGGACGTCCTATGACAAAATACGCTCTCTGGACGTTCCCAGAGCAAAAGGGTTTGGGTGCTTGCTATTTGCTTCATGTTATTTTACTTCTCTCTGGCTTAACTCTTTGACTCCCGCACCCTATCCACCAACTGCAAAAACATAACTTTGAATCCCTTACCCTATCCATCAGCTTCTAACTGGAAGCTGGTGGATAGGGAGTCAAAGGGTGAAGTTTTTGTTTTGCTAGCATGGTTGATAATGCAGAATACTGACGTACAGGGTTGCAAGAGTCAAAAGGTTAAACTTCTTTTGGTTGCTTCTCTGTTAGTTGTTTGCTTTCCAGCAATAAACAATTTAATGAATACAATCAATAAATCAATAAAAAAAAAAAAAGAAGAAATAAACAAGTCAATAAAGTCACGTTCAGTACAGTTTCAGGCCTGTTCATGAATAGTAAAAATGAAATTTTTTTCAATGTTTTAAAAACGCCAATAATAATACACTAAGAAAGCTGAGAAAATCACAGAACCTATTCAAAAGTGATATGGAATCCTTTTAAACTGGAAATACTTACAATATATCTGGTTCACTCATGATGTCAAGAACTATGAAACCAGTAATTTATAACAACAACAAAAAATCCTCCTAAGTAAAAACGCTCTTCAAAATGTGCCCAGCAGCATGGCGTCGGCGATCATGGCATTCTATCTGAATCTATCCTTTGTCGCTGCAAAGTACTTTTCCCACTCTCTCTTCATCCACTGCGCCGTCCAATATTTTCTCCCTGGGTCTACTTGCTGCTCTCTTTCCCTCCAGCTTTCCTTTTGTGACTAGGTGCTCTAATTTCTCTCGTACAAGGCACTTTTAAAACTGCTGCTCCACGAATTGAAACAATGGTTCGTTGTGACCAATTTTTGAATAGCGTAAGAAACGATGAACGAAAGCAAAAGAGGCAAGGGAAAAAACAAAGCGAGTGGCAGAACAGAGTAAATTTTCTAGAAGAAAATTTCCGAAAGAGGGGGGGGGGGGGGGGGGGTATACTATCTATACTGAAAAAAGCCTTGGTTTGCCCACGGGGGTCCCCAAAACTGGTGGGGTGGGGTGGGGTGGGGCGTGAGGAAGAATCACAGCTCAAAACAACTGAACAAAAATGACACGGAGTACGCTTGAAGCAGGGTTCCACAGAGAACGCCATCTTTAGCAATCAATTACACCAAAGAGCTTGTGTGTGCAAGAATCAATAAAGTTCCTCCCCAACATTTTCTTTTCCTTTTCTTTCTTTCTTTCTTTTTTTTAAAACCCTAGCGCGCCTTGCATCTCTTTTAACCCTGGTGTTCCTGATGGACCCAAAGTCCACTGGTGCATTCAAGTCGGGTGGCCTTACACGGCACTGCCCTTCTCTCGTTTTAGCTCTCGGCTTCTCGACAGGCGCTCTGCTCCTCATTCCCCACACGGTTCAACTTAAAAGCAATTTTAATTGCCTGGATGGCCGTAATGCTCTCCCTCTCTCTGTCTCCCCCCCCCCCCTGTGTGTGCGTTCTCTCTGTCTGTCTCTCTCTTATCCCTCTCTCTTTCTCTCTCTTTCTGTGTGTGTGTGTGTGTGGTTTTCTGTCTGTCTCCCCCCCCCCCCCCCTGTGTGAGTTCTCTGTCTGTCTGTCTCTCTCTCTCTCTGTGTTCTTTCTCTCTCTTTCTCTCTGTTCTTTCTCTCTCTTTCTTATCCCTCTGTGTGTGTGTGTGTGTGTGTGTGTGTGTGTGTGTGTGTGTGTGTGTGTGTGTGTGTGTGTGTGTGTGTGTGTGTGTGTGTGTGTGTGTGTGTGTGTGTGTGTGTGTGGTTTTCTCTCTCCCTCTCTCTCTCTCTCCCCTGTACGGTAGTCGAGTGAGTAAACGTGTAATTTCCAATGAGAAGGTTCTGGGTTTGATCCGACCCTGGACATCTCCGCCGCCTGGTTGGTAAAAGGTGGAGATTCCCCCCCCCGACCCCCCCCCCCCCCCCATCTCCCAGATCAACATTTGTGCAGACCATCGTGTGTATATGCATGTTGACAAGTTAACAAGAAACACCCAAGGGTGCTCGATGAGACCCAGAGCACAAATGCTCACCACTGTCGTGACAGTCAACTCCCAAATTGCCGACGCCACTTGATAGTCATTTCATTCAGCAAAAGGGGAAAGGATGGGGGGGGGGGGGGGGCTGTCCATGCGTTGCATGACCCAGTCATCAGCAACCTTGTTTACAAACCGAATAGGAACCAGAAAAACACGAAAATAGAATCAGTACGCGTATTAAATACAAGACAAGCAAGACAGGCGCAAATTTTCCGCCAACTGGCCTTTGTCAAGCGTAAATCACACAAAAATAAACACACACACACACACACACACACACACACACACACACACACACACACACACACACACACACACACACACACACACACACGTACACACACACACACAAAATTAGGAGAAAAAGACTGAAACTTCTCTGCTGCTTCGTCCAGTGGGAGAAGAGGACTCCCACTGGACGCGAAGCAGCAGGGAAGTTTCAGTCTTTTTCTCCTAATTTTGTATTTGGTGTTTGTTTGTGATCTTACATTCACGTTTGACAAAGGCCAGATGGCCAAAAATTTGCGCCTGTCTTGTCTGGTTGTATTAAATACGCGTTCAGATTCTATTTTGTGTGTGTGTGTGTGTTGTGTGTGTGTGTGTGTGTGTGTGTGTGTGTGTGTGTGTGTGTGTGTGTGTGTGTGTGTATGTGTGTGTGTGTGTGTGTGTGTGTGTGTGTGTGTGTGTGTGTGTGTGTGTGTGTGTTTGTGTGTATGTGTGTGTGTGGTGTTTTGGTTGTTTTTTTTGTTCCTGTTTGCTTGAACGCGGGCAGTCACACTCGTTTTGGATTACAAACCGAATGTCCAGGTGGGGAGCTGACCAACCCCGGGTCACAGCCACACAACACGCACCAACCAGGTCCAACCCAGCTTCCCGGACCAAGACAGAATGGACACGCCCTCTCTTGCCCCACTCTGGGACGTGACCCTTTGACCCTCGCACCCTATCGACCGACTACAAAAACTTAACCCTATGACTCTCTCACCCTATCCACCAGTTCCCTGCAGGAAGCTGGTGGATAAGGTGAGGGAGTCAAAGGGTGAAGTTTTCGCTTCGCTAGCACGGTTGAGACAATGCGGGATGCTGGTGGACGGGCTGCGGGAATGAAAGGGTTAATTAAAGACACCATCTACTCACCACCACCACCCCGAACATCCACCCCATCAATGACGATAAGCTGTTAGCCGTGGGGCCCTGTCCGAGCGAACGTCCACGGTCTGTGACAGACTGTGCAAGATCACCACATGTGCACACTGATGGATGACCGATTCATTCACACACACACACACACACACACACACACACACACACACACACACACATACACACACACAACACACAACACAACGCACACACACACACACATTACAACACACACAACACAACACACACACACAACACAACACAACACACAAAACACAACACACACATACACACACACAACACAACACAACACACACACAACACAACACAAACAACACAACACACACACACCACATACACACACACACAACACAACACACACACACACAACACACACAACAACACAAACAACACACACACACACACACACACACACACATACACACACACATACACACACACACACACACACACACATACACACACACATACACACACACATACACACACACACAAATACACACACACACACACATATACACACACACACACACACACACACACACACACACACACACACACACACACACACACACACACACACACACACACACACACACACTGCTCAAGATCCATCTCACTCTTGTTGCCAGCTCCAACCTTGCCTCCTCTCGCCTCTGTCTCCACCCCACTTCCCATTTCCACACACACACACACACACACACACACACACACACACACACATCAACACACACACACACAACACACAACACACACACAAACACACACACTGCTCAAGCTCCATCTCTCTCTTGTTGCCAGCTCCAACCTTGCCTCCTCTCGCCTCTATCTCCACCCCACTTCCCATTTCACACACACACACACACACACACACACACACACACACATCAACACACACACACACACACACACACACACACACACACACACACACACACACACAACACACACACACACATATACACACACACACACACACAACACACAACACACACACACATACACTGCTCAAGATCCATCTCACTCTTGTTGCCAGCTCCAACCTCGCCTCCTCTCGCGTCCATCTCCACCCCACTTCCCATCCCCCCCCCACACACACACACATACACACACACACACACACACACACACACACACACACTGCTCAAGATCCATCTCACTCTTGTTGCCAGCTCCAACCTCGCCTCCTCTCGCCTCTATCTCCACCCCACTTCCCATTTCCACACACACACACACACACACACACACACCCCTCCATCTCACGCGTCATCAACCCCCCACCCCCCTCCATAACTTCTCCCCTCCTCCCCCTTTCCTCCTGGCCATCCCCAGAAAGACAAATGACTAGCACTCGTGATGAAAGCTCTTCTTTTGTGGTCAACAGAGAGGCGCGTCAGGAGGATTGTCCCGAGTGCTTCACATTTTATGCATCCCGTCCATTTCCAATCCTGTGGTTTTCATTTCCTTCAGCACTACGACCAATTTAACCCTCTGACTCCCTCACCCTATCCACCAGCTTCTGTGAGTGAGTCAAAAAGTCAGATTTGTGTTGATAATGGATAGGGTGCGGGAGTCAAAGGGTTAAGTTTTTTGCTGGTGGTGGATGGGACGCGGGAGTCAAAGGGTTAAGTTTTTGCTGGTGGTGGATGGGGTGCGGGAGTCAAAGGGTTAAAAATGGTGGGGATTCCTTCCACTTTGTTATGGCCAGACAACCTGCTACCAGCAACAAAGACTATTGTCACAGACAGGCAGAAGATTTCGTGTAGCAAGCAACAACAACAACAAAATTAAATTAAATTTTAAAAAAACCAGAAACAAACAAAGGAAAATAACCAATCAAAAATATGTGTGTGTGTGTGTGTGTGTGTGTGTGTGTGTGTGTGTGTGTGTGTGTGTGTGTGTGTGTGTGTGTGTGTGTGTGTGTGTGTGTGTGTGTGTGTGTGTGTGTGTGTGTACGTGTGGGTGTATGGCACACAGCATGACATCATAAAAATGACGCACAATATTTGTACATAACTTCGTAATAGCTATGCTTTGTTAGTCGACATTCTGAGTTTCTTGAGAAAGACTTTAAAGTCGAAAATTTGACCCCTCCACAAGGTGTTCGGGTGTTGTGTACAGTAAGAATAAAGAAACTAGCCAATCAGAAATGCCAACATACAGCAACAAAATAAAGAAAATAACCAGTCAAGAGTAACTAACAACCAGATCTCCTACATTTATCGTATTTTGCATCAGGTGACAACAATTTGCTCTCTGTCAGACATTCCCACAGAGAACGCTCCTTTCTTCTTTTTCTTCTCCTTCTTCTCCTTCTTCTTCTTCTCCTTCTTCTTCTTCTCCTTCTTCTCTGTATGTGATATTATTATAGGCCTACTTACTTATCAATGTCAGTTTTTCGATGTAATTGTATTAGCAAACTTTAGTTTCGAATCAATTTTCTTCTTTGAGATAAACTTTTCACTGAACAGGGTAACTGACTGATTTTTGTTTCTTTGTCAAATAGGTGGCAACAGTTTTGCAGTTATTGGGAACAGACTCACGATATTGGTGTGTGCGTAGGTGCAGTGCTTGTCTATCTGGGTTAAAGGCATGAGTACTTTTGCATGCGCCATATGCATACTGCTCATGGGACTTCAGTGCCTCGTCTCATCCAGAATATTACCACATTCAGTATAAACAGTATCCCCACCTCCTGGAAATCCTGTGCTAGAAATTTCCTCTTTTCTGTCACTCTCTTTGTTTCTGCTTTGTTTATTTGCTTTCTGTAATCTCTTCCTATCATTTCCAGCCTTGCTGGTCCATTCACCTGTGTATGTTCATTAAGTCTTTTATACTTTCTCTTAGGATTGATAATTGGGTACATACATTAAGTGCATTTCTGGCTCTAGGGAAACGTAAAGCAATTTTAGGTAATGTAGACCCGTTTTTATGTTTCAGTGTCCTTGGTTATGTTTCAATTTGTATTCAGGTTTATTCTTTTTAAATCCCCTGTGTGATAAATTGGACGGAGCGGTAAACACAAGAGGCATTTCCTAAGATTATGTAAGCGAATCTATTGATGTGTGTACTTAATTCTCTTTTCCTGTCTTTTCCTGCTGAAGTATTGTGTATGTTTTAAAACGACCATAGCCCTGATATAGCTGTACGCAAGTTGGCTGGGCTAAAACGACCATAGCCTTGATATAGCTGTACGCAAGTTGGCTGGGCTTTAAACAAAAATATCAATAACAACAACCTACTAAGATTGTTACTCAAAGGTCTAAAGAAACGGACAGGAGAACAAAAAAATCCCTGCCTCAACTAGGGTGTGAAACAAACCCAGGCACATTTTGCATCCTAGGTAGGTACTCTGACCCGCGGAATCATCTTTCCTCATTGTGCTCTTGCCACTAATGGCGGCCATCTTGGAGCTGTAAACATACATGGATTTAATGCAAACAATGTTTTGAGGTTCAAGGTGACTTCTACAGAACATCTCAAGGGCAGTCTGTCACAAAAATGGTTTTATACCACTTTTTTTTCTAAATTCAGGCCGCCATCTTGGCGGCCATGTTGGATTTGTCAAAATGCTCAACAGTGCCAGGTGGCATCAACTTGATTTGTTGTATATGGATACTAAAGAGCTCAAAACCGCTGAGGCCAATTCATCATCTTCAAGTGCCTTGCCACATGGCGTTGGCGATCACGGCCCTCCGTATGTATCTGTCCCTTGATTCTGCAAGTATATCTTCCACCCTTTCTGTCTTCAGCCACTCTGCAAGTCCGTCCAATATTTTTTCTCTGGTCTGCCTAATGCTCTCTTTCCCTCCAGCTTTCCTGTTGTGGCCAGGTGCTCCAATTCCCCTTTCCTCATAAAATGGCCAATTATGAGTCCCATATTTTGGGGGTCAGACTAATAGTCATCAAATGGTAATCAGACCAGTTCCTCACTACCCCTTTACCCCCTCATCACTTTCACACCAGCTCTACAAACTCATCCCATCTTGTCACGCCACCAAGTCATCCTTAACGTTCTCTTCCCCCCTCCCCTCCCCCTTCCCCTCCAACCTTCGTCGTCGCCTTGTCCCGGCAGGACAAATGGCCACAAATTGTAACGACACTATGGGGCAGGACAAATGGCCACAAATTGTAACGGCACTCTTCTACGTGGTCACCATCAAGAGGACTCCTGCAGGAATATACTTAGCATTCGTGCATGGCTTCCATTCCCCACCCACCCCCCATATGCCGTTTCCCTTGCCTTTAGTCATCCGATAACTTCCATTTCCTACTGCGCTGCTTTGATTTCCTCTCGCAGTACCAGCTCATTTCCTACAGCTATCTGTCATCTGCTAACAGACCAGCTCAGAGGCAGGATGGAGAAGGGGGGGGGGGGGATGTCCTGTGCGTATAACCACCGCCATGTCATGCTGGTTCCACATCCCTTTGTTTCGGCTTTTTTCTTTAAAAAAAAATTATTTTTTTTAAATCGCTGCGTGCATGTTGCCCATGAAACCTCAGTTTTATCCTCTCGTCCAGATTTTTCACAGCAGTGCCCACACCACGCCTGTGGAATTAATGGAAGCTTAAAGGGGAAGAAAAACCCTTGTATTGGTTGAGCCAGAGACCTTCTGCTTCCTAAGCAGGAGTTCTTACCACAGGGCACAATTTTTAAGTCTCATTCTTAGCACGAACTCCAAATTCTCCTCACCCACTGCCCCACCCCCACACAAACACAGAGATAGATAGATAGATAGATAGATAGATAGATAGATAGATAGATAGATAGATAGATAGATAGATATAGATAGATAGATAGAGAGACATATAGATAGATAGATAAATAGATAGATAGATAGATAGACAGACAGATAGATAGATAGACAGATAGATAGACAGACAGATAGCTAGACCGATAGATAGACAGACAGATAGATAGATAGAGAGAGTGATAGAGATAGATAGATAGATAGATAGACAGACAGACAGATAGAGACATAGAGAGACAGACAGACAGAGACAAGGACAAAGAGACAGACAGACAGACAGAAAGGCAGAGAGAGGAGAAAGACAGACAGACAGACAGACACAGAGAGAGACAGACAGAGAGACACTGACACTGAAAATGGTTTATTGCCATTGACATTTTTGTCCTTGTGGCAAGGAGCACATAAACAAAGTCATTAAATTTTACGGCGACGGTTTCACGAAAAAAAAGATTCACATATATAGTCATGGCTAACATTACATCCATCTAAAGTTTTTTTTCCCGTTTTCTTTTTTCCCCCCTAACGATGAATAAAAAGTTGAAGAAAAAAAGTCGAACAAAAAGTTGAAGAAACAGTTGAAACAGTTGACCACCCGACGTAATTAGTCCTATAAATGAGAAGAACACCCAAGTCCAGCAAATAAACCTAGGAACAGTATAAAGTGATATCTTCACTAGAGATAAATTTACATTAATTTATTGCTGTGTTGTTTTCTTTCTCCGACTTTCCCAAGCAAGGGTGATACTGGTAATGACCGTTTGACTTGAAATGTCCTCATTAAAGATTATGCATTTTTGTCTTATACTTTCATACGACTTGCAAACAAACAAAAAATGCATTTCATCTTCTGCCTCTGCATCACACATGGGACAGATAGTGTGTGCCGATGAATTTGAGTAAATCTATCTTGTTGTTGCATTTAGCCCTAGGGCTCTTAGTCTAAAACGAGCAAGATTGCTTCTGTGCCATTTATTTGTTACGGCCTTTATATATTTTTCGGTCTGAAATATACTTGACAGACAGAGAGAGAGAGAGAGAGAGAGAGAGAGAGAGAGAGAGAGAGAGAGAGAGACAGATAGACAGACAGACAGAGAGAGAGAGAGAGACAGAGAGAGAGAGAGAGACAGAGAGAGAGAGGCACACACACACACACACTCACTCACTCACTCACAGAGACAGACAGACAGAGAGAGAAAGGAGGGAGGGAGGGAGGGAGAAAGAAAGAGAGAGGGAGGGGGGCGGGAGCTGTACATCAACACTCCACCTCTGTCTCGTTTCTTGCCTCTATCACGGAAACCCCACAGGTAGAAACAGGCCCATACCTGAGCTTCAGTCTGAAACAGGATGTTGATGAAAATGTCCGGCTTGCCGCACAAACATCCCTGAATTCTAAAACGACACCCCAAAACCTTTCCCGTGATATAAATATCCAACGTTAGTTTATGCTCTCTCCCACATTCCTCCTCCACCACCCACCACCCCACACACACACACACGAACAAACGGAGACAAACTGTTATTGTCAGGGTGACGAAAGTCTGCTGTGATGATCGTCATAAATGATGGTTCTGGAGGACTGTATGATGACGAAAGTCTGCTGTGATGATCGTCATAAATGATGGCTCTGGAGGACTGTATGATGACGAAAGTCTGCTGTGATGATCATCATAAATGATGGCTCTGGAGGACTGTATGATGACGAAAGTCTGCTGTGATGATCATCATAAATGATGGCTCTGGAGGACTGTATGATGACGACAGTCTGCTGTGATGATCATCATAAATGATGGCTCTGGAGGACTGTATGATGACGACAGTCTGCTGTGATGATCATCATAAATGATGGCTCTGGAGGACTGTATGATGACGACAGTCTGCTGTGATGATCATCATAAATGATGGCTCTGGAGGACTGTCTGGTGACGACAGTCTGCTGTGATGATCATCATAAATGATGGCTCTGGAGGACTGTCTGGTGACGAAAGTCTGCTGTGATGATCATCATAAATGATGGCTCTGGAGGACTGTATGATGACGACAGTCTGCTGTGATGATCATCATAAATGATGGCTCTGGAGGACTGTATGATGACGACAGTCTGCTGTGATGATCATCATAAATGATGACTCTGGAGGACTGTATGGTGACGACAGTCTGCTGTGATGATCATCATAAATGATGGCTCTGGAGGACTGTATGATGACGACAGTCTGCTGTGATGATCATCATAAATGATGGCTCTGGAGGACTGTATGGTGACGAAAGTCTGCTGTGATGATCGTCATAAATGATGGCTCTGGAGGACTGTCTGGTGACGAAAGTCTGCAGTGATGATCGTCATAAATGATGGCTCTGGAGGACTGTCTGGTGACGACAGTCTGCTGTGATGATCATCATAAATGATGGCTCTGGAGGACTGTCTGGTGACGAAAGTCTGCTGTGGTGATCATCATAAATGATGGCTCTGGAGGACTGTATGATGACGAAAGTCTGCTGTGATGATCATCATAAATGATGGCTCTGGAGGACTGTATGATGACGAAAGTCTGCTGTGATGATCATCATAAATGATGGCTCTGGAGGACTGTATGATGACGACAGTCTGCTGTGATGATCGTCATAAATGATGGCTCTGGAGGACTGTATGGTGACGACAGTCTGCTGTGATGATCATCATAAATGATGGCTCTGGAGGACTGTCTGGTGACGAAAGTCTGCTGTGATGATCATCATAAATGATGACTCTGAAGGACTGTATGGTGACGAAAGTCTGCTGTGATGATCATCATAAATGATGGCTCTGGAGGACTGTATGATGACGACAGTCTGCTGTGATGATCATCATAAATGATGGCTCTGGAGGACTGTCTGGTGACGACAGTCTGCTGTGATGATCATCATAAATGATGGTTCTGGAGGACTGTATGGTGACGACAGTCTGCTGTGATGATCGTCATAAATGATGGCTCTGGAGGACTGTATGATGACGAAAGTCTGCTGCTGTGATGATCGTCATAAATGATGGCTCTGGAGGACTGTCTGGTGACGACAGTCTGCTGTGATGATCATCATAAATGATGGCTCTGGAGGACTGTCTGGTGACGACAGTCTGCTGTGATGATCATCATAAATGATGGCTCTGGAGGACTGTATGATGACGAAAGTCTGCTGTGATGATCACCATAAATGATGGCTCTGGAGGACTGTCTGGTGACGAAAGTCTGCTGTGATGATCATCATAAATGATGGCTCTGGAGGACTGTATGGTGACGAAAGTCTGCTGCTGTGGTCACCATAAAGCAATGGTTCTGGAGGACCTGTAGTTCACATTCGTGCATCGCTTCCATTTCCTACTGCTCTAATTTCCTTCCCTCTTCTGTTGCCAAACAACCTCGTTTCATGCTGTACTGACTTCATTTTCTACTGCTATCGGTTGTCACTACGACAGAAAGACATCATGGACAGAGTGCATGCATAGTGGCTCGTGCCCCGTGCTGTTTCCACGGTGCTTCAACCCTTTGACTCCCCGCATCCTATCCACGAAATGCTAAAACACAACCCTTTGACTCCCTCACCTTATCGAATAGAGTTCCTGAATGTTAAACAGAACCGATAATGTTATACCTTGTGAGGAGTGGACAGTCAACAAGCAAAGCCAGAACAAGATTGAGGCAGCCGAGATGTGGTTTCTAAGAAGAATGTTGAGAGTTCCATGGACAGCAAAGAAAACAAACGAGGCAGTCTTGATGGAGGCAGACACAAGAAGATCATTCGTAAGGAAGATAAGGAAACAAAACAGGCAACATTTATAGGCCATTTTTTGAGGAAAGGAGAATTAGAGCACCTGGTCACAACGGGAAATTTGGAGGGAAAGAGAGCACCAGGTAGACCCAGGGAAAAAATATTAGACGGACTTGCAGGGTGTCTGAAGACAGAGAGGGTGGAAGATGTGCTTGCGGAAACAAGGGATAGATACATATGGAGGGCCATGATCACCAACGCCATGCGGCAGGGCACTGGATGATGATGATGATGATGATGATGATGATGATGATGATGATGATGATGATGACCCTATCCACCAGCTCCCAGCAGAAAGCTGGTGGACAGGGTGAGAGAATGGAAGGAAACAGCACGGTGGTTGTGCATACAGGGGCATGAGCCACTCTCTCCATGATGTCTCTCTGTCCTTTTTGTTTTGCTAGCACGGTTGACAATGCAATTTGCCGATGGACAGGGTGCAGGAGTCAAAGGGTTAAGGAACGACTAGCATGGTTGACAATGAAATTTGCCGGTGGACAGGGTGCGGGAATCAAAGGGTTAAAGAACGACTTCCACGGTGCTTCATTCCTTAATATAACACGAACAGTCACCGGAAGTCGGGGGGAACTGCTACTGCTTGGGGGGACAGCGGGAAGAGAGGTCGCCAACGTCATTTCCGCTCTGACAGTGAGCCATGTTCTGATGTAATGCTAATAACGGCTGGGTGAGCGCGTTCAAATCGAGACATGGCACATGAATAACGCATGGGGCGGCCACAGGTCCAGCTCTAGAGCACTCGGTTTTAACAGACAGTCTGCACTGCTGACCTGAACGCTCAGATGCCATGGGTAAACCATTGGGTGTCTTAACCCTTTGACTCCTGCACCCTAACCAACTGCAACAACAACAACAAAAAACTATTTGACTCCCTCACCCTACCCAACGGCTTCCTGCAGGAATATGGTGGATAGGGTGAGGGAATCAAAGAGTTATTGTTTTTGCTTTGCTAGCATGGTTTACAGTGGAGGATGCTGGTGGACAGGGTGCGGGAGCCAAAAGGTCAAAGTGTGCACTCTCACTCACAGGAGTGTGTCGTATTTATATCTTGTCACGAAGACTT
>JAPXFY010000035.1:34758594-34761094 GCA_030674185.1 Monoplex corrugatus
TCCTGGGCCCCAAACAGACTCAGCGCTCAGCTGCTTTATAACTCTTTGACTCCTGCACCTGTCCACCAGCATCCCTAACCCTTTATGTTTGGACTTTATACAAGAGGTGTTCATCGCACTCAGAGACCATTCATATGCGCTCCACCCGAAATGTGCCTGCAAGCTGACTGGCAAACTCCTTGAGCCAGCGCAAAAACCTAGGGTCATGAACTGAGGAGAGATGGGGGGGGGGGGGTCCGGGAGGGGGGAGTGGAGAAAATGGCCATGTGAACATAACCGTTGTTTTTGGTGCTGTCAGCGCAGGAGCAGAGAAGCCTTCTGTCCTCCAATTACCAGCCATGAGTTAGTTCCCTTGTCGGTTGGCTGGTTCTCTTTTGATAGAGCTGTGAACTCGAGATCTGATCGATACCTCGACCTTAATCCCCCCGGCCCTGGAACATTAGCACCTGGCATGTTCCCTTGCCCATCTTAACCCTTTTGACTCCCGCACCCTATCCACCAACTACAAAAACTTAACCCTTTGACGACTTCACCCTACCCACCAGCTTCCTGCAGGAAAGCAGGTGGATAGGGTGAGGGAATCAAAGGGTTAAGTTTTTGCTTTGCTAACATGGTTGACAATGCTGGATGCTGGTGGACGGGGTGCGGGAGTCAAAGGGTTAACGTTTCCGTCATTCTCATGGGTCCCGCTTAGTGTTTCACTGGCTCCTTTCCTCCACTACCCCTCCCGACCCTTTGCCCCTCAGTTCATGACCCTGCCAGCACGTAAGGGTTTGCGCAGGCTCAAGGAGTTTGTCAGTTACCTTGCTGGCAGATTTTGGGTGAAGCGCATATGAGTGATCTCTGAGTGTGATGAATTCTCTTGGACAACGTCCAAACACACCCATCGGCTGTATCTCCCTAATACCAGTACTGACGTAAACCTGAATTAGATGAATTTCTCTCAAGTTGCTTGTGTGTGGTGTGTGTGTGTGTGTGTGTGTGTGTGTGTGTGTGTGTGTGTGTGTGTGTGTGTGTGTGTGTGTGTGTGTGTGTGTGGTGTGTTGTGTGTGTGTGTGTGTGTGTTGGTGTTGTTGTGTGGTGTTGTGTGTGGGGGTGGTGTTTTTTGGTGTGTGTGTGTGTGTGTGTGTGTGTGTGTGTGTGTGTGTGTGTGTGTGTGTGGTGTGTGTGTGTGTGTGTGTAAAACACGAGTGCAACTGTATAACGGGTTCGTGGTCCGACACACATTCTCTCTCTCTCTCTCATCACACACACACACACACACACACACACACACACACACACACACACACACACACACACACACACACACACACACACACACACACACACACACACATCTAAAACTAATCTTGCGGTTTCGCCCTTTTTCAACAACAGGCAACTACATCTCAAACCGAACCGGCAGCTGATTGGTTGACATCTGTGTGTGTGTGTGTGTGTGTATGTGTGTGTGTGTGTGTGTGTGTGTGTGTGGTGGTGTGCGTGCGTGCGTGCGTGCGTGCGTGCGTGCGTGCGTGCGTGCGTGCGTGCGTGCGTGCGTGTGTGTGTGTGTGTGTTTTTCTAACAAGACGTACGTCTTGTTTTAATCTGTTTGTTTGTTTGAAAGAGAATAACTGCATGAATCGGTGTAAACGTAACAATTGTTTAAAACTATTATTTTTGCTCTCCCTTAAATCAAAGAATAATAGCAGACGATCCCCATATCGGTGTCCGCACTCAAATCACGGTTGGCAGATGATTGGTAAACCCTCTGACTCCCACATCCTATCCACCAAGTGCAAAAACTTAACCCTTTGATTCCCTCACCCTATCCACCAGCTTCCTGCAGGAAGCTGGTGGATAGTGTGAGGGAATCAGAGGGTTATGTTTTTGCTTCGCTGGCATGGTCGGCAATACAGGATGCTGGTGTCCAAGGTGCAGGAGTCAAAGGCTTAATGCTGACGATATCAACCAAATCAGCTGCTGGCTCGGTTTCAGACTTAGTCGCATGCTTTGCAAAAGGCTTTTCAAAACAAAAAAAAAGAAAGGTAAGACAGAACAAGAGAGGGGGGGGGGGGTGTTAGAGACGTGGTATCTATGATGATGATGATGATGATGATGATGACGACGATGACGATGACGACGGACGATGGCGACGACGATGATGATGACGACGGACGAACGACGACGACGACGACGCGACGACGACGACGACGACGACGGATTCTCCCGCTGATGAGTACGCAGACCGGTCTTTTTCGCCTGGTAAATACGTCATAACGCTGGAGACAAGATTTTAAGGCTGTAAATCTACAGAGCACGGTAGCGGAACGACGCCGAAACGGCGACGGCACGAAACGTGCATAAGTTGGTTTTTTTCCCGCATGCACCATCTGCAATGTTTAACTCTTTAGACTCCCGCACCCTAACCCCCGACTACAAAAACTTAACCCTTTAACTCATTCACCTTATCCACCAGCTTCCTTCAAACTTAACCCATTGGCTTCCTCACCCTATC
>JAPXFY010000035.1:34766094-34771094 GCA_030674185.1 Monoplex corrugatus
AAGCAGCAGAAGACAACATGACTTTTCACCACTAAAATAGGACAAAGCCAGCGAGAGAGAGAGAGAGAGTAGTTTAGCTCGAACCATCACCCAGCCCACGGAGAAGCCAGGACGAAGGGTGATAAAGTCTGTGCTGCGCCGGTGAAAGACACCATCAACTTGTTAGTGTCCATGAACTCCACAGGCAAAACGAGCACTGACAAAGATAAAAACCGACCATTAACCAAACTGAACGACTTGGAACGACTGTAGTGAGACATTAATGGACAAAACGCCCTTTCGTGGACCACCACCAGAACAGTTCAAGCTTCGTCGGTTGAAAAGGAAAAGTCTACTTCTGTCCATAAACTGATTTTCATGTCTACCGAGACATCTGATAGGTCACCGGGCTGTTTCTTTCATTTCCCAGCAGCCTACGACAGCACGCACAGAAGCCGGAGAGCTGAGACTGCGCTCAGGATGGTCGCCATCATGACAGCGGATTTCTGAAACCGGAGACTTATGGATCGTTACTTCCTCCCACTTGAAACAAAGTCAATTTTGTCGACTGCTTCTTTTTGTTTCATGTGTGTGGATTCTACGAGTGAATATTCAGGAGTAACAGGCCCTCAGGGGTGGGGAACTCTTTTCTGAAACAAGGAAATGATGTATTCCCCGTCGTTTGGGGGGCTAGGACTCTGAGGTATTTCTTTTATTTCACACGCGAGGCAAACGCTTGGCGGGTTATACTTATTGATCCCGACAGCACTGACAGTGTGAGAAGAGAAAAAAAATCCACTACGTTAACCAGTGTTGATTTTAAAGAAGCTGTCATTCTAAGTTAAACCAGTGTTGACTTTAAAGAAGCTGTCATTCTAAGTTAAATCAGTGTTGATTTTAAGAACTCTCATTCTAAGTTAAATCAGTGTTGATTTTAAAGAAGCTGTCATTCTCAGTGAAATCAGTGTTGATTTTTAGAGAAGCTGTCATTCTCAGTTCAGTGCAGAGAAGGTTTTTTAGAAGCAGACGTATTTGACACTTGTGCTGTGCCATCTCACTACAAACCAGCACAGACATCTGTCATCGATTTGTGCACGCACAGCTTACTGGTCACGCTAGTCACGGTAAAGCGTCCATCAACAGGTGAGAGGTTTCAATGACAAATACGGCCTGTTCATATGGATTGTACCTGTGCCTCTTGTACAAGTGTGGAATAATTTGAAATTACACCCTGCTGCAGTTTTACAGAAAAAAAAGCACACCACACACACACTGCCAGTAATGACATTTCAGACGACTTCACCAAGGACAGGGTAAAGCGAGGGCAAAAATACAGAACAGTTCAAGCTGGAAAAGAGTGATGCGAACAGCTCCATAACCCACTTCAAAGCGGCTGACGCTTGGAAACAAATGTGGCCACTTACTAACTGGAACATTCGAGAAGAATGGACATTTCATGAAGCACGTAACACTTAACAATCCGCACCTGTCCAGAAAGGCAGCAGCTAGCTTGGAAACATGAAAGTGTCTACATAGGAACAAAGGAACGACCACCTGGGGTACATGAGAACCAATTACTTCTTCCTGGACAACCGACTGGGGTACATGAGAACCAACCACTTCTTCCTGGACGACTGACTGGGTAAATGAGAACCAACCACTTCTTCCTGACGACTGACTGGGTACATGAGAACCAACCACTTCTTCCTGGACGACTGACTGGGGTAAATGAGAACCAACCACTTCTTCTGGACGACTGACTGGGTAAATGAGAACCAACCACTTCTTCTGGACGACCACCTGGGTAAATGAGAATCAACCACTTCCTCCTGAACGACCACCTGGGGTAAATGAGAATCAACCACTTCTTCCTGGACGACTGACTGGGGTAAATGAGAACCAACCACTTCCTCTCGGATGATCGACTGGGGTAAATGAGAATCAACCACTTCCTCCTGACGACTGACTGGGGTAAATGAGAATCAACCACTTCTTCCTGGACGACTGACTGGGGTAAATGAGAACCAACCACTTCTTCCTGGACGACTGACTGGGGTACATGAGAACCAACCACTTCTTCCTGGACGACTGATGGGGTACATGAGAACCACCACTTCCTCCCGGATGACCAACTGGGGTAAATGAGAACCAACCACTTCCTCCCGATGACCGACTGGGTAAATGAGAACCAACCACTTCCTCCCGGATGACCGACTGGGGTAAATGAGAACCAACCACTTCCTCCGGATGACCGACTGGGTAAATGAGAACCAACCACTTCCTCCCGGATGACCGACTGGGGTAAATGAGAACCAACCACTTCCTCCCGGATGACCGACTGGGGTAAATGAGAACCAACCACTTCCTCCCGGATGACCGACTGGGGTAAATGAGAACCAACCACTTCCTCCCGGATGACCGACTGGGGTAAATGAGAACCAACCACTTCCTCCGGATGACCGACTGGGGTAAATGAGAACCAACCACTTCCTCCGATGACCGACTGGGGTAAATGAGAACCAACCACTTCCTCCGGATGACCGACTGGGGTAAATGAGAACCAACCACTTCCTCCTCCCTAACACGTTCCTGACTCAAACGTCGCCCATACACCCAGCACCCACGGCCCCGTCTGCAACCACAACACTGGCCCACATCTACGCCACCATCCACGCCAGCAGCAACAGCAGCAGCAGTGGAAGCAGTGGCAGCGGCGGCAGCAGCAGCATGTGGAGGCCAGAAGCCAGACCACCGCTGGCCCACGCCAGGAGCATCACGCACGGGGAGGGGGGCCTGCCCGAGGAGCTGCACACGCAGTACAGCATGATCGCCGTGGTCGTGCTGACAGCGCTCTTCTTCACCGTCACCATCTCCGCCACCGGCCTGCTGCTGGCCTTCTGCAAGAAGAACAACACCGTCTTCTCCTTGCAGAAGAGCGAGCAGGACTCTAACTACGAGATGGACGACCTGGAGAAGACTGACACCGAGTCCTGCTGCCATGAGGACGACCTCCACGCGGAGGCCAGTTCTTCCGGCTCCAGGGAACAGAGACGTTCCCAGACCTTCCCCAACTTGACAAGCTCAGACCCTCACCAGCTTGTATCAACAGAATCCAGTTTCCTCGCGAAGCCTTCGCATACTATGGACGTACACACGCCACTCATGAGAGGCGCCAACACACGTGCAGCACAAAGAACTGATGTGAACAGACGGGTAGAAGGGGTGCCAAAGAGACATTCCTCTTTCAAGCGATCAGTGACCGTGGCAGCCATTCATCATTCGGACCAGCGACCAGCAGACAGTGCTGGCGGCTGCAGTGTCAGAATTCACGTGGAAGATTTTGATTCTAGAAGCGACATTTCAGACTCTGCCTTTGGTCATTTGTACCTGCAGTTGCAGGAGGAGGAGGAGGAGGAGGAGGCGGAGACGAAAGACGATGATAACAATGACAGTGACATAGATGACGTTCATAACGACCAGACTAGGGCACTGCTCAAGTGCTGACTGACCAGGGTGAACAGTTGTATTTGGGTTCCAAAGAGGACCCAGTAGGAAGCATGAAGTCATAGGTCTGAGTCCTGGATTCCACCAAGACCTTCTTCAGACATATGGGAATATACAAACCATTGACTCCCGACCCTAGGACGTGAAGAAAACTGAATGGAACGATTCCTAAGCAACTGACACTCTTTCTAATCCTTAAAGAGAAAATGTCCTTTTGGTAAGACAATGTACAGTCCATGTATTTGTAATGAACCTGTAAAAAGTCACACACACACACACACACCACACACACACACACACACACACACACACACACACACACACACACACACACACACACACACACACACACACACACACACACACACACACACACAACAACACACCACACACCACACACACACAACACACAACACACACACACACACACACACACAACACAACACACACCCACACAAACAAAAGAAGTACGTGTTGAGGTTCTTGCCACAGCAAAAGAACCACTCGTCGGTATCATGAATGTGCTCAGACCTTTAGTCCAGTTGACAGAATATATTACAAAGGGGAGAACAAAGGGGGGAGAGAGACAGGGAGAGCTGTGCTCAAAAGAGAGAGAGAGACAGAGCTGTGCTCAGAGAGAGAGAGAGCTCTGTGTGTGTGTGAGAGAGAGACAGAAAGAGAGAAAGCGAGAGATAGAGAGTGTGTGTGTTTGTGTGTGTGTGTGTGTGTGAGAGAGAGAGAGAGAGAGCTGTGCTCAAAGAGAGAGAGAGAGAGCTCTTGTGTGTGTGTGAGAGAGACAGAAAGAGAGAAAGAGAGAGATAGAGAGAGAGAGTGTGTGTGTGTGTGTGTGTGTGTGTGTGTGTGTGTGTGTGTGTGTGTGTGTGTGTGTGTGTGTGTGTGTGTGTGTGTGTTGATGTGTGTTGTGTTCATGTGTGTACGTGTGTGTACAAAGTACAAAACTGCCCTAGCAATACTTCAGATTTAGTATCTCTGTAACGTTACAAATGAAGCTGGCAATATTACTACAATAACAACAGCAGCAGCAACAACAACCATAACCAACAGCAAAAGCAATCCAGATCGTATCAGAAACGTTGCTATATTGGTAACGATGAGTACTGTCATCCTTGTACATGTATTTTATCTTATCAAAACCATCGCTTTCCTGGTTACGAGTCTATAATTACGGCAAGTCTCACTCGGAATGTAATAGTACAACGTGAATGTTACCATCTTGACAATATGACGACAGTGCTATTCTAGGAGATTAGGGTAGTGTGTAAAAAAAAAAAAAAAAAAAAAAAAAAAAAGAAACCAATACTACAGCATGACTGCACTGGATTTTTTTTTTAAAGGCGGGATGGGGGAATATACTAGAAATAGAAAGCAAAGGTAAGGGGGTTGGAACTAAACAACAGGAAGACTGAAGTCATGGTGATCAGTAAAAAACATGAAATCCCCTCAAGCAAAATAACAGCAAATGGCACAACCTTGACACGGGTTAATAAGTTCAAATA
>JAPXFY010000035.1:34776094-34801094 GCA_030674185.1 Monoplex corrugatus
ACTCAGGAGAGACGGACAGAAGGTCCTCAGAAGACAGAAACTCTAGGGAGAGACGACAGAAAGTCCTCAAAACTCTAGAGAAAGTCCTCAGAAACTCTAGAGAAAGACGGGCAGGAGAAGGTCCTCAGAAGACAGAAACTCTAGGGAAAGACGGGCAGGAGAAGGTCCTCAAAGACAAAAACTCTAGGGAGAGACGGGCAGGAGAAGGTCCTCAGAAGACAGAAACTCTAGGGACAGACGGACAGGAGAAGGTCCTCAGAAGACAGAAACTCTAGGGAGAGACGGGCAGGAGAAGGTCCTCAGAAGACAGAAACTCTAGGGAGAGACGGACAGGAGAAGGTCCTCAGAAGACAGAAACTCTAGGGACAGACGGACAGGAGAAGGTCCTCAGAAGACAGTAACTGTAGGGACAGACAGGCAGGAGAAGGTCCTCAGAAGACAGTAACTGTAGGGACAGACAGGCAGGAGAAGGTCCTCAGAAGACAAAAACTCTAGGGAGAGACAGACAGGAGAAGGTCCTCAGAAGACAGAAACTCTAGGGACAGACGGACAGGAGAAGGTCCTCAGAAGACAGAAACTCTAGGGAGAGACAGACAGGAGAAGGTCCTCAGAAGACAGAAACTCTAGGGAGAGACAGACAGGAGAAGGTCCTCAGAAGACAGAAACTCTAGGGAGAGACGGGCAGGAGAAGGTCCTCAGAAGACAGAAACTCCAGGGAGAGACGGGCAGGAGAAGGTCCTCAGAAGATAGTACGTAGAATATCTAGAGATATTTTTGTAAACCTCTCCTTGTGTCTGACAATAGAAGTGTATCACCAGAACAAAACAAGAACGATAACTGAACGTAATGAATCTGATCTAATGTAAGGCCACCACAGCCAATATTTTCATGGTAAAACAACTGTCTAACAAATACCGCTCTAGACCATGACAATACGCAGAAAAAACAGAACAGGCAAAAAGGTTTTCACCTTGTTTGTTCCCTCTGCAATTGCCAAACAAACCTGATATTTTGTTAATCACAAAAATCGAGATTTAATATGACGACACATATTGGCAAACAACTTTGAACACTTGCCATCGATACCTTCTATAAAGAATTTCAACCATAAGCCTTATCTCCAGATGGAATGCAAAGTTTGCTCATAGCCAAAAAAATGCGCAATACAGCAATACCGTTGTGTGTGTGTGTGCGTGCGTGTGTGTGTGTGTGTGTGTGTGTGTGTGTGTGTGTGTGTGTGTGTGTGTGTGTGTGTGTGTGTGTGTGTGTGTGTGTGTGTGTGTGTGTGTGTGTACCACCAGTGTGGAATATGCACGCCCGAATCCTGTTTATTTTCACACAAAAAATATTACCTTCAAGAAACGCGCTGTCTATTATTTAAAATACTTGTGAATAATTCACCAATACAACTCAACAAGTGTAAATACTCTTGTAGTTATCACAATCGAATTTATCAATCAATCTCTCTCTCTCTCTCTCTCTCTCTCTCTCTCTCTCTCTCTCTCTCTCTCTCTCTCTCTCTCTCTCTCTCTCTCCTCACACAACACACACACACACACACAACACACAACACACACACAAACTCTCTCACACAACACACACACACACACACACACACACACACACACACACACACACAACACACACACACACACACACACAACACACACACACACACACACACACACACACAACACACACACACACAACACACACACACACACAAAACACACACACAATTGTGTTTGCTCGTACGTTTCGTTATTTTACATTGTTCAGTTAAACTATGTTGCTGACAGCCCAACCGAGAACCACGGCCACAGGGAGAATAAACGAACTACCAGCCGTTAAGGCAGAGAACTCTGACAGCATTTACTAACGGACTTTGTTGTAAGAGACTGCTTAATTCATGATGCTATCCGATTTCATGTCAAATTACATGTCTTCGTCCAAACTACGGGTATTGAAGATGTTTTTTTGGTTTTTTTTATTGCTTTATGTCAACTATTTTCCAACTATTCCGTAGACTGATGTGTTTCTCTATCATGTAACTGAGTGGTCAATGTAACTGTGTTGTTTGTCTGACAGTTCCTTTGTCTAAATCATGATAACATTGACGAAATGTCTGTACTGGTGTTTTCATATCTGCTTCCACATTTTTTGTATGGTGCCAGTTTCCTGTCTGTATCACATGACAAGATGGACAAGCCATTCTAACAATCTCCGTTTTGTACAAAAACTCATTCTTCAGAAAATCCTGATTTTGTACTTCTCAAGATCACTGTGACCTTGAAGAAAGCGTGAGATCAAAGAAAACTGGACATGAAGCAAGGTCACATGTAAAACGTCACACTACACGAAACAGAATGTCAATATTGTCCGCGGTTCCTGACAAACAGTTGCTCAAACATCTCTACTCAAAAAATAATGTTGATTATAGGCACGTTTTGTCCGTGTCACCTTCAACTTGGTGGCATGATTCCCAAACTTAGGCATTCGTGATTCCTAAAGGGTCTACTACACCTTTGACCCAAATTTGGTACAGCCCAATCGAGAAACAGCTGAGAAAATCTCGCTCTATATACAGGTGTTCTGCGTTTTTCACATACACACACACGCACGCGCGCGCGCATGCACACACACACACAAACCCCCGCGATCGTACCTGTCTGGTCATTATGAAACAATCCCCTTTTTCTAAGGAGACAGGAAAAGCATTATCACTGTGAATACCAAGATGATATGTATCCCCCCCCCCCCCCACACACACCCCTTCGTTCACTTGTATCACTGTCCGAATCGCTGCTCATATTCAATTCCAATTGGCAATGAAACCACCTGGAAAGCTATCCAACAAAAAAAACAAAACAAAAAAACAACAAAAACAAAAACGCAGCAGAAATCAGTGACATCTAACATACGGCTATCAATTATTAGATATGCATTATTCAGAGGGAGTAGGTAAGAGACATTCATTACTGTATGTCAGTGTTACAGTAACATTCGATATTGTATGTCAATGTTAACATTCAATATTGTATGTCAATGTTACAGTAACATTCGATATTGTATGTCAATGTTAACATTCAATATTGTATGTCAGTGTTAACATTCAATATTGTATGTCAGTGTTACAGTAACATTCAATATTGTATGTCAGTGTTACAGTAACATTCAATATTGTATGTCAGTGTTACAGTAACATTCGATATTGTATGTCAGTGTTAACATTCAATATTGTATGTCAGTGATACAGTAACATTCGATATTGTATGTCAGTGTTACAGTAACATTCGATATTGTATGTCAATGTTAACATTCAATATTGTATGTCAGTGTTACAGTAACATTCAATATTGTATGTCAGTGTTACAGTAACATTCAATATTGTATGTCAGTGTTACAGTAACATTCAATATTGTATGTCAGTGTTACAGTAACATTCAATATTGTATGTCAGTGTTACAGTAACATTCAATATTATATGTCAGTGTTACAGTAACATCCAATATCCAGTCTTCTCTGCAGGAGCACAAGACAAGACACACACACAGGCCGGGTTATAAACACAGAAAAGACAAGACATACACTGATACAGAAATAACAAGCGAGTAAGACAGAGACAGAGACGTACACAGACAAGAGATAGAGAGCTACACAGAGACAGAGACGTACACAGACGGAGACAGAGACGTACACAGACAAGAGATAGAGAGCTACACAGATAGAGACAGAGACGTACACAGACAGACGTACACAGAGACAGAGACTACACAGAGACAGAGACGTACACAGAGACAGAGAGCTACACTGACAGAGACAGAGACGTACACAGACAGACGTACACAGACAGACGTACACAGACAGACGTACACAGAGACAGACAGCTACACAGACAGAGACAGAGACGTACACAGAGACGTACACTGAGACAGACGTACACAGAGACAGAGACGTACACAGAGGGGTATACAGACAGAGACAGAGACGTACACAGAGACAGAGACACAGAGCTACACAGAAGACCAGCAGAGAACCTGACAAAACGAAGACAAAGAGACAAAGGAGAAAAAATAACACAAGCTCATCAAGAAATAAATTTTTAAAAAAGAAAGACAAACAGAAAGAAAGTCCCTCTCTCCATACGACTTCATTAACCCTTTCAGCCCAACGCAAGAAAGAAAGGAACAGTAACCAAAACATGTTCAGCAGCCAATCTGCATTAAGCGATATTTTACACGGCCACCAAGAACCCACAAACAAGCAGCAATGTTTGTTTGACGGGCCCGATAGCCGCGTTTCATGAATTCCCTTCGTCGATAACATTTGCATTTTTCAATACGTTCCGTTTCTTGATGCCAAAATGAAGGAAAATGCATCCCATTCATCAATGATGATAATAATAACATTACGGGCGACTTCTGTTGTGCTGTTTATCTTAGGCTGCAGGCCAAACAGCCTTCTGTTGCTGTAAACTGTGCTTTTAACGGCTCGAAAAGATTCCGTTGTTGTTGGGGTCTACTGAATGTGACATCCTCTCTCTCTCTCGCTCTCTCTCTCTCTCTCTCTCTCTCTCTCTCTCTCTCTCTATCTATCTATCTATCTATCTATCTATCTATCTATCTATCTATCTATCTATCTATCCATACACCTACACGCAAGAGCGCGCGTACGCCCGCGCGCGTGCACACTCCACACAGTCTTTTCCCATTCTCTCTCTCTCTCTCTCTCTCCTCTCTCTCTCTCTCCTCTCTCTCTCTCTCTCTGTGTGTGTGTGTGTGTCAGTGTGTTTGTGTTCTAGCCTGAGACATTCAGTTTACTTTTTTGTCTATCTCTCTATCTCTGTCCGTCCGTCTGTCTGTCTGTCTCTCTCTCTCTCTCTCCTCTCTCTCTCTCTCTCTCTCTCTCTCTCTCTCTGTCAGTGTGTTTGCGTTCTAGCCTGAGACATTCAGTTTGCTTTGTTGTCAGTCTGTCTGTCTGTCTGTCTGTCTGTCTGTCTGTCTGTCTCTGTCTCTCTGTCAGTGTGTTTGTGTTCTAGCCTGAGACATTCAGTTTGCTTTGTTGTCTGTCTGTCTGTCTGTCTGTCTGCTCTCTCTCTCTGTCAGTGTGTTTGTGTTCTAGCCTGAGACATTCAGTTTGCTTTGTTGTCTGTCTGTCTGTCTGTCTGTCTGTCTGTCTGTCTCTCTCTCTCTCTGTCAGTGTGTTTGTGTTCTAGCCTGAGACATTCAGTTTGCTTTGTTCTGTCTGTCTGTCTTCTCTCTCCTCTCTCTCTCTCTCTCTCTCTCTCTCTCTCGTCTGTTCTCTCTCTCCTCTCTGTCAGTGTGTTTGTGTTCTAGCCTGAGACATTCAGTTTGCTTTGTTGTCAGTCTCTTTGGCCATGTGTCCGTCCCACCCACCATTCATTCTGTCTGTCTTTCCACTTCTCTCTTCTCCCCTCCTTTCTCCGTTTCGCAGTCTCTGTCCAAGTGACTTCATCGGATCTTCGGCCCCAGAAAAACCAATGGACAGCAAACCAAACATGTTCAGCCGATCCCTGTCATGCGACATTTCACACTGCCGCCCCCCCCCCCCCCCCAAAAAAAAAAAAACAAACAAAAAAAAACTCACAAATAAGCAGCAATAGTGATGTTCGCTGACTCGTATATAACCTTGCTGTGTTTTCATGACTTTCCATCAATAAAGTTGTTTTCTCATTAATCTGCTGCATTTCATGAATGTTCACCACAATGTTGGCGTTTTCGTTCTGTTGTATTTTCATTAAATCATGATGCATTTCATGAATGTTCACCCACAATGTTGGCGTTTTCGTTCTGTTTGTTTTTTTCATTAAATCATGCTGCATTTCATGAATGTTCACCCACAATGTTGGCGTTTTCGTTCTGTTGTGTTGTTTTTAATGCCAAACAAAACAAACAGAAGAAATGACTGGAGTTTCTTTTTATGTTGTTTTCTTAGGTCAAACAGGTCTGGCGCTGTTTTGTGATGCTTGAAAAAAAAAAAAAAAAACTGTGCTCATCATATCTAATAAAGACTGGGCGAATATTCTCAGAGTTTTTTTTATTCCGCTTGATCTATTCACTGAACTAACTCTCTCTTCCTTTCACTATCTGTCTCTTGGCAAGGAGTCCGTCCCACCATTCTATTCTGTCTCTTTCCCACTTCTCTTCTCGCCTCCGTTCTCAGTCTCGCTCGCAGTCTTTGTTCCACGAACAAACACTCTCTCTCTCTCTCTCCCTCTTTCTCTCTCCCTCTCTCTCTCCGCTCTCTCTCTCTCTCTCCTCTCTCTCTCTCCCCTCTCTCTCTCTCCGCTCCTCTCTCCCCCTCCCTTCTCTCTCTCTCTCACACACACACACGCATGCAGCACACACACCACACCACACACACACACACAACACACACACACAAACACTTCCTCATATCCATCCATCCGTACACCCATAATCTCCCAACCCAAGTCACATGCACACTCATAAACACATTTGCTCTGAAGTTATGCATTGCTGTTTGGAAATAGCCCATTATCTTCTGGCAAACACAAGAGTGCATGCACGCGCGCGCGCACACATGCACGAGACAGGAAACAGAGAATCAGATAAGACAGAGACACAACAGAGATAGAGACGGAGTGGGGAGTGCGAGTGAGGAATGGAGGGAGACGGACAGACACACAGACTGATTGACAGTCTGTTTCAGGAGAACGATTGGGGAATGGACAGAGACAGACAGACAGACAGACACAGACGGACAGCGTCTGTTTCAGAAGAACGATTGGGGAATTGGAGGGAGGGAGACAGACAGACAGACAGCCAGGCAGACAGTCTGTTTCAGGAGAGCGCTTGGGGAATGGAGGGAAACAGACAGACAGTTTCCGGAGAACGATTGGGAAATGGAGGGAAAAAGACAGACAAACAGACAAACAGATAGTGTGTTTCAGAACGATTGGGGAATGGAGGGAGACAGACAGACAGACAGACAGTCTTTCAGGAGAACGATTAGGGAATGGATGGAGACAGACAGACAGACAGATAGACAGTCTTTCAGGAGAACGATTAGGGAATGGATGGAGGGAGACAGACAGACAGACAGTCTTTCAGGAGAACGATTAGGGAATGGATGGAGACAGACAGACAGACAGATAGACAGTCTTTCAGGAGAACGATTAGGGAATGGATGGAGGGAGACAGACAGACAGACAGACAGAGTCTTTCAGGAGAACGATTAGGGAATAGATGGAGGGAGACAGACAGACAGACACAGTCTTTCAGGAGAACTATTAGGGAATGGATGGAAAGAGACAGACAGACAGACAGTCTTTCAGGAGAACGATTAGGGAATGGATGGAGGGAGACAGACAGACAGACAGACAGAGTCTTTCAGGAGAACGATTAGGGAATGGATGGAGGGAGACAGACAGACAGACAGACAGTCTTTCAGGAGAACGATTAGGGAATAGATGGAGACAGACAGACAGACAGACAGACAGTCTTTCAGGAGAACTATTAGGGAATGGATGGAGAGAGACAGACAGACAGTCTTTCAGGAGAACGATTAGGGAATGGATGGAGGGAGACAGACAGACAGACAGACAGTCTTTCAGGAGAACGATTAGGGAATAGATGGAGGGAGACAGACAGTCGGACAGTCTTTCAGAACGATTAGGGAATGGATGGAGGGAGACAGACAGACAGACAGACAGACAGTCTTTCAGGAGAACGATTAGGGAATGGATGGAGGGAGACAGACAGACAGACAGTCTTTCAGGAGAACGATTAGAAAATGAATGGAGGGAGACAGACAGACAGACAGTCAGACAGTCTTTCAGAACGATTAGGGAATGGATGGAGGGAGACAGACAGACAGACAGACTGTCAGACAGTCTTTCAGAACGATTAGGGAATGGATGGAGACAGACACAGACAGACAGACAGAGTCTTTCAGGAAAACGATTAGGGAATGGATGGAGGGAGACAGACAGGCAGACAATCTTTCAGGAGAACGATTAGGGAATGGATGGAGGGAGACAGACAGACAGACAGAGTCTTTCAGGAGAACGATTAGGGAATGGATGGAGGGAGGGAGACAGACAGACAGACAGACAGACAGTCTTTCAGGAGAACGATTAGGGAATGGATGGAGGGAGACAGACAGACAGTCTTTCAGGAGAACGATTAGGGAATGAATGAAGGGAGAGAGACAGACAGACAGACAGACAGTCTTTCGGGAGAACGATTAGGGAATGGATGGAGGGAGACAGACAGACAGACAGACAGACAGTCTTTCGGGAGAACGATTAGGGAATGGATGGAGGGAGACAGACAGACAGACAGACAGTCTTTCAGGAGAACGATTAGGGAATGGATGGAGGGAGACAGACAGACAGACAGACAGTCTTTCAGGAGAACGATTGGGAAATGAAAAAAGACAGACTGACAAACTGACTGACAGACAGACGAACAGACAGCGAGTCTGTTTCAATCTTCATTCGATCTTCAACCAGAGAAAAAACCGATGGACAGCAATACAAACACTTTCAACCCCCTCTGCTATTCAGCAATATTTCAACGCTGCCGCCAAGAAGACATAAACGAGACGTAATGACGTTCGTCTCGTCGCCTCTGCTCCACTTCCATGATTTGTCATCCATAATGTCGGCGTTTTCATTACGCTGTTATTGAAGGCCAAACAAAACAAAACTGACCGTATAATTAAACATAACAACAAGGACTCTTTTATGTTGTATTTCTTGACAGGAATGGTAATAATTATATTGTGATGTTTTAACCTTTTGACTCACGCACCTTGTTGCACCGAGCATCCTGCATTGCCAACCATGCTAACAAAGCAAAAAAAAAAACCAATCATTTCATTCCCTCACCCTATCCTGCAGAAAGCTGGTGGATGGGGTGAGGGAGTCAAGGGGTTAAGTTTTTGCAGTTGGTGGAAAGCGTGCGGGGGTGGAAGGGTTAAAACTGTGCTCACAACATCTTACAAGGACTGCGGATTGTAAAGTTTGCATTAACTATGTTTTCTCTCTCTCTCTCTCTCTCTCTCTCTCTCTCTCTCTCTCTCTCTCTCTCTCTCTCTCCTCCTCCTCCTCTTTTCTCTTCTCTATTCTCTCTCTCTAGTTCCCCCTCTCTCTCCTCTCTCTCTTTCTCTAGTTCTCTCTGTCTGTCTGTCTGTCTGTCTGTCTCTCTCTCTCTCTCTCTCTCTCTCTCATACATACACACACACACACACACAAACACAGAAAACACACACACACACAAACACAGAAACACGCACAGAAACGCACACACACACGCATACACACACACAGAAATACACACACACACACACATACACACACACACACACACACACACACACACAAAACACACACACACACAAACACACACAAACGCACACACACACACACACACACACACACACACACACACACACACACACACACACACACACACACACACACAAAGACGGCGGTCACAGAGAACTGTTTCCGTGTTCATTCACTACGCTTTACGAGTCAGCGCGGAACACCTCTCTTATGAAACAAGACGACTCTCAATGTCCTAGACAATTATGATGATGAATATTTGCGTGTTTGTTTTTGGTTATTTATCGTGTCCTTTGTTTACATGCCACAAATGATTCGTGTTATGAACGCAATTAGCACATGAAACCCTTTGTATTGTGATCAGTGTGGCCTTACATTAAAAAACTTCCCCGAGTTCTCTCTCTCTCTCTGTCTCTTTGTTTGTAATTGTTGTGATTTTGTTTCGTTGGTTATACAAGGTGTGTAGTTTTTGTTTTGTTGTTATTGCTGTTGTTTTAAGTCCGATTGCTCTGTATTTTACAAATGGAATGGAATGGAATCTTTATTTAATGTCTGTTCACAATAGTGATTTTAGACACACACACACACACACACACACACACACACACACACACACACACACACACACACACACACACACACACACACACACACACACATACACACACACACACACTGGGAGGGGGAGAAAAAAAGGGAGGCGGGGGACGGGAATGGGAAGGGGTAGTGGAAGTTTGAATGTAAGAAGGGGAACAATTACAATTAAGAATTCAAAAATTAACATTGTACAAATGTTTTCTTTAAGTATCTAATAATTTTTTTTTAAAAACATGTATATGCATGCGCACACATACATACAGACAGGCAGAGAATCAGACACGTGCATAAAGAGATAGGTAGAGAACAGAAACACACATACATACAGACAGGCAGAGAATCAGACACGTGCATAAAGAGAAAGGCAGAGAACAGAAACACACATACATACAGACAGGCAGAGAACAGAAACACACATACAGACAGACAGAGAGAGAATCAGACACGTGCATAAAGAGATAGGCAGAGAACAGAAACACACATACATACAGACAGGCAGAGAATCAGACAGTGCATAAAGAGAAAGGTAGAGAACAGAAACACACATACATACAGACAGGCAGAGAATCAGACACGTGCATAAAGAGAAAGACAGAGAACAGAAACACACATACATACAGACAGGCAGAGAACAGAAACACACATACATACAGACAGGCAGAGAATCAGACACGTGCATAAAGAGAAAGGTAGAGAACAGAAACACACATACATACAGACAGGCAGAGAATCAGACACGTGCATAAAGAGAAAGGTAGAGAACAGAAACACACATACATACAGACAGGCAGAGAACAGAAACACACATACATACAGACAGGCAGAGAATCAGACACGTGCATAAAGAGAAAGGCAGAGAACAGAAACACACATACATACAGACAGGCAGAGAATCAGACACGTGCATAAAGAGAAAGGCAGAGAACAGAAACACACATACATACAGACAGGTAGAGAACAGAAACACACATACATACAGACAGGCAGAGAACAGAAACACACATACACACAGAAAGGCAGAGAACAGAAACAGTCTCTTTCAACGTCACTTCATTAGCTCTTCGTCTGGCGAAAACAAGAACAAGCTAGATATATCTTGAAAACTAGCGAACACCAGCAAGCTAAATATATCTTGAAAACTAGCGAACACCAGCAAGCTACGTATATGTTGGAAACTAGCGAACAAGAGCAAACTGAATAGACCTTGGAAACTAGCAAACAAGAGGAAGCTCAATATGTCTTAGAAACTAGCGAGCAAGAGCAAGCTAAATATATCTTGGAAACTAGCGAACAAGTGCAAGCTAAATGTCTAGGAAACTAGCGAACTAGAGCAAGATAAATATATCTTGGAAACTAGCGAACAAGTGAAAGCTAAATGTCTTGGAAACTAGCGAAGAAGAACAAGCTAAAAATATCTTGGAAACTAGCGAACAAGAGCAAGCAAAATATGTCTTGGAAACTAGCGAATAAGAACAAATTGAATGTTTTGAAAACTAGCGAACAAGAATAAGCTAAATATGTCTTGGAAACTAGCGAACAACAACAACCTAAATAGCCTATATCTTGGAAACTAGCGAACACGAACAAGCTAAAGATATCTCGGAAACTAGCGAACACGAACAAGCTAAATATGTTTTGGAAACTAGCGAACAAGAACAAGGTAAATAAATGTTTTGGAAACTAGCGAACAAGAACAAGGTAAATAAATGTTTTGGAAACTAGCGAACAAGAACAAGGTAAATATGTTTTGGAAACTAGCGAACAAGAACAAGCTAAAATATGTTTTGGAAACTAGCGAACAAGAACAAGCTAAATATGTTTTGGAAACTAGCGAACAAGAACAAGCTAAATATGTTTTGGAAACTAGCGAATACGAACAAGGTAAATATGTTTTGGAAACCAGCGAACACGAACAAGGTAAATATGTTTTGGAAACTAGCGAACAAGAACAAGGTAAATATGTTTTGGAAACTAGCGAACAAGAACAAGCTAAATATGTTTTGGAAACTAGCGAACAAGAACAAGGTAAATATGTTTTGGAAACTAGCGAACAAGAACAAGCTAAATATGTTTTGGAAATAGCGAACACGAACAAGCTAAAGATATCTCGGAAACTAGCGAACAAGAACAAGGTAAATATGTTTTGGAAACTAGCGAACAAGAACAAGGTAAATATGTTTTGGAAACTAGCGAACAAGAACAAGCTAAATATGTTTTGGAAACTAGCGAACAAGAACAAGGTAAATATGTTTTGGAAACTAGCGAACAAGAACAAGGTAAATATGTTTTGGAAACTAGCGAACAAGAACAAGGTAAATATGTTTTGGAAACTAGCGAACAAGAACAAGGTAAATATGTTTTGGAAACTAGCGAACAAGAACAAGCTAAATATGTTTTGGAAACTAGCGAACAAGAACAAGGTAAATATGTTTTGGAAACTAGCGAACAAGAACAAGGTAAATATGTTTTGGAAACTAGCGAACAAGAACAAGCTAAAATATGTTTTGGAAACTAGCGAACAAGAACAAGCTAAATATGTTTTGGAAACTAGCGAACATGAACAAGCTAAACATATCTTTGAAAACTAGCGAACACGAACAAGCTAAAGATATCTCAGAAACTAGTGAACACGAACAAGCTAAATATGTTTTGGAAACTAGCGAACAAGAACAAGCTAAATATGTTTTGGAAACTAGCGAACATGAACAAGCTAAACATATCTTTGAAAACTAGCGAACACGAACAAGCTAAAGATGTCTTGCTGCGTGTGTTTTTATGCTGTGGCACACAAAAACAAAAGAAAAAAGAAAACGAACAAGCAGTATTGATGCTGACTCATATTGATGCTGACTCACAATCTTGCTGTGGTTCATGAATTTTGATCGATCGTGTTTGTGTTTCCATCACTTCACTATTTGTTTACCTTCAAACAGGAGTGACTGGGCAGCTGATATGACGATAATATGGACAATTTATATTGTTATCTACGGCCGAACAGGTCTGGTATTAGATTGTGATGTTTACAACAACAACAAAAAACTGTGCCCATAACACCTAATAAAGACTCGGAATTCTCAGAGTTTCTTTCCACTGCATGTGTTCTTTGATTTCTCCCCTCCCCCTTCTCTCTCTCTCTCTCTCTCTCCTCTCTCTCTCTCTCTCTCTCTTTCCCCCAGCTTCTCTCTCTCTCTCTCTTTCCCCCAGCTTCCTCTCTCTCTCTCCCTCCCTCTCTCCTCCCTCTCTCTCTCTCCCTCTCTCTCTCTTTCCCCCAGCTTCCTCTCTCTCTCCCTCCCTCTCTCTCCTCCCTCTCTCTCTCTCTCTCTCTTTCCCCCAGCTTCCTCTCTCTCTCTCCCTCCCTCTCTCTCCTCCCTCTCTCTCTCCCTCCCTCCCACTCTCTCTCTCTCTCGCTCCCTCCCCATCTCGCTCATAATTTAGGCAATCTCCTTGCTTCCTGTTATGAGGTAAAGACGCCAACGACAGCCCCAACAATGGCCGGCATTTGCATGGCGCGTGCATCGATTCCCTTTGTTACCCCCCACAGGCCCAAACAAAACCAGGAAATCTTTGTGGTCCAGTCGACTGCCAGTCTCTGAGATCCAGCTGCCTGCTGACAACTTCTTTGTACACGCTGGCCTACCGCACACTGCCAACTTCTTCCGACATTTTCGCTGAAATTTTCCATGTTTTTTCCCGCCAGTACAACTGAAACAGCTGAAAGACAGAAGCATACCAACGCTGAGCTATTAAAATATGAAAAAAAAACTTCTAAAATGTCTCATCTGGCCAGTAACACTATATGGCTGTGAAGCTAGACAGCAGAAAAACTGATGAAAACAAGATCGAAGCAGCTAAGATGTGTTCTACGGGCGGCTTTACGATGTGTTCTACAGGCGGCTTCTAAGATGTGGTTCTACAGGCGCTTCTAAGATGTGGTTCTACAGGCGGCTTCTAAGATGTGTTCTACAGGCGGCTTCTAAGATGTGGTTCTACAGCCGGCTTCTAAGATGTGGTTCTACAGCCGGCTTCTAAGATGTGGTTCTACAGCTGGATTCTAAGATGTGGTTCTACAGCTGGATTCTAAGATGTAGTTCTACGGATGGCTTCTAGATGTGGTTCTCCAGGCGGCTTCTAAGGTGTGGTTCCACAGGCGACTTCTAAGAGCTAGTTCTACGGGCAGCTTCTAAGATGTGGTTCCACAGGTGTTAGGTGGCTTCTAAGATGTGGTTCTACAGGCGCTACGTGGCTTCTAAGAGGTGGTTCAACAGACAAATTCTAAGATGTGGTTCTACAGGCAGCTTCTAAGATGTGGTTCTACAGGCGGCTTCTAAGATGTGGTTCTACAGGCGGCTTCTAAGATGTGGTTCTACAGGCGCTACGTGGCTTCTAAGAGATGGTTCTACAGACAGCTTATAAGATGTGGTTCCACAGGCGCTACGTGGCTTCTAAGAGGGGGTTCTACAGACTACTTCTAAGATGTGGTTCTACAGGCGGCTTCTAAGATGTGGTTCTACAGGCGGCTTCTAAGATGTGGTTCTACAGGCGGCTTCTAAGATGTGGTTCTACGGCGCTTCTAAGATGTGGTTCTACGGCGCTTCTAAGATGTGGTTCTATGGGTCGTTTCTAAGATGTGGTTCTATGGGCGGCTTCTAAGATGTGGTTCCACAGGCGACTTCTAAGAGCTAGTTCTACAGGCAGCTTCTTAGATGTGGTTCTACACGCAGCTTCTTAGATGTGGTTCTACAGGCGGCGTCTTAGAGTCAAATGGACCGCGACAAGAACAAATGAAAACGTTTTGAACAAACTCACATTACAACGTCAACTCCTGGTAGAATTCAATAAAAGAGAAATGAAATACATCGGCCACGCAACCCACAACACCAACGCAACACTTAATCAATGGCAACAACTTTGCAAAAGAAGAGTACAGGCCAAAAGAAATCCGGGCAGACCACCCACCTCCTATACGAACAACATCACCGATTTGAAGGTCTCCCGAGTAGCACAGAGAAATCAAGACCAGAGTTGTTGTTATTGTTGTTTAAAGCGCAGCAGACTGCATACAGCCATATCAGGGCTAGAACCATTTCAAAACAGACACAACACTTCAACAGGAAAAAAGGAAAAGAAAATTAGGCACACATATCAATGCATTCACGCATAATTATAATCTAAGAATATGCCCTTAGCGTTGACCACTCCGTCCAATTTATCACACAGGGGATTTAAAAACATACCTAAATGCAAATTTAAACATTATCAAGAACACTCAAATATATATAAAAACAGGCCTAAATTACCTGAATTGCTTACGCATATCTCATTTCCCTAGAGCCAAAAATTGACTTAATACATGTACTCAATTATCAATTCTAACAGAAAGATGGCTGAGCTATAAAACTGACTTTTAACCAAATTCATGTATCCATATACTGCTTAAAACTTTACCATTAAGTTTTCACTAATTCCAAGAGGTTTTTTTTTTTATAAAGTTTCCTCACATATCCAAAAACAAAAAACAAAAACCAGATTCGTTTCCTGTAAAACAAAATCTACCATTTATCTCTAGACCTTGTTTCCAATCTCTCTCGTCATTCTTCCACTCGCTCTCTCTTGTCGTTAACAGCCCCCGCAATCCCATCCCCACTCCATCCATATTTCTCTCCTGCTTCCTGTTACGAGATAAAGAAGCTGAAGTGGCCCAAACAACGGTCGCCATTTGCATGCATGAAAGATGCCTGCACAGATTCCCTTTGTTTCCCCCACAGGAGAAAGCCAAGATACCTTTTCAGTGCAATGGCAGCCATTTGCATACATGTAAGATGCCTGCACTGATTCCCTTTGTTTCCTCTGCAGGAGAAAGCAAGATACTTTTTCAGTGCAATCAGCTGCAGCCTTTGAGATCCAGTTGCCTGGTCACATTCTTACACAGCCCTCGTCTACAGTATCAGCTTTCTCCAGGGGGGGGGGGGGGGTGAGCAGAAAACGAATACGAAACTTTCACTGTAAAATCTTCAGTTCTCTGCGATAACTGAAATTGTCCCGTGATGATTGGAAATTTTGCTTTTTATCCTTCTGATGAATTTACCTATGCCTATGCTATCTTCTCTCATATTATGTAATTCTATGTCTCTTGTCTCGCATTTTTCTTCCTTAGGATGTTCCAAGTAAGATTTCTAACATTTCCAGGTTTTGTATTTTCCCTGTTACAAAGGCCCCACACAGCTTTGTGTTTTCCTTAACATTTGTACAGCAGAAATTTAATCTAAGTCCAGAATTTTATAATTTCATTTGGAAAGAAAAAAATCTTCACTTACCCATCAGCCTACATGATCATTATCATTATTTTTGCTTAACCCTTTCGCATTTGCACTGCTAGATTTACATCTAGATCTAGCAGTGCAAATGCGAAAGGGTTAAAGCCCAGCAGACTGTGCAAACCCATATCAGGGCTATAGTCATCTCAAAACGTACACAATATCTCACTGGGGGGAAACGGGGAAGCCCCACCCTAATTCACCCTGAACTTTTCGGGATTTGTCCTGTAAAAAAAAACAAAAAAAACTTACGTAAAATGATTACCACCCCACCTCTCTGTCTCCCTCCCTCCCCCACTCTCTCTGTGTCTCTGTCTACGTAAAATGATTACCACCCCACCACTCTGTCTCCCTCCCTCCCCCACTCTCTCTCTCTGTCTCTCTCTCTCTGTCTCTCTCTCTCTGTCTCTCTCTCTGTCTCTCTCTCTGTCTCTGTCTCTCTCTCTCTCTCTCTCTCTCTCTCTCTCTCTCTCTCTCTCTCACTTATAATTCAGACAATCTCCAACTTGCTGTTAAGTGGCAGGGAAACGAAAGACGCCCCAACAGTAAAGGGCATTTGCATGGTGCGTGCATTTATTTCCCATTGTTACCCCCCACACGGGAAAAGCCAAGAACTCCCTTCAGTCCGGTCCTCTTTGAGATCCAACAGCTTGCTCACAACTTCGTTACACAACCCTGGTCTACCACATACGGTTCTTCCAGCTTCTTCCGAGAGGGAAGAGAATGAAATTACCCCCCCTCTCTCTCTCTCTCTCTCTCTCATTTGTGTTTGTCGCTCCTCTGATAATTCTTCCACAATACCTATCTTCTCTTATCTCATCAAAAATACCCTTCCTTTTTCTGTTATTTCTCTCCCTAAGGACGTCTTGTGTAAGGTTTCTGACTTACACCCAACTTCCTTGTTACCGCCCACCCCATCACATATCTTTGGATTTCCATTTGGATTTTTCTTGCAGAAATTTCATATAACCCTACTTCACACACACACACCGCGCACACACACACACACACACACACACACACACACAACACACACACACACACACACACACACACACACACACACAACACACACATATATATATAGATATAGATATAGATATATAGATATATATACACATACATAGAGAGAGAGTGTGTGTGTGTGTGTGTGTGTGTGTGTGTGTGTGTGTGTGTGTGTGTGTGTGTGTGTGTGTGTGTGTGTGTGTGTGTGTGTGTGTGTGTGTGTGTGTGTGTGTGTGTGTGTGTGTGTCTTTGCCTGAAAACATTCACCGGATACATCAACCCTGATATGGCCTTCATGGTCGGCTGAGTTATAAACATGATGTGCATCCAGCAATCCACAGATTTTTAAGATTTCTCGCAAAATGTTCATTTCTCCCGACATTTTGTTTGATTCCTGCAAAGATACCAATTTATTCCTAAAATTTACTGAATTTTCCTGCAACAACAAAAATCCTCTCTCTATCATACTATTTATCCCTAACATTTACTGGACTTCCCTGTTAAAAAACAACACACACACTCCCTCTCTCTCCTCTCCCTCACTCTCTCTCTCCCTCTCTCTCTTTCTCTATCTCTCTCTCTCCCCTCCCTCCCTATCACGTCTGAATATTCCCCTTGTGTCCACCAAACCCCACCCCCTTCTCATGGTTTAGGCGGTTTCCCGCATCCTATTACGACGTACAGAAGCCAACGACAGCCCTAGCAATGGCCAGCACTTGCATGGCGCTTGCGTTGATTCCTTTTGTTACCCACAGGCTCAGAGAGTCCAGGAAACCTCTGTAGTCCAGCTGCCTGCAAGTCTTTGAGATCCAGCTGCCTGCTGGCAACTTCCCCACACGACGCTGGTCAACCACACGCCACCAGCTTCTGCCTAGAGAGAAGGACACCAAATACTTGCTAAATTAATGAAAAACTTTTTTTTTTCATGTGTTAATTGATATTGTCCAAGGGATATTTTCTTTCTCTCCCCATCAATGACTTATCTTCCGTCACTCCGTGTTACAAATCTATTCACCAGTCTGCTCCATCATATCTTTGTGACAACATCAACATTTATACACACACACACACACACACACACACACACACACACACACACACACACACACACATATATATATAATATATATATATATATATATATATATATATATATATATATATAGATATAGATATAGATATAGATATATAGCTCGCACCTTGCGTTCACCTTCAGATACACTTTCCCTTCAGGTCCCTAGATTTAAATTGTCAACGTCGGTCAGCGTTGTTTTGCTGTCACAGGACCGTCAGCCTGGAATAGACTTCCGCTCTGCCTTCGCCGAACACCTACCCTTCCTGCTTTTAAATCCGATTTAAAAACCCATTTCTTTTCCCAAAAATGAATTCTACGACTACTTTTTTCCCCGAGTCTCTGTATATTCAATACTGTAAGGTGGTCTTTGTTGATCGTATGCGTATGCCTGGTGCGTGAGTGCGCTTTGATTTGAATTGTCAAGATTTGGCGACGTATAGATACTGTAATGATTATTATTATTATTATCATTATTATTATTATTATTATTATTATTATTATTATTATTATTATTATTATTATTATTATTATTATTATTATTATTATTATTCTACCAGCTGGAAAATTTCTTTCTCTCCCTATCAGTGGCTATCTTCCGTCATATCTGTCCTTTTTGGCTCATCTTTCTCCCTTATGGTGTTCCCTACTGGCAAAGACGTCTGACATATGCCAAAATATCTGATATGTGTTTTCCCTGTTACAAGCCCCCCCCCCCCCTCCCCTGTGCAAACCTATCCCTTGTCGCTGCAAGTACATCTCCCACCCTCTCGGTCCTCAGTCACCTTGCAAGTCAGTCCAATATTTTCTCCCTGGGTCTACCTGGTGTTTCCCCCCCTCCCCCCCCCACCTTTCCTGTTGTGACCAGGTGCTCTAAATTCTCTTTCCTCATAAAATGTCCTGTAAACGTTACTTGTCTTTTTTGTATTCTTTATTAATGATCTTCTCGTGTCTGAGTCCTTCAAGACTGTCTCGTTTGTTTTCTGTGTTGTCCATGAAACTCTAAACATTCTTCTTAGAAACCACATTTCATTTGCCTCCATTTTTTTTTTCTGACTTTGCGTGTTGCCTGTCCACGCCTCACAACCATACAACAGTATCGGTTCTATAGACATTCAAGAACTCTCTTCCTGATGTTAATTGATAGGCACTAGCACTGAGTTTTCTTCATTATTTTTGGTCGCACAAATTCCGTTCAGTCGTTCGCTTTTATCAATTCACCCAAACTTTCTCCGCTTATTCATCAGCCCTGATATGGCTTCCATGGACGGCTGGACTAAAATAATCATGAACTGAACTTAACTGAATTGAAATGGCATCGGAGTTTTTTTATTTCTTTTGAAGTTTTCACTCATCCACAGATAATCTGGTTTCCCTGCTTTGGTTTTGTTGTTGTTGTTGTTGTTGTTTTTAATTTTTTGTTTTTTTGTTCACGTTGTTGTTGGTGTTGTTGTTGTTCTTCTTCTTCTCCTTCACTTATCCCTAGATTTTCTTCTTCTTCTTCTTTCTTTCTTCCTTCTTCTTCTTCTTCTTCTTTCTTTCTTCCTTCTTCTTCTTCTTCTTTCTTTCTTCCTTCTTCTTCTTCTTCTTTCTTCCTTCCTTCTTCTTCTTCTTTCTTTCTTCCTTCTTCTTCTTCTTCTTCTTCTTCCTTCTTTCTTCTTCTCTTCTCCTTCTCCTTCTCTCTTCTTCTCCTTCTTCTCTTTCTTCCTCCTTCCTTCCTTCCTTCCTTCCTTCCTTCCTTCCTCCCTCCTCCCTCCCTCCCTCCCTCCCTCCCCTCCCCTCCCCCTCCCCCCCTCCCTCCCCTTCTCTTCTTTCTTTCTTTCTTTCTCTTTCTTTTTCTTTCTTTTTCTTTCTTTCCTTCCTTCCTTTCTTTCTTTCTTTCTTCTTCTTTCTTCTTTTCTTTTCTTTCTTTCTTTCTTTCTTTCTTTCTTTCTTTCTTCTTCTTCTTCTTCTTCTTCTTCTTCTTCTTCTTCTTCTTCTTCACTTATACCCTATATCTTTGAAGATTTTCGATGTGAAAATTGCTTTCATTCCACTTACCCTCAGGATTTGCCCTCACTATCACGCTCCTCTCTGTCTCTTCGTCTCTTAAACCCCTCACTGTCCCCGGTAATTTAGGCGATCTCTCGCTTCACTTTTGAAGAAAAGAAGCCAAAGATGACCCCAACAATGGCCAGCATTTGCATCGCGCGTGCATCGATTCCTTTTGTTACCCTCCCACCCTACCCTACCCTACCCTACCCTACCCTACCCCACCCCGACGTGCACAAAGCCAGGAAGCCTTTTTAGTCCCTTCGTCTTCGAGATCCAGCTGCCTGCTGACAACGTCTTTACACACAACCCTTGTACCACACACTGCCGGGATCTTCAGGAGGGAGGACATGAAATTTTCGCTGAATTTTAAGGGTGTTGGTTGGTTTGTTGGTTGGTTGGTTGGTTGGTTGGTTGGTTGGTTGGTTGGTTGGTTGGTTGGTTGGTTGGTTGGTTGGTTGGTTGGTTGGTTGGTTGGTTGGTTGTTTGGTTGGATGGTTGGCTGGCTGGCTGGTTGGTTGGTTATTTGTATTATTTTTCTTTCTTTCTTTGTCTGTCTTTTTGTTTGATTGTTCATTCGCTCGTTTATTTGTCCCTGTTAAAACTGAAACTGTCAGCAGGGTAAATGGAAATTCCGTCTTTTGCCCATTTGATGGCTCTCCACCATACTTGACTTTTCCACCCATCTTTCTCCCTTTTGATCTTTTCTGTATGAAGGAAAGCCTGAGACTTCTGACAAATGCCCACAAGTGTTGTTTTTTTTCCCGTAATTCTCCGTTACAAAACCTCACCCCCACCCCAAACACACATGCATATCTTTGGATATCTTAAGCAGTTGCCACTGCGCAGTGGTTAGCGCGACAAACAACTGACTGGAAGGTGTAGGCTTGGATAATAATAATAATAACAATAACAATAATAACAATGATGATGATGATGATGATGATGATGACTGTTGGCTCTTCTGACATCTCTTTCTGTCCAAAAGCTAGGAACTTAGGTTTCATTCTTGACTCTTCTCTCTCCATGAAAGATCACGTTTCCAAAGTCTGCCAGCTTTCTTATTTTGAATTGAAAAGGATTGGATCTATCAGAAACTTTCTCAGTGTAGATGCCACCAAGATTCTTGTCACTTCCTGTATTCTGTCGAGACTTGACTACTGTAACTCTCTCCTCATGGGCTGCCCGAACACTGTTCTCTATCCTATGCAGAAAGTTCAAAATTCAGCTGCACGCCTTATTCTTAAGGCATCCCGTCAACAACCTTGCACTCCTTTGCTTCACCAACTGCACTGGTTACCAATATCTCAGAGAATTAAGTACAAGACTGCTTGCATCTGCTTCAATTCTATCTCTGGTTCTGCTCCTGAGTACATTTCTGATATTCTGCACTTGTATACTTCATCTCGGTCTCTCCGCTCTTCCTCTGATTCAAGACTCCTCAGGCAGATACAGTATAACCGCAAATCTTATGGCTTTCGCTCACTTTCGCATTTCGGTCCCCAGTTTTGGAACTCTCTTCCCAAGAAATTACGCCACTCTCCGTCCATTTCTTCTTTCAAGTCAAACTTGAAAACACACCTTTTCCAGCAGTATTTCGACATCTGATCACTTTTCCCCACATCACCTTGTCGGCTGGCTGATATGTGTAATTGGATTTTGTGTATGCGCGTGGGGGTGGGGGGTAGTAGGGAAGGGGTGGAATAATAGTTTATATGGAGTAACTGAGTGAAAAGTGTTGAATTGGAATGAATCTGATATTTGATTGAATTGCGTGGTATGCATATTTTGAAGATTGCGAATGTAAATCATTATGTTATGTGATTATGATGTATGTATGTATTTGATTGTCATTTGATGATGTGTAAGTTGTTGTGTAGTCTTGTATTTACTGACTTCCTATTATATCCCCCATTCCCCAGCGCCTAGATCCAGTGGCTTAGTGCGCTTTATAAGTCCTAGGTATTATTATTATTATGATGACGATGATAGAACATACTTTTACGGTGGAAAGCGTGTGCTTCGAATCTGAGTGTGCCATGGGCTCACTGGGAAGACCGGGACTACGCAGTCATGTCACATCCAATTTCGCATATACATTATTGAGGGTGTAGCATAACATCTCCTGACCAATACAGCATGTGTCTGTAACTCTCGGGCCTGGCTGACACCCGGGTATGATAGTAAACGCAGGGTACAGCCCTGCCACGCAGTCTCATTCCTAGATGGAACTTCACTGGATCATGATTATCATTCTCACTGTCATCATCATCACAATATTGTAAAATTATCCCAGCTTCTGTGGCCTTTACAAAGGCGTAGAAAATGGGACAGAAAAAAAAAAAGCAAAAATAAACTGTGATGATTCTTTAAAAACAAAATCTGTTTCAATATATCAACAGTTTTTTGTTTGTTTGTTTGTTTGTTTGTTTGTTTGTTTGTTTGTTTGGGTTTTTTTTTTTTTTTGGTTTTTTTTTAAGATTCTCCCGACAATTTTTTCCTTGCAGTGAGTCCATTTAACTGTACGTTTTACAGATCCATTTGCAGGCTGGGTAAGACATGTAGATAGTTTCCTCTGAAAATTGGCTGGGGTCCAGGGGCAATGTCCCTGCTGGGAGTCTGGGGGACGAAAGCTGAAGAATTTCTGTAATTTTGAGGCATTATGGATGCATTTCCTGATGGCAAATACAATAATTCAGTAATATTTCCTCTGAAAAAAAAATTTTTCCCTCTGAAACTAGGAGTTAATCCGCTGAAATTAGTGGATCCGCTGAGAGTTACCCAGCCTGCATTTGATAATGATCCATTTATTCATCAGCCTTGATATGTCCATAGCTAGCTGGGTGACAAACATGACTTGAGCTAACCCGCCAATCCACACATCTAAAATGTTCACTTATTTCAAAATGCTTTGGATTTCCATGTGAAGATTTGTCACACATCTATAGATACTTCAGGGATTTCTTCTTCTTCTTCTTCTTCTTCTTCTTCTTCTTCTTCTTCTTCTTCTTCTTTTTAAATCTGTCTATATGAAAGTTTCGCTTGTGTTCTGACGTTTTTTCGTGTAAAAAGTTTACTTTTTTTGGAGTGGAAATTTTACTTATACACTGATAGAGCTAGCAGTACGCCATACGGTTTACCCTCCGGCGCAGTGGTCTTACAAGCGGTTACACTGGCGGGTTGCAGTTATGCATATCAAGCGAGAACTCAGTCACGAGGAAGGCAAGCAGCGATTATGCATGGACACGGGAAGGATAATGCAGAAAATCACAAAGCTTAACAAGGTAAGTAAGGTTTCAAGAAAAAGTAACTAAGTTTTACTTTCTTTAAAAAGTGACAGAACCGGTTTCGCCCATGTTTCGTCCTGAACATAGTGATCTCGTTTCTTTGTTGTTGTTGTTGTTTCGTATTCTTGTATTACTGATACAGGTCTGTTGGCTAACATTGTTCATACATTTAACCCTTTCATTCCCACACCCTGTCCAACACCATCCTGCATTATCAACCACGCTAGCAATACAAGGTCTTGTTCGGCGTTGACCACTCCGTCCAATTATCGCACAGGGGATTTAAAAAAACAAACATACCTCAATGCAAATTTAAACATACTTAAGGACTCTAAGACATTATAAAAACAGGCCTAAATTACCTAAAATTGCTTCCGCACATCTCATTTCCCTAGAGCCAAAAATGCACTTAACATATATATACCCAATTATCAATCCTAACAGAAAGTATGTAAGACTTTATCGAACACATACAGGTGAATGGACCAGCCAGGCAGAAAATGATAGGAAGAAATGAAAGAAAGCAAAGGAGCAAGGCAGAAACAAAGAGAGTGACAGAAAAGAGGAAATTTCTAGCACAGAATTTCATGAAGGTGGGGATACTACTTATACTGAAAGAGCCCCCGGTGTCCCCAAAGGGTATGATGGTCTGAGCGGTTAATCTTTTGGAAAAGACAGTAAACGTATGTCCCATGCAAAGCTTGCACTTAACACATGTAAAAGACTCTACGGCAACACAGAGATTGTGCCTGGAAGAATTCCGTACATAAACTTCTCTGATAAGTACACAAATATATACGTATACATGAGGGGAAAAAAAGGTGGTGCCATAATTATGGTGACTTGTTTTCCTCTGAGGACAGCAAATCACATTCCATACAGAAAAACTCCTCTGTCAACGACAATTTTATCTGAAAATCCAATCCAACTCGATCTAATGAAGCAATTTCATTACTGAAGTTTCGTTTATTTGCACGATGCCAGCCTTCCTGCCTTATACAACGCGCTTTAGTTTATCACATAGGTCTGTCCACAGATGCTGTAGCCTGTCTTTTTCAATTTCCCTTAGAGAGAGTGAGAGTGAGAGAAAGAGAGAGAGAAGAGAGAGAGAGAGAAAGAGAGAGAGAAAAAAAGAGAGAGAGAGCGACGAAAACAGAGACAGAGACAGAGAGATAGACGGGGTGATGGTGTTGGCAGCTGTTTAATACTGACCGCAGCGAGGTGTGTGTGAGTGTGTGTGTGTGTGTGTGTGTGTGTGTGTGTGTGTGTGTGTGTGTGTGTGTGTGTGTGTCTGTGTGTGTGTGTGTGTGCTTGCTTGTGTGTGTGTGTGTTTGCTTGTGTGTGCGTCTCTCCCTCTCCC
>JAPXFY010000035.1:34811094-34816094 GCA_030674185.1 Monoplex corrugatus
GGTGATTTTGTTGTTGCCCTTTAGACCTCTGCAGATCACTGCAACAAGAATTAAGGTCGTCGTCATCATCATCATCATCATCATCATCATCATCATCATCATCATCATCATTATCATCACTACCGTAATTAATAAGGTCATCATCGTCACCATTATCATCACTAACGTAATTAAGGTCATCGTCGTCGTCGTCACTACCGTATTTAAGGTCATCGTCACCATCATCATCATCATCACTACCGTAATTAAGGTCATCATCGTCATCATTATCATCACAAACGTAATGAAGGTCATCGTCGTCGTCGTCGTTATCACTACCGTATTTAAGGTCATCGTCACCATCATCATCATCACTACCGTAATTAAGGTCATCATCGTCATCATTATCATCACTAACGTAATTACGGTCATCGTCGTCGTCATCACTACCGTATTTAAGGTCATCGTCACCATTATCATCACTAACGTAATTAAGGTCATCATCGTTACATCACTAACGTAATTAAGGTCATCATCGTCATCATTATCATCACAAACGTAATTACGGTCATCGTCGTCGTTATCACTACCGTAATTAAGGTCATCGTCACCATCATCATCATCACTACCGTAATTAAGGTCATCATCGTCATCATTATCATCACTAACGTAATTACGGTCATCGTCGTCGTTATCACTACCGTATTTAAGGTCATCGTCACCATCATCATTATCATCACTAACGTAATTAAGGTCGTCGTCGTCGTCACTATCGTAAATAAGGTCATCATCATTATCAACACTATCGTGATTAAGGTCAACATCATCATTATCATCACTATCGTGATTAAGGTCAACATCGTCATTATCATCACTATCGTCATTAAGGTCATCATCATTATTATCATCAGCATCACTGCCATTATTCCTCTGGTTCCTAGGTTGATTTTATATATGTACACATATAGACAGAAGGGGGAGAGAGAGGGAGAGAGAGGGAAGGGGAGAGAGAGAGGGGAGGTCATCTAGGCCCTGATCTGGATGCGGCCTTGTCTCCTGAGCGTTTAACCCCTTGTCTCCCGCACCCTGTCCACCAGCATCCTGCACTGACAATCATGCTACCAAAGCAAAAACTTACCCCTTTGATTCCCTCACCCTATGCATTAGCTTCCTGCAGGAAGCTGGTGGACAGGGTGAGGGAGTCAAAGGATTACGTTTCTGCAGTTGGCAGATAAGGTGCCAGAGTCAAAGGTTTAAGGAGTTTAAGGCCAAAAGGCTTGCTTGAGGACCTTCTGCTGTCCAGCTCTCTAACGTTTCTTGCTAACACACACACACACACACACACACACACACAACACACACACACACACACACACACACACACACACACACACACACACACACACACACACACACACACACACACACACACACACACAGTGGCTTTTGTTTAAATCCACGGCCATTTCTCATCCCGCCATATAGACAGCCATATTTTCCATTCTCTTACAGTGTGCATGCTGAACATTTTCCTTTTTCCACAGACCATCAAACACTGACGTGGGTTGCAGGATCCTTAACCCTTTAACTCCCACACCCTATCCATCAGCATCCTGTTTTGCCAACCATACTAGCAAAGCAAAAACTTAACCCTTTGACTTCCCTCACCTTGCCCATCAGCTTCCTGAAGGTAGCTGGTGGATAGGGTGAAGAAATCAAGGGGTTAAGTTTTTGCAGCCGGTGGATAAGGTGCGGGGTTCAAAGGGTTAACGTACATATGTGATGTTCGCATACGTTTACACACAGAGGAGGAGGTTCAGACACTAGCAGGTCAGCACATATATACACACACCGTCCTGCCAGACCTGAAAATCTCCACCCTTTACCCACCAGGCGCTTTGCCAGGCAGGATCGAACTCAAGTTGAAAGTCCCAAGTTCTTTACTTCTAATCGCGTGGCTATCAATCATGCCCACCGCTATTATCATCATCATCACTGTCTTCATCATCACTATCAACATCGTCGTCATCATCATCGTCGTGATCGTCATCGTCATCGTCATCATGGTCATTATCATCGTCGTTCACCACAATGCAATGAAGTTCACTCCCCTAATATCTCTCTTCTCATCATCAGTGACTTGGTGTCTGAACTATCTAGGGATGTCAAATCTGCCCTGTAGTCAAATCTGCCCTGTCATCAAATCTGCCCTGCAATCAAATCTGCCCTGTAGTCAAATCTGCCCTGTCATCAAATCTGCCCTGTAGTCAAATCTGCCCTGTAGTCAAATCTGCCCTGTCATCAAATCTGCCCTGTCATCAAATCTCCCCTGTAGTCAAATCTGCCCTGTTATCAAATCTGCCCTGTAGTCAAATCTGCCCTGTTATCAAATCTGCCCTGTCATCAAATCTGTCCTGTCGTCAAATCTGCCCTGTAGTCAAATCTGCCCTGTCGTCAAATCTGCCCTGTAGTCAAATCTGCCCTGTAGTCAAATCTGCCCTGTAGTCAAATCTGCCCTGTCGTCAAATCTGCCCTGTAGTCAAATCTGCCCTGTAGTCAAATCTGCCCTGTAGTCAAATCTGCCCTGTAGTCAAATCTGCCCTGTCATCGTATGCAGACGAGATGGTGATCAGGTGTAAGAAGGAACAGGCAACCAACACCTGCCACCTACAGAATGCAACAAACAGCAGATCAATTGAATTGTTACCGTTAGTGTTGCTTAAAGCCCAGCCGACTGTGCACAACCATATCAGGACTAAAAATAAAATACATCGTATCTCACTAGAGAAAGGGGGAAAACTGGAAAAGAAAAAAAAATTAAGTACACATGTCAATGTATTCCCGAACATAACCCCAGGATATGCCCCCTGGTGTTGACCATTCCGTCCAAATCATTGCCAGGGAATTTTTTTTTTAAACCTGAATACAACAGTACACACAACTAAAGACACTGAAACATATACATAACAACAGGCCTTAATTAGCTAAAACTTCTTCTGCACATTGTATTTTCTTAGAGCTAAAAATGCACTTAATACACGTACCCAATTATCAATCCTAAGAGAAAGTATACCAGGTTTTATCGAACACATACAGATGAACGGACCAGCAAGGCAAAAAATAATAGGAGGAAATAACAGAAAGCAAAGAAGTGAATAAGAAACAAAGAGAATGACAGAAAAGAGGAAATTTCTAACACAGAATTTCCAGATGGGGATACTACTTATAATGAAAGAGCCCCGGCATCCCCACAGAGGGGAAGAGATCAGTGGAAAGTAAGGGCAAAAGAACAGTGCAGCTCCATTCACAATGAAAAGTGCTCTACAACACTACCCGCCTCGTCCAACAAGCAGTAGACTGGCACCATTGAGCTAAGAGAAACGTCTGCTAGGCAGGATGAAGCAGTAACCGACCTGCTGACCACCCAACTCCATAGGGCAGGCAGGACTAGAACAACATTCACCAACAGAAGCGGTCTGACCATCATCATCATCATCATCATCATCATCATCATCATCATCATCATCATCATCATCATCATCATCATCATCACGTGCCATACCGCAAGGCGTTGGCGATCATGGCCCTCCTACGAATCTATCCCTTGTCGCTGCAAGTATATCTCCCACTCTTTTTGTCTTCATCCACTTCTGCAAATCCGTCCAATTTTTCTCCCTGGGTCTACCTGGTGCCCTTTTTTCCATCCAGGTTTCCTGGTGTGACTAGGTGCTCAAATTTCCTCTTGCCTCATTAAATGTCCTAATAAATGTAGCTCGTCTTTTCTAATCTTCTTCATTAATGTTCTCTCTTTGTCTGCCTCTTTCAAGACTGTCTCGTCTACTCTCCCTCGCCGTCCATGGGACTCCCAACACTCCTCCCAGAAACCAAATCCCAGGAGGCCATGCAGACGACGAACGTAAAAAAGAAAAGATCATTTCCGTTACCACCATCACCATCATCGTCGTTATCACCACCACCTTCAACCAACATCATCACCATCCTCATAACTGTCATCACAATGACTATTGCTCTTGGATATGCCATTGTCATTAACATCGGTTACGCATCAATAACCAGGTCATGCCTACATTATATGCTATTGTATTAGTGCCTACTGCAATACCAGCCTTTCATAGACATCACTCAAACAATCGTTCACCATCACCAATACCCCTCCCTCCTTCCGTCCTCTCTCTCCTCTCTCTCTCTCTCTCCTCTCTCTCTCTCTCTCTCTCTCTCTCTCTCCTCTCTCTCTCTCTCTCTCTCTCTCTCTCTCTCTCTCTCCCTCTTATGTGTGTTGGGAGCCGATATATTCTGCCATAATCTCATAGTCCCAGCTCCATTAGCAAACCTCTAAGACTTCGGGGGATAAACCCCCTTTTATAAGAAATCTACATGGGTATGAATAATCCCCAACCTTTTACAGCCTTTTCCCCATTTTTTTTAGAGAGACATAAAGAGAGATTGCGAGATCGGTAACTCGTTCTGTGATATAGTGTGCATGTTTTGCCGTGTGGTCTTGCCGTCCCAACGCACATCGTGCATCAGAGAGCTCGGGATTTTTCGCACTAGAAAGACATCGTGCACGCACAGAATACTTTGTTTTCGCTGTTATTGTTATTCTTGTTTAAAGCCCAGCCGACTCCGTAGAGCCATAACTGTTTCAAAACATACACAACTTCGACAGGAAAAAAAAGAAAAAAAAGAAAATTAAGTACACATAGCAATGCATTCGTCCACATAATCAAAGTACACGCTCCTGGCGCCGACCACTCCGTCCAATTTATCGCACAGGGAATTTAAAAAACACATACCTGAATACAAATTTAAGGATACCCAAGGACACCAAAACATATATAACAACGGGCATAAATCACCCAAAATTGCCTCCGCATATCTCACCTCCCTAGAGCCAAAAAAATGCATTTAACAATACATGTACCCAATTATCGATCCTAAGAAAAAATACGTAAGACTTTATCGAACACATACAGGTGAATGGACCAGCAAGGCAGAAAATG
>JAPXFY010000035.1:34831094-34833594 GCA_030674185.1 Monoplex corrugatus
GTCTCGTTTTGTTCACACACGCACGCACGCACGCACGCACACACACATACTCTCTCTCTCTCTCTCTGTCTCTCTCTCTGTCTCTCTCTCTCTCTCTCTCTCTCTCTCTCTCTCTCTCTCTCTCTCTCTCTCTCTCTCTCTCTCTCCTCTCCTCTCTATCGATATGATGTTCAAGTTCATATTGCTTATAGCCCAGCCGACTACTAGAGCCATATCAGGGCTAACACCACGTCAAAAACGACAACCTGATTAAGATAAAAGACAACAGTTAAAAACCATTCTCACCGTTAACCTTACAAGTCTAAAACACAATTAAAGAAAACCATACTCAGACATAAAATCACATCAGGTGAAATCTATTGATCTCGTAAAAACTGGAACACTGCATCAGGAGGGACGTCTCGGAAGAGGTTCTTTAAGGAGTCGGCCGTGTAGCGCTTATGTCTCACATCGTACATGTCCCAGCAATCAACGGCTCGTCACATGGTATACACACCATGGTGCTTCTTCATTTTTTTGAAAGGTTATCGATATGGTTTCGTTAATTTTTGTTGCTACACATTTAATATTAATTTAAAGGTTAGAAAACATGTTATGTTTTATAAAAAATTGGTTTAAATTAATTCCCGAGAAAAGGAGGGATGTCGTATTTGGCTAGAATCCGATAACAAGACAGCAGATATAGTGAGTGGCATGCGGGGAAACCGTGGGACGACGGCTGCTTAATTAACGTGAGTAAGTTTAGGGGCACTCAGTGGAGTTAGAGGAGCGGAGAATAAAGCCAGGACAGAACACTACACTCCCCTTTAAAAATGAGTGGGTGGTGCCTGGGATAGAGACAGAGTGTAAAACTAAAAGACAGAAGGTAGCCTTGAAGGCAGTGGAAAGCTGACTACGTTCAGGCCTTTCCTCTTTTTTTGGCACTTGACTTCCCATAACCCCGATGCCCACTTGGGCACCTACTCCTCACTGGGTGAACTGAAGGCTAACGCACAAAGTTTACTAGAACCAGACTCGAACCCATGGGCGTCAAGACTGGAAGGCGAGCGGTCAATCTCAGCACGAACCAAGACACACAGCTTGACAAACTTCTGAAAGAACAGGCAGACGGGGACAAAGAAGCATCTCTCTCCCTCCCTCTCTCTCTCTCTCTCTCTCTCTCTCTCTCTCTCTCTCTCTCTCTCTCTCTCTCTCTCTCTCTCTCTCTCTACACACACACACACACACACACACAAACACACACACACACACAAGCAGTGCACGCGTGGGGGGAAGGGGGGTTGAATATATGTACATTTTATGTATCCATAGCCGAATGTCTTACCTTATTCGCTTTCTGTCGACTTTGTTAAAATTTCAATGGGGGGGGGGGGGGTGAATATGTGCATAGATGTTATGTATCCATAGTCACATGTCTTACTTTACACGCTTTCTGTCGACTTTGTTAAAATTTCAATGGGGGGGGGGAGGGGGGGGGTGTGAATATGTGTATAGATGTTATGTATCCATAGTCACATGTCTTACTTCACACGCTTTCTGTCGACTTTGTTAAAATTTACCATTCTTTTGCAGTATCCTAGTACCTGCATTCAAGATGATGACAAGCATTCTTACCAACAAATGCCTGTCAATTAACATCAGGAAGAGAGTTCTTGAATGTTATATAGAACCAATACTGTTGTACGGATGCGAGGCGTGGACAGTCAACAAACAAAGCCAGAACAAGATTGAGGCAGCCGAGATGTGGTTTCTAAGAAGAATGTTGGAGAGTTCCATGGACAGCAAAGAAAACAAACGAGACAGTCTTGATGGAGGCAGACACAAGCAGATCACTCATAAGGAAGATTAGGAAAAGACAGGCAACGTTTATAGGCCATTTTATGAGGAAGGGGGATTTGGAGCACCTGGTCACAACGGGAAAGCTGGAGAGAAAGAGAGCACCGGGTAGACCCAGGGAGAAAATGCTGGACGGACTGGAGGGACGAGGAGGGAGGGGGGAGATGCTAGGGGCAACGAGAGATAGAGACAGACGGAAGTCCATAATCGCCAACGCCATGCGGCAGGGCACCTGATGATGATGATGATGATGATGATGATGATGATGATGATGATGATGATGATGATGATGAGTACCTGCTGTTTTAATACACGCACAATTGTAACGGCATGTATGTGAGTTTGCCTATGTGCTGACATCTCTACCAAACGGAAAAGAAAGTTTCATTTCATTTGATTTGGTTTGGTCTGCTTTGGGTAGGTCTGGTCTGGTTTGCTTTGCTTTGTTTTGCTTTGCTTTGCTTCGCTTCGCTTTGCTTTGCTTTGTTTCGCTTTGCTTTGTTTTGCTTTGCTTTGTTTCGCTTTGCTTTGCTTTGATTCGCTTTGCTTTGCTTTGTTTCGCTTTGCTTTGTTCTGCTTTGCTTTGCTTTGTTTTGCTTTGCTTTGTTTCGCTTTGCTTTGCTTTGTTTTGCTTTACTTTACTTTGTTTTGCTTTGCTTTGGTT
>JAPXFY010000035.1:34843594-34848594 GCA_030674185.1 Monoplex corrugatus
CTCCTTAGCTTATGTGCACGATTGCACTACTTAATTTTCTCTTCCGGTTTTTTTTTTTTCCTGCCGAAATATTGCGTATGCTTTGAAAGGGTTATAGCCCTGATATGGCTGTACGCAGTCGGCTGGGCTTTAAACAAAAATAACAGTAACAGATGAGGAATTTTGGGTGCGCTGGTCAGTGACATCATTTCTTTGATTTTTTTTCTGGTAGAAATTCAGACCTCGCTGTGCAAAGATTTTGAGACGAAATACTGCCTCCTAAGTGTGCAAGGTAAATGTAGAAGACCGTTGGAAAATCAAGATCTTGTGGTGTTGAGAAGTAAGCCCCTTGGTTGGTCTCCTGTTGTTTGTCTTATCACCAGTCTTGTCTTGTCCTGTTGTTTGTCATATCACCAGTCTTGTCTTGTCCTATTGTTTGTCATATCACCAGTCTTGTCTTGTCCTATTGTTTGTCATATCACCAGTCTTGTCTTGTCCTATTGTTTGTCATATCACCAGTCTTGTCTTGTTGTTGTTTGTCATATCACCAGTCTTGTCTTGTCCTATTGTTTGTCATATCACCAGTCTTGTCTTGTCCTATTGTTTGTCATATCACCAGTCTTGTCTTGTTGTTGTTTGTCATATCACCAGTCTTGTCTTGTCCTATTGTTTGTCATATCACCAGTCTTGTCTTGTCCTATTGTTTGTCATATCACCAGTCTTGTCTTGTCCTGTTGTTTGTCATATCACCAGTCTTGTCTTGTTGTTTGTCATATCACCAGTCTTGTCTTGTCCTATTGTTTGTCATATCACCAGTCTTGTCTTGTCCTGTTGTTTGTCATATCACCAGTCTTGTCTTGTTGTTTGTCATATCACCAGTCTTGTCTTGTCTTGTTGTTTGTCATATCACCAGTCTTGTCTTGTCCTATTGTTTGTCATATCACCAGTCTTGTCTTGTCCTGTTGTTTGTCATATCACCAGTCTTGTCTTGTTGTTTGTCATATCACCAGTCTTGTCTTGTTGTTGTTTGTCATATCACCAGTCTTGTCTTGTTGTTTGTCATATCACCAGTCTTGTCTTGTTGTTTGTCATATCACCAGTCTTGTCCTGTTGTTTGTCATATCACCAGTCTTGTCTTGTTGTTGTTTGTCATATCACCAGTCTTGTATTGTTGTTGTTTGTCATATCACCGGTCTTGTCTTGTCCTGTTGTTTGTCATATCACCAGTCTTGTATTGTCCTGTTGTTTGTCATATCACCAGTCTTGTCTTGTCCTGTTGTTTGTCAATATCACCAGTCTTGTCTTGTCCTGTTGTTTGTCATATCACCAGTCTTGTCTTGTCCTGTTGTTTGTCATATCACCAGTCTTGTCTTGTCCTATTGTTTGTCATATCACCAGTCTTGTCTTGTCCTATTGTTTGTCATATCACCGGTCTTGTCTTGTCCTGTTGTTTGTCATATCACCAGTCTTGTCTTGTTCTGTTGTTTGTCATATCACCAGTCTTGTCTTGTTGTTTGTCATATCACCAGTCTTGTCTTGTTGTTGTTTGTCATATCACCAGTCTTGTCTTGTTGTTTGTCATATCACCAGTCTTGTCTTGTTCTGTTGTTTGTCATATCACCAGTCTTGTCTTGTTGTTTGTCATATCACCAGTCTTTCTTGTCCTGTTGTTTGTCATATCACCAGTCTTGTATTGTTGTTTGTCATATCACCAGTCTTGTCTTGTTGTTTGTCATATCACCAGTCTTGTCTTGTTGTTTGTCATATCACCAGTCTTGTCTTGTCCTGTTGTTTGTCATATCACCAGTCTTGTTTGTCTGTTGTTTGTCATATCACCAGTCTTGTTGTTTTGTTTGTCATATCACCAGTCTTGTCTTGTCCTATTGTTTGTCATATCACAGTCTTGTCCTGTTGTTGTTTGTCATATCACCAGTCTTGTCCTGTCCTATTGTTTGTCATATCACCAGTCTTGTCTTGTCTGTTGTTTGTCATATCACCAGTCTTGTCTTGTTGTTGTTTGTCATATCACCAGTCTTGTCTTGTCTGTTGTTTGTCATATCACCAGTCTTTCTTTTTTTTCATATCACAGTTTGTCTTGCTGTGTTTTCATATCCAGTCTTTTGTCTGTGTTTCATTACAGTCTCTGTCTTTTTGTCATATCCTTTTTGTTTTGTTGTATATCACAGTCTTCTTGTTGTTATCCCAGTCTTTCTGTGTTTGTCATACACGTCGTTGTTTTTGTCATTCACTCTTTGTTTTTGTTTACCCTGTGTGTTGTCTTCACAGTCTGTTGTTGTTTGTATCACCGTTTGTTGTTGTTTTATATCCCCAGTCTTGTTTGTTGTTTGTCATATCACAGTCTTGTCTGTTGTTTGTATATCACCAGTCTTGTTGTTGTTTGTCATATCACAGTTTGTTTGTTGTTGTCATATCACCAGTCTTGTCGTTGTTTGTATATCACAGTCGTGTCTTTTTTGTATACAGTTTGTCCTTGTTGTTATCACAGTCTTGTCTGTTGTTTGTCATATACACTGTCTTGTCTGTTGTTTGTCATATCACAGTCTTGTCCTGTTGTTTGTCATATCACCAGTCTTGTCTGTTGTTTTCATATCACGTCTTGTCTTGTTGTTTGTATATCACAGTTTGTTTGTTTGTCTATCACAGTTCTGTGTTGTTGTCATATCACCAGTCTTGTCTGTGTTGTTTGTCATATCACCAGTCTTGTCTTTGTTTGTCATATCACCAGTCTTGTTTGTTGTTGTCATATCACAGTTTGTCTTGTTGTTTGTCATATCACCAGTCTTTCTGTTGTTGTCATATCACAGTCTTGTTTGTTGTTGTTTGTCATATCACCAGTCTTGTCTGTTGTTTGTCATATCACCAGTCTTGTTTGTTGTTTGTCATATCACAGTCTTGTCTGTTGTTGTTGTCATATCACCAGTTTGTCTTGTTGTTTGTCATATCACGTCTTGTCCTGTTTTTGTCATATCACCAGTCTTGTCTCTTTTTTCCTTTGTTTGTTTGTCATATCACAGTCTTGTCTGTCTGTTGTTTGTCATATCACAGTTTGTCTTGTTGTTTGTCATATCACGTCTTGTCTTGTTGTTGTTTGTCTCATCACCAGTCTTGTTTCTGTTGTTTTGTTGTTTGTCATATCACAGTCTTGTCTTGTCTGTTGTTTGTATATCCCAGTCTTGTCTGTTGTTGTCATATCACCAGTCTTTCTGTCCTGTTTTTGTCATATCACCGTCTTGTCCTGTTGTTTGTCATTCACCGTTTTGTCTTGTTTTTTATCACCAGTCTTGTCTTTTGTTTGTCATATCACCAGTCTTGTCTTGTTTGTTTGTCATATCACCAGTCTTGTCCTTTGTTTGTCTATCACAGTCTTGTCTTTGTTTGTCATATCACAGTCTTGTTTTGTTGTTTGTCATATCACCAGTCTTGTCCTGTTGTTTGTCATATCACCGTCTGTCTTTTGTTGTCATATCACAGTCTTGTTTGTTGTTGTCATATCACCAGTCTTGTCTGTTTGTCTGTTGTTTGTCATATCACCAGTCTTGTCCTGTTGTTTGTCATATCACCAGTCTTGTCCTGTTGTTTGTCATATCACATGTCTTTGTCTTGTCTGTTGTTTGTCATATCACAGTTGTCTTGTTTTGTCATATCACAGTCTTGTCTGTTGTTTGTCATATCACCAGTCTTGTCTGTCTGTTTTTGTCATATCACAGTCTTGTCTTGTTGTTTGTCATATCACCAGTCTTGTCCTATTGTTTGTCATATCACCAGTCTTGTCTGTTGTTTGTCATATCACCAGTCTTGTCTTGTCCTGTTTGTTTGTCATATCACCAGTCTGTCTGTCTTTGTTTGTCATATCACCAGTCTTGTCTTGTTGTTTGTCATATCACAGTCGTTTGTCCTGTTGTTTGTCATATCACCAGTCTTGTCTCTGTTGTTTGTCATATCACAGTCTTGTCTTGTTGTTTGTCATATCACCAGTCTTGTCCTGTTGTTTGTCATATCACCAGTCTTGTCTTGTTGTTTGTCATATCATCAGTCTTGTCCTGTTGTTTGTCATATCACAGTCTTGTCTTGTTGTTTGTCATATCATCAGTCTTGTCCTGTTGTTTGTCATATCACCAGTCTTGTCTTGTCCTATTGTTTGTCATATCACCAGTCTTGTCTTGTCCTGTTGTTTGTCATATTATCAGTCTTGTCTTGTTGTTTGTCATATCACCAGTCTTGTCCTGTTGTTTGTCATATCACCAGTCTTGTCTTGTTCTGTTGTTTGTCATATCACCAGTCTTGTCTTGTCCTGTTGTTTGTCATATCACCAGTCTTGTCTTGTCCTGTTGTCATATCACCAGTCTTGTCTTGTCCTGTTGTTTGTCATATCACCAGTCTTGTCTTGTCCTATTGTTTGTCATATCACCAGTCTTGTCTTGTCCTGTTGTTTGTCATATCACCAGTCTTGTCTTGTCCTATTGTTTGTCATATCACCAGTCTTGTCTTGTCCTATTGTTTGTCATATCACCAGTCTTGTCTTGTCCTGTTGTTTGTCATATCACCAGTCTTGTCTTGTTGTTTGTCATATCACCAGTCTTGTCTTGTCCTGTTGTTTGTCATATCACCAGTCTTGTCTTGTCCTATTGTTTGTCATATCACCAGTCTTGTCTTGTCCTGTTGTTTGTCATATCACCAGTCTTGTCTTGTCCTATTGTTTGTCATATCACCAGTCTTGTCTTGTCCTATTGTTTGTCATATCACCAGTCTTGTCTTGTCCTATTGTTTGTCATATCACCAGTCTTGTCTTGTCCTATTGTTTGTCATATCACCAGTCTTGTCTTGTCCTATTGTTTGTCATATCACCAGTCTTGTCTTGTCCTGTTGTTTGTCATATCACCAGTCTTGTCTTGTTCTGTTGTTTGTCATATCACCAGTCTTGTCCTGTTGTTGTTTGTCATATCACCAGTCTTGTCTTGTCCTGTTGTTTGTCATATCACCAGTCTTGTCTTGTCCTGTTG
>JAPXFY010000035.1:34863594-35031094 GCA_030674185.1 Monoplex corrugatus
GGCTGTACTCTATGCTTACTTGATTGAATAACACGGCTGTACTCTATGCTTACTTGATGAATAACACGGCTGTACTCTATGCTTACTTGATTGAATAACACGGCTGTACTCTATGCTTACTTGATTGAATAACACGGCTGTACTCTATGCTTACTTGATTGAATAACAGGGCTGTACTCTATGCTTACTTGATTGAATAACAGGGATGTACTCTATGCTTACTTTCATAACATAATTATCTTGGCGTTTTGGCTTCGACCAGGCTAAGTGACACAGTATGTGACAGATAATTGGATTGTAAAGTGTGTGTCATCAGTTTGATCTGAAACTCAATACAGACAACATACCGCCTACATCAGAGGAATAAACTCACTAAACACAGACAACATACGTCAACATCAGGGGAATAAACTCACTAAACACAGACAACATACCGCCTACATCAGAGGAATAAACTCACTAAACACAGAAAACATACCGTTTACATCAGAGGATTCAGGAATAAACTCACTAAACACAGACAACATACCGTCTACATCAGAGGAATAAACTCACTAAACACAGACAACATACCGTCTACATCAGAGGAATAAACTCACTAAACACAGACAACATACCGTCTACATCAGAGGAATAAACTCACTAAACACAGACAACATACCGTCTACATCAGAGGAATAAACTCACTAAACACAGACAACATAACGTCTACATCAGAGGAATAAACTCACTAAACACAGACAACATACCGTCTACATCAGAGGAATAAACTCACTAAACACAGACAACATACCGTCTACATCAGAGGAATAAACTCACTAAACACAGACAACATACCGCCTTCATCAGAGGAATAAACTCACTAAACACAGACAACATACCGCCTACATCAGAGGAATAAACTCACTAAACACAGACAACATACCGTCTACATCAGAGGAATAAACTCACTAAACACAGACAACATACCGCCTACATCAGAGGAATAAACTCACTAAATACAGACAACATAACGTCTACATCAGAGGAATAAACTCACTAAACACAGACAACATACCGTCTACATCAGAGGAATAAACTCACTAAACACAGACAACATAACGTCTACATCAGAGGAATAAACTCACTAAACACAGACAACGTACTGTCTACATCAGAGGAATAAACTCACTAAACACAGACAACATACCGTCTACATCAGAGGAATAAACTCACTAAACACAGACAACATACCGCCTTCATCAGAGGAATAAACTCACTAAACACAGACAACATACCGCCTACATCAGAGGAATAAACTCACTAAACACAGACAACGCACCGTCTACATAAGAGGAATAAACTCACTAAACACAGACAACATACCGTCTACATCAGAGGAATAAACTCACTAAACACAGACAACATACCGTCTACATCAGAGGAATAAACTCACTAAATACAGACAACGCACCGTCTACATCAGAGGAATAAACTCACTAAACACAGACAACATACCGTCTACATCAGAGGAATAAACTCACTAAACACAGACAACATACCATCTACATAAGAGGAATAAACTCACTAAACACAGACAACATACCGTCTACATCAGAGGAATAAACTCACTAAACACAGACAACATAACGTCTACATCAGAGGAATAAACTCACTAAACACAGACAACATACCGCCTACATCAGAGGAATAAACTCACTAAACACAGACAACATACCGTCTACATCAGAGGAATAAACTCACTAAACACAGACAACATAACGTCTACATCAGAGGAATAAACTCACTAAACACAGACAACATACTGTCTACATCAGAGGAATAAACTCACTAAACACAGACAACATACCGTCTACATCAGAGGAATAAACTCACTAAACACAGACAACATACCGTCTACATCAGAGGAATAAACTCACTAAACACAGACAACATAACATCTACATCAGAGGAATAAACTCACTAAACACAGACAACACACTGTCAACATCAGAGGAATAAACTCACTAAACACAGACAACATACCGTCTACATCAGAGGAATAAACTCACTAAACACAGACAACATAATGTCTACATCAGAGGAATAAACTCACTAAACACAGACAACATACCGTCTACATCAGAGGAATAAACTCACTAAACACAGACAACATAACGTCTACATCAGAGGAATAAACTCACTAAACACAGACAACACACCGTCTACATCAGAGGAATAAACTCACTAAACACAGACAACATAATGTCAACATCAGAGGAATAAACTCACTAAACACAGACAACACACCGTCTACATCAGAGGAATAAACTCACTAAACACAGACAACACACTGTCAACATCAGAGGAATAAACTCACTAAAGACAGACAACATACCGTCTACATCAGAGGAATAAACTCACTAAACACAGACAACATAATGTCAACATCAGAGGAATAAACTTAAAAAGACAGGCAACATACCATCTACATCAGAGGGTGGGGTAAAATGACTGCGGATTGCCACATATTCCAGGCTTTTGTTAATCTCCAGTGTCTGAAGGATAGGCTTCCAGTCTGGCGCTCTGAAAAAAAATAAGGCAATGAAAAGTTATTCCAAGAACTATTGTTTTCTTTCAATCACTTCAGAAAAAAAAAGATTTTTCAAAGGAAGGAGAATTAACCAGACCAACCCAAAGTGTAGTGAGCATGTAATAGAGGGAGAGAGTGAGTGTGCATGCATATATGTGTGTGTGTGTGTGTGTGTGTGTGTGTGTGTGTGTGTGTGTGTGTGTGTGTGTGTGTGTGTGTGTGTGTGTGTGTGTGTGTGTGTGTGTGTGTGTGTGTGTGTTCATTCATTATTTCTTTTAACGTCTATTCACATATGTGCTTTTAGACGAGTGTATTTGTGTGTGTCTGTGTGTGTCTGTGCGTGTCTCTGTGTGTGTGTGTGTGTGTGTGTGTGTGTGTGCGCGCGCAGAGGGGGGGGGGGGGGCACATGTAAGTGTGCGCGCATGAGAGCGTGCGTGCATGCTAGCATGTGTACATGAATGCATGTGTGCGCGTGCGTGTGTGAGTGTGTGCATGTGGGCACATGCATCCACGTGTTCTTGTGCGGTATCTGCTTGCCAATTTGAACAAGAGAGGTCAATGTTTATTGTATGCTTTCATTTGTGTTTCATTTATTTATTCACAGCAAATCTCAATTAAGTAGTTACAATACTTTTTTAATGAACTTTCTTTGTTTGTTTTTGTTTTACAATAAACAGCCATCGACATACAATGTGGTAACAAAAAAGGATATCAATTCACATACATAGGGAAAAAGTATTGTTGACATATGAACAACATACAGAATATACATAACATTTATACACTGGAGGTTTAAAAATGAACATCAAGATTTAAATACATGTCAATACAGTTTTTCAAATGCTTTCTTTTTAATCATACAGTTTTGCTGTATGATAATCAAACCAATGTGGTAACAGAAATAACAGAAATTTATACATACAGGAAAGGGACTGTTGATATACAAACATATAACATACAGAACTAAGGTATTGCCACCATACGCTCAATACATAACATACAGAGCAAGTATGACAATATTCTAAAGAATGAAGGTTTCATTAACCCTTTGCCTCCCGCACTACATCCACCAACTGCAAATACGTAACCCTTTGACTCCCTCACCTTATCTACCAGGCACTCACAGGAAGCTGATGGATAGGGTGAGCGAATCAAGGGGTTAAGGTTTTGCTTTGCTAGCATGGTTGACAATGCAGGATGCTGGTAGACAGGGTGCGGGAGTCAAAGGGTTATTGTGTGCATCAAAACTTAACAATACATCACAAACAAAATCCATTTTCTATAGGGAAAACACTGGTATATAGTTGTTCCATTGAGCATTAAAACTGGACAAGTGAAAGTTTATTTTGGCATTATAGTTTATACTCTTCAATTTTGAATCTCAAATTTAGTATTCTTTGGAAAGTATACATGTACATCTGGAGCACATCTGTCAATTTTGCAATTACAGATAAATGATTTTGCAAGTATTAATACAAATCAAATATTTATGTTTTGACAGTTTGATCAACACCAAATAACACAAGGTTTCATTTGATTTTGATGTTAAAGGTATTTTCGCCTTTTCCATTGATTAATTTTTTCTATTGATTAATTTTTCTCTTAAGTTCCAAATGTTACAGACACAGTAACAGGTCCACAGGAATGTCCAATAGGGTTTCTTGCATTATTACACCATGTACAATTTATCATAGTTGCAATACCCATTGCGTTAACATTATATTGGTAGCAATAATCCGATGAACTATTCTTAGTTTGCAACCATTTTTGTTTAACATCATATTATTCATTAATTTTTTGAAAAAAAAAAAATTCCCACAAGACATTAATGTTTAGTTTCTCTGACTACTACTGTATGCAACAGTTTGGTTTATTATCATCAAATTTAATTTTTTCATTCCAAAGTTTTGCTCTCTTTTGTACACTCATTACGCTATCAGACCTCATCCAAAATATTACTCACGTTGTTGATCATTTGAATTCTGGTTGTTCTTAAATATTGTTTGGTCGAAGATATCCATTCACTGTAAGTGATAAGATCAATATGGCAGTCAATGTTAGTTTTAAATTGTAAGTGATAAGATCAATATGGCAGTCAATGTGAGTTTTAAATTGTAAGTGATAAGATCAATATGGCAGTCAATGTGAGTTTTAAATTGTAAGTGATAAGATCAATATGGCAGTCAATGTTAGTTTTAAATTGTAAGTGATAAGATCAATATGGCAGTCAATGTTAGTTTTAAATTGTAAGTGATAAGATCAATATGGCAGTCAATGTGAGTTTTAAATTGTAAGTGATAAGATCAATATGGCAGTCAATGTGAGTTTTAAATTGTAAGTGGTAAGATCAATATGGCAGTCAATGTGAGTTTTAAATTGTAAGTGATAAGATCAATATGGCAGTCAATGTTAGTTTTAAATTGTAAGTGATAAGATCAATATGGCAGTCACTGTTAGTTTTAAATTCTTCATAGGTAAAAAAAAAAAAAGCCATTTTTTAAAGAAAATGTCTGATATATAGTGATAAGAATATTCTTTTCTCTATCTATTTACTGTCCTTGACTATTTGGTTATCCATCTTTATTTAGCATCACCACAAACGAACACACACAATCACAGCTGATACATACAGCCAGAATCATAACACAACATAATCCTACCATGGCGCAGGTCACCGACACTCACTAAACTGACTGACCATCACTGCTTACTTGACACCGGCTGACTTATATCGTAACTACATTCTACTTCGCAAAAATTTTCCATGCTTTATTTATGTCATCGCTCAGTAGTATTAAAACATACTGAAAATTTATCCGTATTATGTCAAACAATTTGCTCAGCTGTCACGGAGTCAGATGGCTAATATCACAGATATTGGACTTGATAAACTTGAGAAAAATGTATTTTAACCCTTTGGCTCCTGCACCTTATCATCCAGCATCCTTGCATTGCCAACCATGCTAGCAAAGCAAAAACTTAACCATTTAATTCCCTCACCCTGTAGGAGGCAAAGGGTTAAGTTTTTGCAGTTGGTGGATAGGGTGTGGGAGTCAAAGGGTTAATCCCTTAACTGTAGACATGTCTGAAAAATATCAACTAAGATAACTTCATCTTACCAGATCACTATCAATAGTATCATTATTATCATTATCATCATCATCATCATTATCCTAATCACTTGGCTGTTGCGCCCATACCCTGGCAAATGATAATTCTAACTTTTGGATAGAATGTACAGTCAGAGTCTGATGAATCCTCTTGAACCTATTCAAATTTTATATACAATTACCTGACTCTGTCAGCGTTGATATCCAAAATGCCTGAGGACAGGTTGGCTTTAACCGCAGCCAAAGGCACAGAGTCCTGCAGAGCGCACAGGTTGTCATAGTGGCTCTCAAAGTCGTACGCCCCTCGCTGTCGTGCTTGCACGCTCTCAATCATCCTGAGGTGTGCCCTACGCCGGTCGCCTTTCGTCGAATGGACTTTAGCTGCACACATGATCACTGATGACACAGCCTAGTTAACTATCACTGCATAGTGCATCTATATTTTTGGTTGGTTGATTGATAGGTTGGTGGCTGGTGGAGCCTAGTGCCTCTTTATTTGTAAACTTTGTTATGTATGAGTATGTACGCATGTATGGACACAGACACACAAACCTATACACTATGCACTACATTACCCATTTGTAATGCCATTTCTCTTTACCTTTTTCTTTAAAACACACACACACACACACACACACACACACACACACACACACACACACACACACACACACACACACACACACACACACACACACACAACTGATTCAACCCTTTGACTCCCACGCCCTGTCCATCAGCATCCTGCATTGTCAACCATGCTAGCAAAGCAAAAACTTAACCCTTGGACTCCCTCACCCTTTCAACCAACTTCCTGCAGGAAGCTGGTGGAAAGGATAAGGGAGTAAAATTCAAAGGGTTAAGTTTTTGCAGATGATAGATAAGGTCCAGGAATCAAAGGATTAAAGAAAAAAGGGCGAGTGAAAACTGAGAATTGTTTTTTAAATGGAGATAAACAACATTATTATTTTTCCAAGGAAAAAAAATCAGCAGATACTGAGCACATGCCAACCAAGATTCCGTAAATGCTATTTTTAAATTTACCATTTAACACTAGTCCAGTTGGGCAGGCAGCACACTACCACACATGGCACAAGATCGTTATCATGGATCCCTTTACTTAGTGTCTTGCTCAGTCAAAAACAATCACATCAGATCACTAAAACAGCATTAACCCTTTGACTCCTGCATCCTATCCACTGCCAGCAAAAATTTAACCCTTTGACCCTCTCGCTCTATCCACCAGCTTCCTGCAGGAAACTGGTGGATAGGGAGAGGAGGTCCAAGGGTTAAGTCTTTGATTTGATGTCATGGTTAACAAAGCAAATGGACAGACTGAGGGAGTCAAAGGGTTAAGGAATGTTTTCTGGTTGATTTTTTTTTCTGTTTTATTTAGAGCAATTTTTCTTTGGTGAATGTATGCTTGTTGTTCTGGCTGTTCGCAAGCATTACGCTGCTGCATAATCTGCACACTTTGAATTTGGTGGGTTGCCATGAAGGCAGGCAGTCATGTTCCTTTTCCAGGGATGAGCCGGCTATGTACTTCTGTCAAAGTTCCACACACCACCAAACACTGACACAGCTTAAAAATTATGGGATCTTTACTGTGCATATTAGTTGTTATGTGCATCTGTATACATGAAGGGGGTTCAGGCACTGACCTGGGAGTACTACAGCCGTTACAGGACATTTGAAAAATCTCCACCTTGATCTACCAGGCATTACCAGGCAGGATCAAACTATTCAAACTCAGAATGTTCAAGAACCAGAAAAAAAACATGAATGAAGAATCAGAACGCATATTTAGTACAACCATACACAAGGCAGGCACAAATTTTTGCCCAACTGGCCTTTGTCTAGCATAGACATAAGATCACAAACGAACATTTTTGGCCAACTGTAGACGTAAGATCACAAAGACAAACATTTGTTGAACTGGTCTTTGTTAAGCGTAGACGTAAGGTCACAAATGAACAAATGTTTGTGATCTTACATCAATGCTTGACAAAGGCCAGTTGGCCAAAAATTTGCGCCTGTCTTGTCTTGTCATATTAAAATATTTAAATAATGTTCTGGTTCTTTTTTCGTGTTTTTGTTTGGTTCCTGTTTGCTTGCACGCAGGCAGTCACCCTTGGTTTAGATTTCAGAATCTTCAAGTGAAAGTCTGACACCCTAACCAACTTGCCTATCATATTTGTCATGGAGTGGAATGAGCGGTAAAAGAAAAAGGGAAAAAAAATACGAGAGGCAACAATCTACAGAATTCACAGACTGCTTTCTCTTTCCCTCTCTTTCTTTCACACACAACACACACACACACACACACACACACACACACACACACACACACACATACCACACACACAGAGACACACGCACACACACCCGCACACACACACACACAACGCACACACACACACAGAGACACACGCACACACACCACATACGCACATACACACACACGCAACACACACACACACAACCACACACACACACACACAACACACACACACGCACAACACACACACACACACACAGCACACACACACACACACACCAACACACGCACAACACAACCACACACACACACACACACACACACACACACACACACATACACACACACACACACAACACACACACACACACATACCACACACACACACACACACACACACACACACACACCACACACACACACACCACACACACCACACACACACACACACACACACACACATACGCAAGACACATGCCAACAAAGTTCAGCAAATAGCAAGCACCCACCACCTATGGCTAAGTGAGTAAACACTATTTTTAGCTACTTCACCAACGTGGCAGGCAATACACTGATAAGGGCCTCCATAGCAGTGACATCACTATGTTTGGCTCTAATTTTACAATTTTTAGTGTCTTGGTCAGTCAAAAACTGTCACAAGGGTGTGCAGCAGGATGGACTGTTGAGAAAAAACAGGCATAGCTTGAAATCCACAAAGCATTGATATATGAAATCCTTAAACAAGTGTGACTGCCCGCATTCAAGCAAACAGGAACCAGAAAAAAAACACGGAATAAGAATAAGAACGCATATTTAATACAACAAGACAAGACAGGCACAAATTTTCGACTAACTGGCCTTCACAAATTTGCACTTTTCTTGTCTAGGCCAGCTGGCTTAAAATTTGCGTGTGTCTTGTCTTGTTGTATTAAATATGCGTTCTTATTCTTCTTTTGTGTTTTTTCTGGTTCCAAAGCATAGATCTATATATATGTCAAATAATGTTTCATTTTGAACCGTTTGAGAAGGTAGCATGTCTGATACTTCATGGCATGCCCTAAGCGGTTCTGCTGCTTACACACCATGCACATAAATACGCAAAGGTTTTAGAAGCACACAATTTAGACTGGTGTTACACTAATACTAAACTTAAAAGAGAAGCACACTGTGCAAAAGAACTTGACCAATGCCAGGTATTCCGACTTCTAAATCTTGTGTCAGGCAACTGATGGTATGATGCCACAGGATTAGTTCGCAACTTAACCCTTTGACTCCCGCGCCCTATCTGCCAACGGCAAAAACTTAACCCCTTCATCCCTCACCCTATCCACCAGCTTCCAGCAGGAAGCTGGTGGACAGGGTGTGAGAATCCAAGGGTTAACTTTTTGCTTTGCTAGCATTGTTGACAATGCAGGATACTGGTGGACAGCGTGCGGGAGTCAAAGGGTTAAAAAGTATAATTTCAAGTTTCTAAAGACCACTGCTCTTCTATGACCCTTCAGCACTGAGGATCTAGTTACACTTTCCACTTTTTTAAGTAGCTTTACACAGTCAGTTAGGATGAAGGTCTGATTCTCATTCACCTCCTTCAGTGAAGCTATTCATTTTAGGGGAGGTGTGATGCCTCAACTTCCATTGCTAAACTGGGAGTGTGATATTATATGCAGCACTTTTTTCATGTATAATCAATAATGCAATGCTATCTTTTCCAGCTATAACAAGCTGTATAAATTATAATACTGAGTGTAACTGATCACAGACTTGGCCTCACATTGTCACAGACCAATGATCTGAAACTAAAGAGAATACAAAATGAAGCAATGAAAGTGATCTTTAGAACCAAAAAACTATAACGACCCCCATGGAGACTGCGGTATCTGCTTGACCTTCCATCTATGCACAAGACATAGCCATCTTTATTGGGATGTAACATATATGCATGCGCTTAATATTAAGGCTATTCTGGCTATTACAAAAAGTACTGCATACTTTCTACTGCGTTTATACTTACAGCTATTAAGTTTTCATTCCAGCTGATTTATGCCAATATGTGTACATTATTTTTCAGAATCCCTTGAATGATCTTAAAGTTCTGTGACCTTGGATCTTCCAATACACAGAAAGCTTGCTGTAGTGGCTTTAATTAAAAATTTGTTGGCTACGTTCACTTTCATTCACAAAAGTGTGTTAAAGACAGTACACTGTTCATTCACAAAGAAAAATCTTGGTAATTATACCATGATCGTTTTACTCAAAGAGGAATAGTCACAGGGAGTGGCCAAAAATCCATCGTGAAGAAGGGCAAAACAAGAGCCATCATTAATCAAGCAAATATGGGTACTATCTCAAAGGTAACATTCCCAGGCTCGTGCAGCATGGAATGAAATGTGTTTGGGTTTTTCCTTAATCAGAGATCAGTGTGATGCAAACAAATGGAAAAGACACCGAGAGAAATAGTGAGAGGATAATATTTAATGTATGGCATTAGCTAGGGGCTGTGCACTGTGTTGTCTGGGGGTATGGTGTCTATGAATGATATGTTTGTGTAGGTCATCTGCGCAGAATGGAAAGGCTATCTTGCAAAAATGAAGAGATACTGTGCATGGTGAGGAGGAAAGATGGTGATTTTCCCTTTTAAATGCCAAGTCCAAATGCTGAGAGTATGCCAGCCAGCTGAATGGATAGAATGCAAGAGGCTGACTGGACAGAATGCAAGAGGTTGACTGGACTGAATGCAAGAGGTTGTCTTTATAAATACATCAGTACAAGGGGATTGTAAATGTCAGAATACTGCGACAGGAAGTAATTTCAACTGGTACGGAAACTCTTGATTTTATTATTTTCAATTTGAATTAATCAAGACCGGTGGTGTCAGCTCAGTGTTTCAAAAATCCCATCTGCACCCTCCTCATTTCAAGACCTTACCAGTGCACAGGGTTTTGTGCAGGCTCAGGGAATCTGCCAGACTGTTGCTGACAGATTTGGGTGGACCGTGTATACATGTAACTGTCTGATCACGATTATTCTTTCTTGAACAAACTTAAACTCAAGAGTGATAATTTTACACTAACAAGTTACTGTAAGTGTAATAGAGTGTATGTGTGTGTGTGTGTGTGTGTGTGTGTGTGTGTGTGTGTGTGTGTGTGTGTGTGTGTGTGTGTGTGTGTGTGTGTGTGAATGAGTGAGTGAGTCACTGAGTGAGTGAATGTGTGTGTGTGTGTGTGTGTGTGTGTGTGTGTGTGTGTGTGTGTGTGTGTGTGTGTGTGTGTGTGTGTGTGTGTGGTGTGCGTATGTGTTTGTGTAAATGTGTCTCACTGATCGGCGAAAGGCAAGGGGAGGTGTCAGGTTGAGAGAGATAGATCTGTTTCTTGTGTTTAACTTTCATCTGATAAACACACTATTACTAAAGAAACACAGGCTATATAGATCATGAAACAAATAGTTGATGTTTACTTTATGAAACAATTTTCTTATTTTTATGTTAACTAAATATCTAGATCTAGTACGTAATTCTTTCTCTATCATAGTCTATGATCTTTAAAATCAAACGTGACTTCTGAACATTATTATTCTTCTTCTTCTTGTTTAGTCAAATTAGTGTCAGCACGTTGATTATTCTGACACTATCACAGTTAAAGTTTAATGACTGTCCCAAAAAGAAACCTACGTAATATTACATACTGCTACAACAATATTTAATAATTCATGAATATATGATCGAAAATAAACAGCACTGTCCAACTTCAAGGCCAGACAACGCAGAATGCGTGTTGAAGCATGCTCTGAAGAGAAAGTGAGAAACACTGTTCCAAAACATACCGCATCAAGAGAAATCCCTTTCAAAGAAATCGTTGAAAAGGTATGCAAATTATTCACTTGGTATCACAGAGTATTCAGTGTGGAACAGTGATCAACACAACAGTCTCCTTTCAGTGATGGAAATCTTTTTGTTTATCGGGTTTCTATCAACTTGTAAACTGGCGCCATACTGTATGACGTCTGCTCAACTTCTGCAAACTGTGTAGAAACCAGCACAAAAACTGATGTCGTCATGTCTCATCTTTGATACTTTTAATCCCACTCTGTGATTAAAGTACGTCTAAGCACTCTAAGCATGATGTAAATAAATTAAACGAGTCATGATCATTGATTTTATTGGCTGAAAAGGAAGAAAATAACAAGAATTTTACAGATTGCAAACAAAACAGGAAGTGTCAATGTTATGATCTAAGACTTCCGGTTTGTGGAAGCTGACAGCTTGTCTACCTGACGACATTTGACAATAATAGCATGTGCAGTAAGTGATCCAGCTGAGTAATGTTGTAGATAAAATATCCTTTGAGTGTTGGAATCGATTATAAAATCGGATCGTCTGCCTCATCGTTCAGAAGGCTTTTTGATTACTCTTAGTTTCTACCAGTACCAGGGCACTAGTAACACAACAGAACTTCAAAGTTCTGGGCGCTGCCTGCTGCCTCTTGACAGTCGGAGTCGCACTACGCACTGACACAGTGACAGTTTGACAGCGGGCCGAACTGTAAACTTTTGTACGAGTCTACAGTACTATTGGAACCATATCTTTTTTCAGTTGTTGGTTACTTTATTCAGCAAATCATTTGATTTTAAGTTTCAGTGAATTAATCATCGATTTTAAAACTTTTTTTTTTAAACCATCATCAATGAGTGCATTTGCTTAGCCTAAATGTGTGGATTTCATATGTGTGTGTGTGTGTGTGTGTGTGTGTGTTGTGTGTGTGTGTGTGCGGTGCGTGTGTCGTGTGTGTGTGTGTGTGCGTGCGTGTGTGCGTGTGTGTGTGTGGTGTGTGAACAAAGAGAATGGTGTGTGAGAGAGAGAGGCCTTCACATTATTGTGCATAGATTTTTGACAGCAGTTTGTGTGTGGTTGTGTGTGTGTGTGTTGTGCTTGCTTGAATGTATGTGCACACTGTGTGTGCGTATGCATGCATGCATACTTTCGTGTGTGTGTGTGTGTGTGTTTTTCTTCTGCTGCAGAATACACTTGAGAGAGATTTTCACAACCCATTTGATGTGACAAAGTGCAGAACAGAAGTGGCTGTCACCAGGCATTTTTCTTTTGTCTGCAGTTGACTTTGAAGCTGACAGAAACTATCAACTGTTTTGTGCTGACAGTAATTCACCAATAACAACTAGGTGTTTGTTGGAGTTTCTTGCGTTGAACGTGTCTCAAGCTATTTTTATTTATTTATTTATTTATTTATTTTGTGGAGTGGAGAGTAAAAAAAAAATATGGCCAGTGGTGTGGATGACCAGTATGACTACATCTGGAAAGGTGAGTATATGAGACAATTGGAAATAACTGTCTTCTGACTGTTTTAGTCTGAGTGCTCTCTCTCTCTCTCTCTCTCTCTCTCTCCTCTCTCTCTCTCTCTCTCTCTCTCTCTCTCTCTCTCTCTCTCTCTCCACTCTGTCTCTCTCTCTCTTTCCCCTCCCCCCCCCCCTCCCCTCTCTCTCTCTCTCTCTCTCTCTCTCTCTCTCTCTCTCTCTCTGTCTTTCTGTGTGTGTGTGTAATGTACACCATGGTTAGACATTTAGACTAAGTTAGAGTCTCTCTAATAAAGAAGCTTGCTTGGTGTAAATTTAGAGTTCCTGCTTTCCAGTCCAATTCTAAGCGTTTGAATCTGGCTGGAGGAAAACTTCATACTGATAGCCTCCTATTTAACCAAGCTGTAACTGGGTACCTGACTATTTTATGTGTTTGAGGAAGATGAAGCAGCAAGGCAATGAGGGGGGCACCAGCCTCTAATGCCAACCTCAAGTATAAAACTTGATGTCTTACCATGTCATATCGGGCCTGTGACCTCAGGTTGTGGTTGAGACAGTCTTTTAGACCATCATCATTATTCTAGATGTGATATCTACTTGTTAAAAAAGAATCTGTCAGTTATTCTGTTATGCTTGAAATAGTTATAGAATAGTTACAGTTTGAAATGTCTTTTTTTTTTCTCTTTTTGAATCTTTGTTTTAATTACTCCATGGTTATTTGTTGTTCCTGCCTCATAGAAATATAGTTCTGTGGTGATAGCCGTATTGCTAGTTGGCGTTTTTACACGCATGCATTAGGTCATCCTCTTTCCTTGGCAGCCGTCTTTTCCTTGGCCTTGTCTCCTCACAAGACTTGAGTTTTCATTTTGTGCCATCACTGTGAGTTCTTTATGTTGTTCCTGTGCCTATGCATTCTTCCAAAGGGAAAGCACAGATCAAGAGGCTGGGTGATAAGGCTCGCTTGAAACATGTTAGTTTATCTCCAGCTCATAACCCAGTCTTTCCTGCCGTTTTTGGCCCCCAGCTCTTCTGTCACACCATTTTCTTCCTCAATCTTCTGTGCTCGTGTCCAGGCTTCTGTTGCCTTAGCTGCTCCCAGCGCTGCCATCTCAAGTTGGATTTATCTGATACAGATGTTGGCCAGCCCAGATTTCTCTGTTGCCTTAGCTGGCCATCTCTCTGCCAAGGGACAAAGGCCAATTGTGCCTGTTTCTTCAGTGAGCACAACATCTTTAATATCACAGAGTGGGGTTTGAGCACCTGTCCACTTCGATGATCCTGCCTTCTGCATGCGTAAGGGGACTGGCCTTTTCAGGGGACGTTACTGTGCCTAGAGTGGCTCAGCTGCTTGGCACATTTGATTTACCTCCTTTATCCCCACCCTTACCCCCACCCCATTTTACCATCTCCATGACCAGCTGGGCTTTATCAAGCCCCCCTTTCGGCTCAAGGCTTGGGTGTGGCTTTTCAGTCCCAGCCCTCCCCTTGCCCGTTTGCTTGGCCTTTTAGTTTTAGGTGGCCCTTCCACCCAGCGAACTGTTAACTCCCTGGTAGATATGGCCTCAGCTGACCCAGTAAGGGACATTTGTGCCCTCACTCATCTTGTAACTTATGTAAGACAGAGGCATACCAAATGGCCTGAAAGTTAGTCTTTTAAAATGTTTGATCTGGCCAGTCATGATTTATGGCTGGAAAGCCTGGACTCTGAGAAAAAATTTATTGCAGAAGAATTGAGGCAGCAGAGGTGTGGTTTTATCGGAGACTGCTGCATGTCAAAGTGTCCTAGAAGAACTTGATACCACCAGAAAACTACTAGCAGACATCAACAAGAGATGACTAAAATACACTGGCCATGTGTCACACATGCAGCAAGAACACAGACCTCATGGCAACCATCTTTTCAAGGAAAAACAGCAGCAAAAAAGAAGAAAGGCAGACTGCCAATCTCATACATCATGAACATAACCAACATCAGAAACCTGAATATTCAAGAAACTGTCCACAAAAGTCAAGGCAGAGTGGCCTGGAGGGAGATGGTGGTGTCCAGGTGTGCAGCAGCCAATACCAAACCCAGTGACACGGAACAGGTGAGACAGGTATGACTCAGCTTGTGGCACAGCAACTGATGGCTCCTCTGCCACCACAAGTCTGTACCTGTTCTGGCAACTTTTCAGCAGTTTATCTCAAAAAAGGAAGGTGTAGTGCATGTGTGCATGACTGCTTCTTGGTGGTATGGCTGTTGGCACAGTACTTTTTTCCTGTGAGGCAGGAGTAGCAAACAACCATAGGCCATAGGGTATTTACACTCTTTTGAGTCACAGTAAAAAAAAAAAAGTGTTTTTAAAGAAAAGAATTAGCCCTGATATGGCTCTAGATAGTCAGCTGGGCTTTAAACAACAATAACAATAACAAGGAAAAGAATTTCTTCTGAATTACGGTCATTATTGTAAGTTTGATGATTTTTTTTTTTTTACGCTATTGATATTTTTAGTCTTGCATAATTTAATTCATTTTAAAATGTTTAAGCTATTTATTGGAGTTTTAATTTTTATTTGTGCTTATGTAGATCTTTTTTCAAGGGCTGGATGTAAATATATAGGAATAATTTGCTAATTCCACTATACTATTAAAAAGATTTTTTTTCTTCTTGTTGCTCTCTCTCTCTCTCTCTCTCTCTCTCTCTCTCTCTCTCTCTCTCTCTCTCTCTCTCTCTCTCTCTCTCTCTCTCTCTCTCTCTCTCTCTCTCTCTCTCTCTTTTCACCCCACCCCTTGAACTTAAACAGCAGTCTGTAGCAAAACCGAAAAGGTTGTAGCAAAAATCATGCACTTGATGTCAGGGCACAGTCATTTAAAACCACAAATTAAAATTATGTGAAGCTCGAACCATGATAGCTGCATCTGTTACATTAGATACTGATATCCCTCATTGTCACCAAGTAAACATGAAAACATCAGAAACATGTACGTGTTATATATAATGATATATGTCTGGTTTGATGAGTATGAGTTTGATGACTCAGTCACTCAGGCAGTGACAGTTGTTAGAAGTCAGTTGATTGACTGCTTGATAGTTTGTTGTTGTTGTTGTTGGGTTGTTTTGTTTGGGTTTGTTGTTGTTTTTTGGGGGGGAGGTGTGCTTTTTTTGTTGTTGTTGTTGTTGTTTTGTATTTCTTTTAGGGTCATTGCACTCAGGGAGGTTACATTTGTAGTTGTACTCACCTTTTTTTTTCATCCCATTTTCTAATCCACCTTAATGGCTAACAGAAGTTGGAACAGTTTTTACATTGCAATGATGATGATGACAATAAGGATGATAATCATGATGCTTATGGACTTCCATTTAGGATTGAGATTGCATGACAGGGCTGTACTCTATGCTTATACTATCATAATATCCTGACGTCAACTAGGCCCCGAGAGATGCAGACACCTATGGTGCTGGTCAGAAGAGGGGATGAAACTCAACTGTGTGGTCCCAGTCTTCCCAGTGAACCCATAGCACACCCAACGTTGTGGAGGAGCCGGTTAGAGCCAAAAAATCCCACAATGATTTTGGGAGAGACTGATGGAGATTCGAACCCACAACCTTCCAGTTGATAATCCATTGCGTTAAACTTAATCACTACACCACAGCAAACTGGTTGACTGCTTGATAGTTGATTGCTGGGCTGCTGATTGAGTGACTGACTGGCTATGTGCCTAATGGACTGGCTAAGGGATGGACAGATGGACCAGTGGACTGACTGATTTTCTAAGTTTTTACGGATTCAATGACTGACTGATGGATGGACAGACTGACTGACTTCTGACTGAGAGGACGAGAGCGATGTCTGCATTCTTTTCTCTGTGTGTGTTTATATGGCATCACTAACTGGGAAGACTTCTTTTGTGCTCAAAATTACTTTTTAACCCTTTGATTCCCGCACCCTATCCACCAACCTCAAAAACTTCACCCTTCGATTCCCTCACTCTGTCCACCAGTTTCCTGCATAAGCTGGTGGATAGGATGAGGTAATCAAAGGGTTATGTTTTTGCTTTGCTAGCATGGTTGGCAATGCAGGATGCTGGTGGAGAGGGCGCGGGAGTCAAAGGGTTAAATTTGTTTGCTCAAGGTAGACAGACCAATTATATAGAACACTAATGGCAAGACATATAGTGAAAAGCATGAAATTTCATGTACATGTATCTATCGTTTTTAATTGAAGGCACAATGCAGAATTTTTAATCAAAAACATGAAAAAAGGTAACACATTAGTAAATCATGAAAGAAAAATGGACAGTGTTCATTTTCTTTACCATGTAGCCTACATTGATATTTCATGCTTTCTGTACAGAGAACAGTGTCATTTTTCTGTTGTAATTAATGAATGGTAAATATTAATATGACAGTCATTTTAATATATTAAATGAGTACAAATTTCCATGTCAGTTTTACATTTAATTCTTCATTGTGGTATTTTACAGTAAAGTGTGTTTTTTTTTAAAGCAGTTATGTTTGAAAGAGTATTTTGAAATTTTAGAAATGTACTTTTTTCCAAGAAAAATTATTAACCCTTTGACTCCCACACCCTGTCCACCAGCATCCTGCATTGCCAACCACGCTAGCAAAACAAAACACTTAACCCTTCGATTCCCTCATCCTATCCACTGCAGGGAGCTGGTGGACAGGGTGAGGGAATCAGAGGGTTAAGATTTTGCAGTTGATGGGATGTGGGAGTCAAAAGGTTAAATCGATTACAGAGTGTATGTATGTATTTTCATTAACAGCACACAGTTCTGTATGTTCGCTTAACCCTTTGACTCCCGCACCTTATCCATCAGCTGCAAAAACTTAACCATTTGACTCTCTCACCCTATCCACCAGCTTCCCATGAAGCTGGTGGAAAGGATGGGGGGGTCAGATAGTTCATTTTTTGCTTTGGTAGCGTGGTTGGCAATGCAGGGTGATGATGGATAGGTTGCGGGAGTCAAAGGGTTAATCTAATACACAGTTATAGTTGCACATGTAATACATGCAAATTACAGCAGTCTGAGTAGGGTAGAGTTCACTAAAAATCTTTTTCCATAAATATTTGTGTTTTGTATACATGATGTATAAATTTTCTTAGCCAGGAAAGTTTTCAAGCTTCAGTGTATCATCGAATATCTGGTATGCTTAAACCTCAGTTTTGTATGTTTGGGGGTGGTCTTTCTGCTGATTCTGAAATTTTTTACCATTCCAAACTAAGAAGTAACACATTTTCTGAAGGTTACTCATAAAATGATCAGGGTGATACGGGAGCAGAATTCATCAATGGATTTGCTTTGGATAAAATTAAAGATTTCAGTACAGCAGTTCTTCCCATCTGAGTAATACTTCTCTTTCTGCCAGTTTTGATCAAAGCTCTTACTTCAGATAATTTTCCCGCATAATTCATTTCTTCACATCCTTAGTAATTTACATGTTTTTGTAAACGAAACATGCGCTATTTTGATTTGAGTTTACATTCAAATGCTGCATATGTTTCATCTTTTTAAATTAATGTGACTGGCAACGGATGCACTTTGATTTTTATCATTTAGTGATTGTGAAGTTTGATTGATTGATTGATTGATTGATTAACTGACTGATTGATTGATTGATTGATTGATTTGTGATGATATATATAGTGGTGCTGGTTGGTGACTCTGGAGTGGGCAAGACCAACCTGCTGTCACGTTTCACGCGAAACGAGTTCAGTGCGGAGAGCAAGAGCACTATTGGGGTGGAGTTTGCCACACGGTATGTGGGTGGCCCTGGGGTACAGTGGTGGTTGTGTGTGTGTTTGTGCTAATGGTCATTTTGTTTTGTTTTAACACAGTAGTAGTGTTGTCGTTTTTGTTTTATGAAGTTAACATCTTCATGCTCAAACTGTCTGTTGAATGTACCAGAAAATTGTCTTCATGTAATCATAGTAGATCTTGTACAGTTAAGATCATATATATATATATATATGTGTGTGTGTGGGGTGTGTGTGTGTGTGTGTGTGTATGTGTGTGTGTGTGTGTGGTGTGTATGTGTATGTGTATGTGTGTGTGTGTGTACATATAAAACAAACGAGACAGTCTTGCTGGAGGCAGACACAACAAGATCATTGATAAAGAAGTTTAGGAGAAGGCAAGCAACATTTATAGGACGTTTTTTGAGGAAAGGGAAATTAGAGCACCTGGTCACAACAGGAAAGCTGGAGGGGAGGAGAGCACCAGGTAGACCCAGGGAGAAAATATTGCAGGGTGGCTGAGAACAGAGAGGGTAGAAGATGTACTTGTAGTGACAAGGGATAGATACATATGGAGACCCGTGATCGCCAACGCCATGCAGCAGAGCATATCATGATGATGATGATGATGATGATGATGATGATGATGATGATGATATATATGTTTTCATACAGCGATTTTCTTATTATTGTCATGCAAGTTGGGGTTTTTTTTTTTTATTATTATTCCATTTCTCACAGTTTGCATGGAAAGACAGAAGATGTGCATACCTGAGTTAGCCATTGTATGTTTAATACAGTGGGAATAAATCCACATCAGAATTTCCATGTACTATTTGTTGCTACATAAACCCTTTTGACTCCCTTACCCTTTCCACTAGCATCCTGTATCATCATCAGTGATAGCAAAGCAAAAACTTAACCCTTTGACTCCCTCACCCCATCCATCAGCTTCCTGCAGGAAGCTGGTGAATAAGTTGAGAGAGTCAAAGGGTTAAGTTTTTGCAGGTGGTGGATAGGGTGCAGGAGTCAAAGGGTTAATATTTGAAAAAGGGTGATGGCTGTACAGCTTGACATATGTCATTCACATGTGTATCATCAACCAGTGTCGGCAAGTTGAACGTGAATTATGTGTTTGACATTGTTGAAACAGAAACATGACCATCAAAGGCAAGATGGTGAGAGCTCAGATCTGGGACACAGCTGGTCAGGAACGATACCGTGCCATCACTAGTGTGTAAGTCTGGCTCACTGGCTGGCTGGCGTTGTCTCTGGCTGGCTGCCTGCCTGCCTGCCTGTCTGCTTGTGTGTCTGTCTCTGTCTCTTTCTGTGTCTGTGTCGTGTGTGCTGGTCGGCTGGGCTATGAGCAATATGAATGAATGAGTATCTGTGTGTGTCTCTGTCTCTTTGTCTCTCTCTGTCTCTCTGTCCTCTGTATCTCTCTCTCTCTCTGTATCTCACTCTTTGTATCTTTGTGTATATATATCTCTCTCTTTCTGTCTGTATCTCTCTCTCTATCTCTCTCTCTCTCTCTCTGTATGTCTCTCTGTATTTCTCTCTCTCTCTGTATCTCACTCTCTGTATCTTTGTCTGTGTATATATATATCTCTCTCTTTCTCTCTGTCTGTATCTCTCTCTCTCTCTCTCTCTCTCTCTCTCTCTCTCTCTCTCTCTCTCTCTCTCTCTCTCTCTCTCTCTCTTGCTTTATATAATATATCTCTTTCTCTCTGTCTGTATCTCTCTCTCTCTCTCTCTCTCTCTCTCTCTCTTTCTCTCTCTGTCTCTCTCTCTTTTTTCTCTCACCACACTCACACACACACACACACACACACACACACAACACACACACACACACAACAATAACTTCTACCCTTTTCACTCACACTCCCGGTCTGTGTGGGCTGGTGGCCTCACAATCAAAACTTCCTGTTGCTAAACTTCAAAGTAAGTATCAAAGGCATCATTGTCATTCCTCTCTCTCTCTCTCTCTCTCTCTCTCTCTACAATCACTCTCTCTCTCTCTTCTCTCTCTCATATCTCGCTCATCTCTCTTCTCTCTCTCTCTCTCTCTCTCTCTCTCTCCTCATCTCTCTCTCACCCTCCTCCTCTCCTCTACCTCCCTCCACACCCCCTTCTCTCTCTCTAATGCCTACAATTATCCTGCTCTCTCCTCCTCCTCTCCTCTCTCTCTCTCTCTCCTTCTCTCTCTCTATCCTCATCTCTGTTTCGTCTCTCTCTCTCTCTCTCTCTCTCTCTCTCTCTCTCTCTCTCTCTCTCTCTTTTTTTTCTCTCTCTCTCTCTCTCTCTCTTGCTTTACTAGCATGGTTGACAATGCAGGATGCTGGTGGACAAGGTGCGGGAGTCAAAGGGTGAAGTTTTTGCAGTTGGTTGATAGGGTACAGAGTCTGTGGCTGGTTAATCTGTGTGGGGGAGGGGGGAGGTTGGTTTTCTGTTGTTTTTCTTGTGTTCCCCAGCTCCCCTTTCCTCCCCCCCCCCCCCACCCTTTCCTGTTTGTACTAAAGTTCAGAAGAAGAAAAAACAGTCTAAGGTTCAGTGGACGTGTGGAATGGTTCCGTGGCACCAGAGCAATGTTTGTCATTATCAGATATTACCGTGGGGCTGTGGGGGCCCTGGTGGTGTACGACCTGACCAAGCCAGACTCCTTTAAGAACCTGGACAAGTGGCTGGAGGAGCTGAAGGAGCACGCGGAGAACTCCGTACGCATCATGCTGGTGGGCAACAAAACTGACTTGCGTCATCTGCGGGCCGTCTCCATGGAGGAGGGCAGAAGTCTGGCTGGTTAGTCTCTGTGTGTGTGTATGTGTGTGTGTTGTGTGTGTGCGTGTGTGTGTGTGTGTGTGTTTGTTTGTTCTTTGATTTAATGTCTTTTCCTATGAGTGATATTAGACGGTGTGTGTGTGTGTGCGTGTGCGTGGTGCGTGGGGTGGTGGTGTGTGCGTGGTGTGGTGTGTGTGTGTGTGTGTGTGTGTGTGTGTGTGTGTGTTTGTTCTTTGATTTAATGTCTTTTCACTATGAGTGATATTAGACGGTGTTGTGTGTGTGTGTGCGTGATCGGTGGTGGTGGGGTGGGGGAGTTTGGTTTTCTGTTGTTTTTCTTGTGTTCCCCACCTGCTCTTTCTTCTGTTCCCACCTTCTTCCCTTCCGTTTGTTCTCTCTCTGTCTGTCTCTCTTCTCTCTCTTCTCTCTCTCTCTCTCTCTCTCTCTCTCTCTCTCTCTCTCTCTCTCTCTCTCTCTCTCTCTTTCTCTCTCTCTCTCTCTCTCTCTTTATTTCTGTGTTTGTGCATTTGCATTTTCCCCTCCTTTATTTTAGGTTGAGGTGAATTGTTTCATATTGATGGGAGATTATGTTTTTAGTGCATCTGTTTGTGTGTGTATGTGTACATATGAGCCAGGGTCAAAAGGTGCCCCGGGCTGACTTTCCCAGCTCGAATCACCGCAACCAACCCCTCCTGCCCCCGCACCGCCTGAACAATCCCAGACATCAAGCCCAAATGTCAAACCAAACAGCAGACGTGAGCTCATGGAGGTTGAACAAAATCATTTATTAGCCAGTCAAGTTTATATTTACAATTTTACTCAAATTTCAGCCTTCCTTTTACAGATAGGTGTAGTAGGCTGAGAATAAAGTTTGGTGTTAAACCAATGGTTGTACCTATGTATGTATTTTTTAGTTTCTTATCAAGGTTACTCAGTAGTTTATAATTTCATTTGGGTTTTTTGCCTAATTTTTTCATATATTCTGCAATATTAAAGTGTAAATATAAGGTTTCAGTCGTGACACTTTTGTGTCACAGGCCTACAGTTTTTTGATCGATCACAGTGGAATGACTAAAAACTGCAATGAAATAGGGCTTTTCAAGTTTGATGCATAAAACTGTCTGAATAGAACTCATCAACATTGCAATCAAATGGATACTTTGGAAACTATTTGAGTTTTTAGTGTTCGTGTGACACCAGTCACGGATGAAACTGTGCCCTATAAAGTATGAGCTACTGCCTCTGGAAAAGCCAAATGATTTGTTCAACTACCATGAACCCATGTCTGCCAGCCGATTCGACACCCAAAGCTCAACATCTAGGACTGCCCAGGCTGTGCAAAGGCAAGAAAATCAGCCGCAGTGATCTGAACCAGGAAAATCACCACAAAGCACCTTTTGACCCTGGCTCATATGCGTGTGTGTATATGTGTATGCATGTGCGCACTTGTGTGTATACATGTGCATGTATGCGGTGCGTGTGTGTGTATTTGTGTACATGTGTGTTGTGAGCGCTAATGCATGTTCGGAGCTGCTTATTAGTGGATGTAATTTTGTCAGACTTTTACTGCAGGTGAAAATCAGTGCAAAGCTACACATAATCTCAGTTTATACGTAGAAGCTACTTAAAGTGTGAAAATTTCAGTTTGAAAAACTCAGAAAGTATTCACTTTTGTGTGTGTGTGTGTGTGTGTGTGCAGAGAGGAGGAATTTTTCTTTCACGGAAACATCGGCACTGGATTCCTCGAATGTTGGAGAAGCTTTCAACAATTTGTTAGTAGGTGAGTGGAATGTGGTTTTGAAGCTGTATTGGTCATGGTGACGTTTGATGTCTGTTTTTTTCTTCTTTTTTTTCTGTTTTTGTTGTTGCTGTTGTTGTTGGTTTTTTTACAGTCTCAATCTAATGGCATTTTTTAAGCAGATGGACGGTACAGTGTATGTGTGTGCACATGCACACATATTCTATAATGCAAAGGCTTGTGCCATGATCACCATACACATGGCGCCTGTGACATTAGTGCATATAAATTCACTCCAAGCACAGAGACATCGTCTTGAGAAACGTTCTACAGTGCGTGTACAAGCATGTGTGCATGCACATGTGCGTTTACAGCACGCATCATCATTATCTCGAACTACTGGGTTTTTGTTTCAGGTTTACTATAACATTGTACTGACAAATCACAAAATGCAGACGTGATTGACATGTATGTGTGTTTACACACAACACACACACACACACACAACACGCACACACATGCACATGCGCGCACACACACACACACACACACACACAACACACACACACACGCACACACACACACACACACACACACACACACACACACACACACACACACACACACACACACACACACACACACACACACATATCATTATCATCTTCTTCTCTTTCTTCTTCTTCTCTCTCTCACTTTCTTTCTATATTTGTCTCTTTCTCTCTCTCTCTTCTCTTTCTTCTTCTCTCTCTCTCTCTCTCTCTCTCTCTCTCTCTCTCTCTCTCTCTCTCTCTCTCTCTCTCTCTCTCTTCTCTCTCTCTCCTTCTCTTCTCTCTCTCTCTCTCTTCTTGTTCTCTCTGTTCTCTCTATTCTTCTCTCTCTTTTTTCTCTCTCTCTATCTCTCTCTCTCTCTATCTCTCTCCTCTCTACACACCACACACACACACACAAAAACTACATGTACATGAACCGTACACCCACCCCCCACCCCTAAAAGTCCTCTATCCCAGATTGCAGAGTCATGACTGGTGTTTTTCAGACATTTTCAAGACGCAGGTGGAGGAACAAGGCAAGCCGCCCAACGTGCCAGCAGCCCACCACAACAACCTGGTGGTGCCAGACTCGCCTGCCAAACCTGAAAACGAAGGCCAGGACGGGGCATGTGCCTGCTGAAATCGTGGCAGTGGTAGGGGGTGTGGTGGGTGTTTGGCATTTGGGGGTAAGGAGAGGGAGTTGTACTTTTGGGGGTTTGTCAGGGGAGGGGGGGGGGGAAGGAGAGGGGAGGAATCCGATCAGGCCAGTTCAGCCAGCAGTCAGTCACTTTTCTTTGATACATTTCCAACTGTCTTGGGGTCTTTTTCTTTTTTTTTTTTTTCCTATCCCAATCTGTGATCTCTGTATAAGATGAGGGCAGTTTCTGATCAGCGGAAGTTTCGGGATGATTCGGTTCTGTGACTGTGGAATGTGTTTAACCCATTGACTCCCGCACCCTATCTACCAACTACAAAAACTTAACCCTTTGATTCCCTCACCCTATCCACCAGCTTCCTGCAGGAAGCTGGTGGATAGGGTGAGGGAATCAAAGGGTTAAGTTTTTGCTTTGCTAACATGGTTGGCAATGCAGGAATGCTGGTGACCGGAGTGCGGGAGTGAAAGGGTTAAGCATCATTTGTTGGTTCGTTCTTTGATTGAACGTCTTTTCACTATGAGTGATATTAAGACGTTTAAGCATGACAGACTGTGACCAGTAGGTTTCCTCGGTTTAGCCAGTTGCTGTGATTATTGCTGTACTGTCGTGTGGTTTTTGGAGATTCTTAATAGTGCAGTAGTCCTTGCAAATTGGCCCAACACAGCAAACCTACTCGTCATAGTATGCTGTAGTCCGAAACAGCTGTGGAGAGAAAAAAAAGTTGTCAGCTTTCAAGACGGTTTTTGTGTTCGTGACATCAGACTAAGAGAACTTTTTATTTTATTCAGATGATTATTCTGTGGAATCTTTTGTACATATTACTATATTGCCAGGGAACAAGCGTTTTTTTTGCCATCGTATTGATCTTCCTTCTGTCTTTTCTGCTTGCCGACCAACTTTTTTGTACTCTTCATTGTTCTTCAATGTCCTGTTTGTGTTTCCATGTCCGTTCTCCATCACGCTGGAGTGGGTGTAAGTAAGTGATGCAAGAAGTGTCCGTGCCCTTTTCATAATATCTGTGGTTTTGTTTTGTGTCGGCAAAAGTGGTGCCTGTTTGTGTTGCTGTGTAGCGTTTGTGGTGATATGACTGTAACTACCGTCATTGCTTGTTTTGTTTGACTGTGTAGCGTTTGTGGTGATATGCTGTAACTGCCGTCTTGCTTGTTTATGTTTGATGTGTAGCGTTGTGGTGAATGACTGTAACTGCGTCATTGCTTGTTTGTTTGATGTGTAGGTTGTGGTGTATGACTGTAACTACCGTCATTGCTTGTTTATGTTTGACTGTGTAGCGTTTGTGGTGATATGACTGTAACTGCCGTCATTGCTTGTTTATGTTTGACTGTGTAGCGTTTGTGGTGATATGACTGTAACTGCCGTCATTGCTTGTGCAACTTTTATCGCATTACTGCTACTTTGTCAAGAGTGCTAGTACAACATTGTGTAATTTAACCCTTTGATTCCTGCACCCTGTCCACCAGCATCCTTTTTTGTCAACCGTGCTAAGCAAAGCAGAAACAACCCTTTGACTGCCTCGCCCTATCCAACAGCTTCATGCAGGAAGCTGGTGGATAGGGTCAGGGAGTCAAAGGGTTAAGTTTTTGCAGTTGGTGGATAGGGTGCGGGAGTCAGAGGGTTAAAGACAGCAGCAACATAGAAATAGCAGATGACATATCATTACTGCTGTTATTGTGGCTTCCCTCTTAGCACATGACATATCACAACTGCTGTTATCGTGGCTTCTACTGCGCTTTCAGCAAAGCTGCTTCTTCCACCTTTACATACATGCAATAGGAAGATTTGTGACATGCCAACAGGCAGCCTGGTTTGTTTCAGACGGTGCTTGTAGTATCGGTCACTGTCTCCATTTAGTAATCTTGCAAATGGGTATCTGGAGAACACTTTTCTTTCCTCTTGTTTTATCTTGAAACGGTGACAGGCGTGTAAGGTTTGTCTGTGCACTGAAATCATCCTTTGTTGCCATCTTTTGTTAATGATGATAAAGATTGCAGTGGTGCTGATAGCATGCAGTTGGACAGTACACGCTGGACTGATGACGAAACCAAGTTTAGCACCATCTTCGTCAAAGTGGCAGGGTATGTTTAGCCTACTTTTCAGTCTTTGTCCGTTTCTCAGAGGTAACTTATTGTTTAGTGTAACGCACCCATTTCTGAAAAAAAAAAAAAGATTCATTGTTTGGTTCTCGTCCTGATTCTGAAAGATGATTGGTTGTTTGGTGTAGTGTGACTGCGCGATACGATTGGTCGGTATTTGACGCGCTGCTCCTGAACTGGAAGACGTTTGGCTGTCTTGCACATCGCGTCTGAACCTGAAAGATGATTGGGTGTCGGGCTCACTGTTTCTGAAATGATTGGCTGTTTGCTGCACCTGACAGTGAAAGATAATCGTTCAGTGGTTCTTCTGATTCTGAAGGGTGATTGGTTGTGTAGGGATCAGAGTTGACTTTGTTCCGGGCATGTGATTGTCAGAGTTGACTTTGTTCTGGTCATGTGCTTGTCAGAGTTGACTTTGCTCCGGTCATGTGATTGTCAGAGTTGACTTTGTTCCGGTCGTGTGATTGTCAGAGTTGACTTTGTTCCAGGTCATGTGATTGTCAGAGTTGACTTTGCTCCGGGCATGTGATTGTCAGAGTTGACTTTGTTCCGGGCATGTGATTGTCAGAGTTGACTTTGTTTGGTCATGTGATTGTCAGAGTTGACTTTGTTCTGGTATGTATTGTCAGAGTTGACTTTGTTCGGCATGTGTTGTCAGAGTTGACTTTGTTCGGTATGTGATTGTCAGAGTTTACTTTGTTCTGGTTGTGTGCTTGTCATAGTGGTCTTTGTTTGGTTGTGTACTTGTCATAGTGATCTTTGTTCTGGTTGTGTACTTGTCATAGTGATCTTTGTTCTGGTTGGTGCTTGTATAGTGATCTTTGTTCTGGTTGTGTACTTGTCAAAGTGGTCTTTGTTCCCGTTGTGTGCTTGTCATAGTGGTCTTTGTTCCTGTTGTGTACTTGTCAGTGGTCTTTGTTGTGATTGTGTACTTGTCAGATTGGTCTTTGTTCCGGTTGTGTATTTGTCAGTTGTCTTTGTTCTAATTGTGTACTTGTCAAAGCGGTGGCAGGCTTTGTTCTGGTTGTTTACTTGTCAAAGCGGGCTCTGTTCCAACAAGACATACCTGCAGTATTTCTCAGTCTGTTTCAGTGGAAGCGAAGATCTGAACTGTGTGCGTACTTTATGACAGACATATCTTTCTGTGTGCAAAAGCCGAGCTTTGATGTAAAAATGGTGGTGGCATGGACAGCTGATCTACAAGATCTGCTCTAAGTCATTGATGCAGGTCATTTACATGACTTACTGTGCATCATTATCTGTCTGTTCAACCTTTTTCAGTCTTTTTTTTAACCCTTTGACTCCCGCACCCTGTTCACCAGCATCCTGTATTAACAATCATGCTGGCAAAGCAAAAACTTAACACTTTGATTCCCTCACCCTATCCACCAGCTTCCTGCAGGAAGCTGGTGGATAGGGTGAGGGAATCAAAGTGTTAAGGTTTTTGTAGTTGGTGAATAGGGTGCGGGAGTCAAAGGGTTAATCAAGATTCAAGATGAAAGCTTTTTGTCTGTATGCAAAGAAACTGAAGGAAATTATCATCTTCATTCTCCTTCGTCTTGAGGTTGTTGTTGTTGTTGTTGTCATTGTTGTTGTTGTCGTAGTTGTCGTTGTTGTTGTTGTTTCATTGTTCAGTATTTTCAGTCTGTGGATGGATTTGGGAAGCAGTAAGAACTGATGAATGGAGCTTATGTAGTGATGATAACATGAAAGAAGGCGCAGAGGTCATGTTTATCTCATTAACATTCATTATAATGGTCATTTGATACCACTGACATTTCACATCTCGATTTTTGCAGACATTTTTTTTTGGGGGGGGGGGGGGGGGAGTTTCGGCTGTTATAATAATATTTAGGCTTCACAGTTTGTTCGTTTTTTCTCTTTTGGAGTGATCGTAAGGAATGTCTGCTTTTTTGTCATGTTGGGCGGGATGTCTCTTTTCTTTTTCAAACGTGTTCAGAAAAGCATTTCTTTAACTTTCTTTTTTGATATTTACTTATTCCTTTCTCTGTTTGCTGTTCTGTACTCACAGTATGTAAGTGTGTGTATTTGAGCGGGGAGGACTGTGTATGGAGAGTTGGTGTGTGTGTGGGTGTGTGTGTGTGTGTGTGTGCGGTGGGCACAGCAGGAGCATTTGGCGGCGGTCATCTTTTCATTGATGTTTTTACCACTTGGTTGAGTATTTTGCAGTTAATCTTGTCTGCCGTAATGGCTGAGCTTTATGCACTCAAAAGATGTGGCAGGTGTGTCTATTAAAAGGGGGCTTGAATTAAAATCCCTCGTTGACATCTAGCCTTCAACTTTTAACCCTTTGACTCCCACGCCCTATTCACCAACTGTAAAAACTTAATTAACCCTTTGACTCCCTCACCCTATCCACCAGCTTCCTGTAGGGTGAGGGAGTCAGAGGGTTAAGTTTTTGCTTTGCTAGCATGGGTGACAATGCAGATACTGGTGGACAGGGTGTGAGAGTCAAAGGGTTAAAAAGGGGGGGAAACTGTAATAAAGAAAAAAAAAAATGACCAGCAGAGCTTCAACAACAGGTTTCGGCATCATTTGTGCATTATGTTGCACGTGAGGCTACGGTCTCAGGATGTCTATCAACAGCACACTGCCCTTAACCCTTTGATTCCTGCACCCTGTCCACCAGCATCCTGCATTGCCAACCATGCTAGCAAAGCAAAAACTTCACCCTTTGATTCTCTCACCCTATCCGCCAGTTTCCTGCAGGACGCTGGTGGATAGGTGAGGGAATCAAAGGGGTAAGTTTTTGCTGTTGGTGGACAGGGCGCGGAGAGTCAAACGGTTAAGTTTTTGCTTTTGGTGGATAAGATGCAGGAGTTAGATAATTGATTAAATGCATGTTTGTTTTGGATAGCATTTAGTACTGTGATGTCTTCTGAGATTATTGTCTAACTGCTATTGAGGTCTGAGGCCAGCCATTGAGTTACTGTAGGCGAAAGCTTTTTAATTAATGCGTGTTTGTTTTGACTGCTTGTAGTATGTGATGTCTTCTGAGTTATTGTCTAACCGTTATTGAGGTCTGAGGCCAGCCATTGGAGTTACTATAGCGAAGTTTTTTTTCTTTGATCGCATTCGAAGTTTTTAGTAAACCGTGAAACAGGACATTACCCAGTTGTGATATGGTTGCAGTACTTGATGATATTTGGCCATAATGATTGTATAAAGGGTGACATTGTGTCTGTGTCGTAGATGTGTGAACTGGCAGCGACAGTCTTGTCCAGACACTTCACTTCTATTCTGTTCTCCGTTTCTTACCTTAGAGTACTGTCTGTTCCTTGGTGCGTACGTATTTTATACCTGGTAATCACCTGTATGCAAGGGAAAATGAATCAGTTCTGTTTCGAAGAAAGACCCAACACAGCCAACCCAAAGTATATCAAAGAAAGAACCCATCAAAGTCAACAAGCAACCCAAAGTATATCAAAGAAAGACCCATCAAAGTCAACAAGCAACCCAAAGTATATCAAAGAAAGACCCATCAAAGTCTACAAGCAACCCAAAGTATATCAAAGAACCATCAAAGTCAACAAGCAACCCAAAGTATATCAAAGAAAGACCCATCAAAGTCTACAAGCAACCCAAAGTATATCAAAGAAAGACCCATCAAAGTCAACAAGCAACCCAAAGTATATCAAAGAAAGACCCATCAAAGTCAACAAGTAACCCAAAGTAAATCGAAGAAAGACCCATCACAACCAACCCAAAGTATATCAAAGAAAGACCCATCAAAGTCAACAAGCAACCCAAAGTATATCAAAGAAAGACCCAACACAACCAACCCAAAGTATATCAAAGAAAGACCCATCAAAGTCAACAAGCAACCCCAAGTATATCAAAGAAAGACCCAACACAACCAACAAGCTACTGAAACCAGAATTAAATTCAATAAATGCAGCAAGCTTGTGATCAACTCTGAACTCAGTAAGAGATACCCAAAGCAATGTACCAGAACAGGAGAAATATGAGATCCCAAAGCGTGCAGTTTACCAGAAGAGAAGAATTAGGAGATACCCAAACATGAGATACCTGAAGCAGTTTACCAGCAGAGAAAAATTAGGAGATACCCAGACATGAGATACCTGAAGCAGTTTACCAGAAGAGAAGGACCCCAAAGAAACAAGAAGAACTGACTGCCAGTATAGCATCGAAGAAGAGAGAAGTAGTGCAAAAAATAGAAACAGTGTTTGTGAGAGAGAGAAAAAGAACATAATGTATGTATCATCTTTATCCATCTAATTCAGGCTGAAAATAAGAGTGAGCAATCTCTTCCACTCTACAGGAATAGGTGAAAGGTGTTCCACATCTACACACCTTTGTAGACCATAGTTGGAAAATAACTGATCTCACCAAAAAAACAAAAAAACAAACTGAAATGGAAAAAAAAGGTGGATGGGGTCGCACATACAGGTAAGCCATCTTTTTGAAAGAAGAATGACTGCACAAAGTTATTTTTTTCCCTTTTCTTCCTCAACAATTTGCGAGGCAGAAAATGAGAAATGGAGGATTGTGTTGCCATGAAGGCCTGCTACATGAGTTAGCTCTTAATTTATTGTTTTATTATATCAGAATTGTTATCTGTTCTTTTTTAAAACATTTGTATGTATGTCTTGCCTTCTTTGTTGTTTTTGTTTGTTTTTTAAACTGATTAATAGCACGGAACATTCAAAGTGATGGAGATTCTATTGTCCAAAGTTGTTCACCGTTTTGAATGCGATATGAACGTTCAAATCACTTTCAGCACATGTTCAAAAACATATCACAACTATACCAAAAATACTGGCTGGCCTGATACTTTAATGCTGCATTTGGATTCAGTCATTATCATATCACGTATAGTAGATTTGATTTTTTGTTTTATTCAACAACACTGCCTGTGTGTGTGTGGTCAGGGTATGAGCAGAGATGGTTTTCCATCTGTGTTTATTGCGAGATGTTGTCAGTTATTAGCGATTTTTGTGACAGTGAGGTCGGGCTGTTGGCTGAAATGCTTTTCCATCTGTGTTTTTTTGCGAGATGTTGTCGATTATTAGGAGTTTTGTGATAGTGAGGTCTGGGTATGGGCAGAGATGCTTTTCCATCTGTGTAAATTCGAAATATTTTTGTCGATTATTAGCGAGTTGAAAGAAGACAAAGGATTCTTTGTGTGCACATGCATCCATCTGTTACTTTGTCCAGTCACGTGTGTGTGTATATTTGTGCACTTAGAAACAAAAAGAACGATAGAATCACAAATCGTAGGGTGGCTTGGCTTGTAGAGAAAAGGTTGATTGGAGAGGGGGGAAGAACATAGGCAAATCAATCTGCACTCGCTTCTTGTATTCATTGTTACCATCAAACGGTATCGTGAATTTGAGGCCAGAAAGTTTTAGTCCTCGACTTGTGCCTTGTGTGTGGGACGGAGGGAAGTGGATGTGTTTTAACTGGGTTTTTTATCAGCTGTGGTGGGTGTGTTTAACTGGGTTTTTTTTTTTCTTTGTTTTTTCTTTTGTGTGTGTGTGTGGTTTTGTTGTGTTGTTATTGTTGTTGTTGTTGTTTGTTTTATCAACTGTGGCTTGCAAGCGATGCTCATGAAAACTCAAACAAGAGGTTTTCTCTTGATTTTGATTGGCTGGGGTGCTCATTTTTTTGTTCTGTCTTTTTGACAAGGTAACTGTACTCAGATCAACATGAGGCCTGTGTGTACCAGTTCCTGTCCAGACTGTGTTGCCAAAAAAAACTTCTTTAAAAAAAACCGACAGATTGTATTAAACAGCCAAGCTCACATATTCGCTTTTGTAAACTTAAAAACTATGAAACACTGTCAGTGTATAAATGTAAAGTTTGTCCCATGGCCCTGAGGTCATATACAAAGTCAGGTCGTGGAGACCTCAAGTATTCACGGGGCCAGCATTATGACAGCGATGCCCATCTCCTGTTCTACTGATTTGTCATCCCCCAACTCTCATTGATATGTGTACTTAACCCTTTGACTCCCGCACCCTATCCATCAACAGCAAAAACTTAACCCTTTGATTTCCTCATGACCCAGTCGACCCGCTTTCTGCAGGAAGCTGGTGGATAGGTGACAGAATCAAAAGGGGCCAGTTTTTGCTTTACTAGCGTGGTTGACAATGCTGGATGCTGGTGGACAGGGTGCAGGAGGCAAGGGTTAATTTTGTTTTCCAGTTTTCTTTTCCCCAACCAGATGTTGTGTATGTTTTGAAATGGTTAAAGTCATTATATGGCTCTGTGCAGTCGACTGGGCTTTAAACAGTAAGAATAAGAACTCTCTTCAGGGTCAGGTACCCATTCACACAGCAGGTTAACCCTTTGACTCCTGCACCCTATCACCAACTGCAAAAACTTAACCCTTTGACTCCCTCACCCTTTCCACCAGCTTCCTGCATGAAGCTGGTGGAAAAGGTGTGGGAGTCAAAGGGTTAAGTTTTCACTTTGCTAGCATGGCTGACAATGCAGGATGCTGGTGGACAGGAGTCAAAGGGTTAATTAAACTGGAGGCTGCTCATAGTAAGTTTCTTTTTAAGCGAGATTCACACCTGTGCAGAGGGATTGAAAGGTTGACAGCTAAGCCTCTACACCGACTGACCATCCTTCATAACCATGCACAAGCGTTTCAACGACACTGAGGCAATGCAGAAAACGAGGTGGAAAAGATGTCTGTGGTATCATGCCATAGACGTGCATGGAGTGGCCTGACAGCAGACACACACTGCACACATACACACATGCACGCGCACACGCAACACACGCACACAACCACACACGCACTTCACATATGCACACACACACACACACACACACACACACATCATGCGCATACACACACACGCACACATACACATATACACCACACACACGCACACAACACTACTCATAGCACACACACACACACATACACATTCACGTGTGCACACACATCAGTGCGCACGCACACACACACACTCACACACACACACACACACACACACACACACACACACACACACAACACACACACAAACACACAAACACACACGCACACCACACACACACACACACACACACACACACACACACACACACACAAGTTGTGACAGGATGAGTCACATGTGTGTCAGAATTTTCCAATAGTGTTTTTTTGCTGTGTTCGTTTCAACAAGGAAAGGGAGATTGTTCATTTGGCATGAACATTTGTTTCTGAAAATGAATGTATAATCGCACAGGCACACACATACGCAAGCTCACCGCACAAACAGACACAGAGGAAAAGAAAGCATCGAGGGCAGGACGAAGCCACTGAAGCCTTAGCACAAAGCAAGGGGACTGAGGGAGGGTGGGTGAGTTAAAGACCTTGGCTCTTTCAATAATATTCCGACGACTCATCAGTCTCGCTTATTTTCATCACTGCATTTTGAGCAGTACTCCCTCCAAAGTATGTGATGTGCGCGATATGAAAAGCTTGTCTTCGTATGTCGGATGTATGTCAGCTTAGGGTATCATGTTGTGTGCCGATATGAAAAGCTTGTCTTCGTATGTCGGATGTATGTCAGCTTAGGGTATCATGTTGTGTGCGCGATGTGAAAAGCTTGTTTTCGTATGTCGGATGTATGTCAGCTTAGGGTATCATGTTGTGTGCACGATGTGAAAAGCTTGTTTTCGTATGTCGGATGTATGTCAGCTTAGGGTGTCATGTTGTGTGCGCGATGTGAAAACTTGTTTTCGTATGTCGGATGTATGTCAGCTTAGGGTGTCATGTTGTGTGCCGATGATGAAAAGCTTGTTTTCGTATGTCGGATGTATGTCAGCTTAGGGTGTCATGTTGTGTGCGCGATATGAAAGCTTGTTTCGTATGTCGGATGTATGTCAGCTTAGGGTGTCATGTTGTGTGCGCGATATGAAAAGCTTGTCTTCCGTATGTCGGATGTATGTCAGCTTAGGGTGTCATGTTGTGTGCGCGATATGAAAAGCTTGTCTCGTATGTCGGATGTATGTCAGCTTAGGGTGTCATGTTGTGTGCGCGATGTGAAAAGCTTGTCTTCGTATGTCGGATGTATGTCAGCTTAGGTATCATGTTGTGTGCGCGATATGAAAAGCTTGTCTTCGTATGTCGGATGTATGTCAGCTTAGGTTTTCATGTTGTGTGCGCGATTGAAAAGCTTGTTTCGTATGTCGGATGTATGTCAGCTTAGGTATCTCATGTTGTGTGCGCGATGTGAAAAGCTTGTTTCGTATGTCGGATGTATGTCAGCTTAGGGTATCTCATGTTGTGTGCGCGATGTGAAAAGCTTGTCTTCGTATGTCGGATGTATGTCAGCTTAGGTATCATGTTGTGTGCGCGATGTGAAAAGCTTGTTTTCGTATGTCGGATGTATGTCAGCTTAGGTATCTCATGTTGTGTGCGCATATGAAAAGCTTGTTTCGTATGTCGGATGTATGTCAGCTTAGGGTACCCATGTTGTGTGCGCGATATGTAAAGCTTGTTCGTATGTCGGGTTATGTCAGCTTAGGGTATCTCATGTTGTTATTTAATTGCTGCGATAATGGAAAAGTTGTATCCGTATTGGTTGTTTTGGTCACCCTGTAGGGTCTGTTGTGTCGTGATTATGAAACTTGCTGTCGTAATTGGTATGTCAGCTTAGGGTATCTCATGTTGTTAATTATTAATGTTACTCAGTCACCCCCTTCCCTCACTACATGGTAAATGATTATTATCATATTGTTGTATTGGTCACGCACTGAGAGTCGGTGACAAAAACTGTCGGAAGGTTATTGCGTAACTCTGCTGTCTTCAACATTGAGTCGTTCTCACTTACCATAGTCTTGTTTTGTCACTCCAGAGGTTTTTTTTTTTTTTTTTTTTTTTTAACCCTTTGCTTGGGTGTTCTTCAAGCATGTATGAGAAACTTGTGTCTCTCGTCATGTGACATGACCATTGCTTGGTAAATATATGGGAGCGCAATTCTGCCATCTCTGTTCAAGGGGTGGGTTTAGTTGAACTAAATCTTTTCCATGCAGTGCTCACATTACTCTGATGGAAGACTCGCAGTCTGGCAGCTTAGCACTGGCACAAATATTCCATGAAGTTGTGGAGATCTCAGTATAGGGTTGAAAAGCTAGTATAGTGAGTGACAGACAACAAGACAACTGCTGTAGGTGTGAATGATTTAGTAAAAATTGTTTTGTACTTTCTTCAGCAAGGTGGCAATGGCAGGCATGGGTATTTTTTTCAAACATCTGATTTAACCCTTTGACTCCCCACCCTGTCCACCGACATCCTGCATTGTCGACCATGCTAGCAAAGCAGACACTTAACACTTTCACTTCCTCACCCGATCCACCAGCTTCCTGCAGGAAGCTGGTGGATAGGGTGAGGAGTCAAAGGGAAGCTGGTTGGATAGGTGAGGAAGTCAAAGGGTTAAGTTTTCACAGTTGTGGATAGGATTGGGAGTCAAAGGGTTAGCAGACCTGAAAGAAGGCTTGAAAACGCCAGTTTTTTTTCATTTTTGTGCAAAAATTTGGCAGGCATGACATTTTTGCAAACAGACTTTTTTAACACACTGAAAGACGGTTTGAAAATGCCATTTCTTCATTTTTGTGTGATTGTGAAAGACCTGAAACAAACAAAAAAACCTTCAGTTTTATGCTTATTTGTTCTGTTTGTTTGTTCAAAAAGAAGGTAAACAAGTTTGCAAAAGTACAGGTAAAAAAGTTGCAAAGTTGTATTGAAGACAGGTACTATTCAGCTTGTTCAGATAAGATGTTAAAATTGCCATTCAGATAGCTTTTGTTTCTTTTCAGGACTGTTAGGGGACGGGAGGGGGGGGGGGGGGTGTCAGAAAATGTATTGAAGTTCGTAGCCATGAAGGTGACATTGGAATTATTTTTCTATTTCAATTTTTTTGTATAATATGTAATGGATCAGATCACATTTGGAATTGACATTTTCTATTTCAATTTTTTGTGTAATATGTATTGGATCACATCATACCATTATTTCATCACTGGTATACATGATGAACCATCTGCCACATTTTCAGCTGGCTTGCTAAGTGATCATCATTCCTAGTTTTATGACGTCATCCCTCCTTTTTTCAAGAGTGATCGTAATTGTTGATATCATGTTTGTGCGCGCAAGGTTGATTCGTCATGGTGTTGTTGCGTCATCCCTCCAGTTCTTCAAGTGCATTATGTGTGATCGTTTATATGTAACTCCCTGTTTGTACTTTGTGGCAGATCATGTCATACCGTGACGTAATGCCACTGGTCATATCGTCAGTATCAGCCATCCATACTTTGTGGTGTTTGTCTTGTTGTGTTGCATGGTCTCTGTCTGTTATGTTTGTGACATGGTGTGTGACTGTAGTGTACTATGGTTACATCCGTTCCATCTGGTTCGTTTCTGTTGTAATTGGTATAAGTGATTCTTGATTCGTTTCTTTTTCCTTAACCCTTTGACTTCTGACCCTGTCCACCAGCACCCTGCATGAAGCTGATGGAGAGGGTGAGGGAGTCAAAGGGTTAAAAAAAATTTCAGTTTGTTGAAAGGGTGAGGGAGTCAAAGGGTTATTTTTTTTCAGTTTGTGGATAGGGTGAGAGAGTCAAAGGGTTAATTTTTTTCAATTTGTTGAAAGGGTGAGGGAGTCAAAGGGTTAATTTTTTTTCAGTTTGTGGATAGGGTGAGAGAGTCAAAGGGTTACTTTTTTTCAGTTTGTTGGATAGGGTGAGGGAGTCAAAGGGTTAAATTTTTTTCAGTTTGTGGATAGGGTGCGGGGGGAGTCAAAGGGTTAATTTTTTTTCAGTTGGTGGATAGGGTGCGGGGGGAGTCAAAAGGTTAAACAGAGCTGTGTTATTTTGTGTGTGTTTGCTTCTTGTGCTGATGATCTGATGATTAAATTATATTGCATGATTGTATTTTGTTCTGATGGGCAGGGCCTAACATATCATTGTGAATTGATTTTTTGTTTGTTTTTTGTTTTTAATGGAACGATTTCAGCTTTGTAGTACGTACATGTACGTTATGAATCGCTTGCCAAATGCTTCCTTCCTTGTCTTGGATTGGATTATAATACATAATCACTGGATTATATCTCATCACTTGGATTTTCCTCTGAGATACATATTTTTTAGATTTCACTTGCTTTTTATAAACATATGTAACTGCTTCTTTTTTTTTTTTGCTTCTTTGTTTTCTCAGACTGTCAGACTTTTGATATGGTGTATCGAGGGTTGTGGTATGTACAGTAGCTTTGATTGATGCTTTTTGTGGTGGTTTTCCTCTTATTTAGCCTTTGGGGTTGTTGACACGGAGCATTTGCCTGACTTTAACAAAAGAAAAATTATTTATTCTGTAATTATGTGGATGATATGTACATTTTTTTTTCAATGAGTTTTTTGTTTTCAGTAAGCACATGACATGTTTTATCATTAAGGACGATATGTATACTATTTTTTTTTAATTTCAATGAGTCTTCTTTTTTTTTTTCCAGTGAGTACATGACATGTTTTATCATTTGTTTGGTGAGGGGGTTGAGTAGAATGTATGCAGAGTGCAAACTTTTCATGTAGCGTTTGTGGGCTGTTCTGATCGGTGTTCAGTGTGTAAGCAGTTTGCATACTCTGGAGCTCATGTTAAAGTCCAGTTTGACGTACATAATTCTGTGTGTGGTGTGGTGTATTCATACGCATACGACGTATATAGATGATGAATATGTCATAAACATTCACATGCTTTTCTGCGCAAGTACACAGAATGTGACCGGCATACGCATGCGCAACGCACACACGCACACAGAACAAATTCCAGTTTGCTTAAAACTGATTGCGAGCATGCAACATTTTGTAATGATTTGTGAAAAGGATTCTTTTGCATTTGTGTACATAAGAATTTTTTTTTCTTCCACCACTGACCTGTTCTCCCATAGCTGTTCAGGGTCAGGAGTTCCATCCTCAGGCGGCCAATACTTTGTTGCCAGTTTGTAGGGCTTTATGAATTGGAATACAGCATATGCCATGATCATTGGGGATCTGATCCGTCACATGGCATCTGCCACATCGGTGGTTATGGAATTTATCATGAGCATGCTGATGCCATCGTGAGAAACTGATCCTGAAGCTATAGCAGCCCGTTTTCTGGGTCAAATAATGTGTGAAAGTGTAAAACCGTGTCTTTGTTGAAGGGGGATGATGGTATGGCCTTATTCAAAGATTTCAAGTGAGGGGGTACATGCATGCGCCAATGCTACGCTCGTTCTCTGTTCCTGCCGTTCTTTTGGTCGTAGTTTTATTGTGGATGTCTTTGACTTTAAAGCATTTTGTGTTTGTGACCTGCCTGCACGAAATCAGTCTTAACTAGCATTTTGTTTTGTGACCTGCCAGCACGAAATCAGTCTTAGCTAGCATTTTGGGTATTTTGAGATATACATATCACTTGAAAGTGTACATTCTGCTGATTATTTGGTACTTGAATAAAGCTTGTACTCAAAAAAATGTAGAAGTTATGTGTGCTTAAAATCAGTAAGTTGTATGACGCCGCGCCATTGTGAGAAGACGGCCTCTAAAGTTTTTATGTACTCTCCTACACATTTTCCTTAAATTTCTTTATTTGGTGGATATGACCCAGTTTGTTTCTAATTTTAGCTGTCATGATCTGAAAGGTGCACCAAAGAGCTTTATGTCTGTATATTACATGTGGGAGTACTGTACAGGTTACGGTTCATAATAACTTAATAAGAGACAAAAATAGGTACTTTTGGTAGGAAATTGCGTTATTTCTGCTGCGATCAGTGGATGAAAATACCATTTTAAATTGGTGAATAATATTTTTTCAAGAAAAAAATTTCTGTGGGGATAGATTATAGTCTACAGAAATCAAGTTTGAGAAAAAGTCAAAACACCCCAGATAGACCCTCAGTGATAGACCTTCAGTCAGCTTTTCAGCTCCTAGTGCTGTTCAACTGACTGCGAGTTAAGACTGATTTGGTGGGGGAGGTCACATATATCATTTGGTGCCCATCATGACATTAAGCAAAAGTTTTTGGCTATTTCCATTTTTTGTTTGGTATGTTCCTTCTTCCTGTGTAGCGGTACCTGACATATCGTGGTGGTTGTTTTGAGTTGACTTTTTCTCCTGGCTTCAGTGCTGTATTTTCTGGCCATTTATCAGTGATTTTTATGTGTGATTTATGGGGTTTTTTCCACATGTATTCTTTGTAAAGAACTCTTTTGTTTTTCTCTTTTATTCTTTGTAAAGAACTCTTGTTTTTCTCTTTTATTCTTTGTAAAGAACTTTCTGTTTTTCTCTTTTATTCTTTGTAAAGAACTTTCTGTTTTTCTCTTTTATTCTTTGTAAAGAACTTTCTGTTTTTCTCTTTTATTCTTTGTAAAGAACTTTCTGTTTTTCTCTTTTATTCTTTGTAAAGAACTTTCTGTTTTTCTCTTTTATTCTTTGTAAAGAACTTTCTGTTTTTCTCTTTTATTCTTTGTAAAGAACTTTCTGTTTTTCTCTTTTATTCTTTGTAAAGAACTTTCTGTTTTTCTCTTTTATTCTTTGTAAAGAACTTTCTGTTTTTCTCTTTTATTCTTTGTAAAGAACTTTCTGTTTTTCTCTTTTATTCTTTGTAAAGAACTTTCTGTTTTTCCTTTTATTCTTTGTAAAGAACTCTTAGAATGTCATGGTTTTTATTCCTTCTGATATCATAAAAATGACTGTACAATTTGACAAGACAGCAGCGTTTCTTGTCATGGTGTGTACATTTGGGGAATCTGGTTGACATGGTATCCTTCCAAAGCCAGGTCAGAGATTTTTGTTTCTTTTTTGTGTGTGTGTGTGTGTGTGTGTGTGACATATGATCATCTCAGTTTTCTATACCACCCCAGTGTTTTGATCGTACCGACTCTTGTGTGTGTGTGTGGGTTCTTTCTGTCCAGTTTTTCTGGAATCCTGTATAATTTGTGGAAACGTTCAGATTTCATGTTTTCTGTGGCCTTTTTTGTGTTATGTACCTCACACCTACCTTGTACTGGTTGTACCTGTATCCTTTGGAATTTTGAATTTTGTGGATTTTGGTGTTGTGTTTGCTGTTATTTTTTTTATTGTTTTGTTTTGTCTTTTTAAACGATATACTGGTTAGAAACTTCCAGGGTCATCGACCCTGTCATCCATACCAAGTTTTAGAGGTTGATGAAGCGGTTTTGGTTGTTTCTGTGTTTGGGTTTTAACCCTTTGTATCATTTCAGTGGGATGGGGAAGGATGATGATATTTCTCTTGTTTTCTATTTCCTTTAGAGTCTCTTAACCCTTTGACTCCCACACCCTATCCATCAACTGCAAAATCTTAACCCTTTGAATCCCTCACCTTATGCAGAAGCTTGCTGTAGGAAGCTGGTGGAAAGAGTGAGGGAATCAAAGGGTTAAGTTTTTGCTTTCCTAGCATGGTTGACAAAGCAGGATGTTGGTGAACAGGGTGCGGGAGTCAAAGGGTTAATTTCTTTGCCTATGGCATCACAACAGCTGTGCATTTACTTCCTATTTTTGTTGTTGTTGTTGTTGATGTCGTTGTTATCTTTAACATTAGCAGCATGTTTGACCAGGACATTTCACAGCATGATACTGACCTTTAGCTGCAAAGAAAGGGAATGAGCTTACTAATGGGGATAGCCCCTGTGCTGGTTGGCATATCTGCATAATGAGTCTACTGTGGGTATTTCTTCAACAGTTTGAACCGGTTTACGAAAAAGAAAAAAAGAAAAAGAAACAGTAAATTTTGCCTTTTTTGTTTGTCAACCTTTGGCAAGAAATAATGCTTAGGTTGTAGGGTTGGTAATGATCACGGCTTGTCACCACGCTTCATAGCCGAGGCATCCAAGGGAAAATTGGGTGACAAGGTTGCAGGTGTGACATGTAGGCCTACATGCGTACGTTCATGTGTGTATGTATGCACGCACATGTTTTTATCAGTTCTTGCCGAGTGTGTGTGTGTGTGTGTGTGTGTTGTGTGTTGTGAGTGTGTGTGAGAGAGAGAGAGAGAGTGTGTGTGTGTGTGAGAGAGAGTGAGTGTGTGTGTGAGAGAGAGAGTGTGTGTGTGAGAGAGAGAGAGTGTGTGTGTGAGAGAGAGTGTGTGTGTGAGAGAGAGAGAGAGTGTGTGTGTGAGAGAGAGAGTGTGTGTGTGTGAGAGAGAGAGTGTGTGTGAGAGAGAGGAGAGAGAGAGTGTGTGTGTGAGAGAGAGTGTGTGTGTGTGTGTGAGAGAGAGAGGTGTGTGTGTGTGTGTGTGTGTGAGAGAGAGAGAGTGTGTGTGTGAGAGAGAGAGTGTGTGTATGTGTGTGTGTGTGTGCGCGTGCGTGCGTGTGTGTGTGTGTCCATTGACCAGCAAAAGTGCCTAATAAAATCTGTCAACTTTATGACACCAAAGCTTGTGAAGGTATCAGATGATAGCTTGGTTGCATTTTGTGTTCATCCCATGCTTAGAAATTTCGTCAGATATATTCGGAATCATCTTTCTCGTGCTTTGTTTCGACATTGAAATTTGTTTTCTTTAGTTTAAAATCTGCCATACTACTTAATTAATTTAATGGGCCAGCAGTGTGGACAAACATGAACTTTTAAGCTGTAGCTCTTTTTTCTTTTTTTTTTTTTCATTTTTGATGAAAATTTGTATTTGTTTCGTGGTAATCACATTAGTTGTATATGTTATTAATTAGGCTTCTGTACAAGGTTGAATTTTCTTCCCTAGTGTTTGACATGTTTGTGTCCTGTAAAAGCTTTCCTCTACGACCTCCCATCAACTCTGACCAACTGTTTAGCATATGTGTGCAACGTGTACGTTGAAGACTTTTGGCTTGGGACTTTTTTTCCCCCTTCTTTTTCTGTGTACCCAGAGTTGTTTAATTATTATCGTTACAGAATAGATGCATTTATATGATCATCTTGAAATTTGTCATTTTTCCTTCTCATTTTTTGTCTTTCCTTTTTTTTATCTATCTAATTAACCCTTTTACTCCCGCACCCTGTTCACCAAGCATCCTGCATTCCCAACCATGCTAGCAAAGCAAAAACTTAACCCTTTGACTCCCTCACCCTATCCACCAGCTTCCTGCAGAGCTGTGGATAGGTGAGGGCGGAGTGGTGGATAGGTGAGGGAGTCAAAAGGTTAAGTTTATGCAGTTGGTGCATAGGGTGCGGCAGTTGGTGCATAGGGTGCGGGAGTCAAAGGCTGAACTGACGGGGGAGTTGTTCCTTTGCGGTTTGTTCTTGACCTGTTCTTTTATTCAGTTGTTCTTTCTAGTAGTTAGTTGCAGTTATAACAGGGGATTTGTTGGTGTTGGGTTTTTTTTTGGTTTTTTTCGTTTGTTTTGTTTTTTAACGCAGGAGAATCTTGAAAAGGTTTTCTCATGACAGTGGCTTTTCCAGGTATTCCATGTCCTGCCTGTAACATCTTCATGGTCATCAAAAAGTTAACGTGTGCTGTAGCAGAAGTGCTGTCTGTCCAGACCTTGAATTTGTCAGCTTTGCTTGTTTATTGGGAGGGAGGAGCAGGGGTCGTTTCTCTGATGTTTCGTTCATTTTTCTTCCTTTTTTTATACGTGTACTTTAGTTGAGAGAGATTTTTTCTTAAGGTTATACTCCTTTTTTTTAAGTGTATACTTCTTATGGTAGATTAAATCAAAAAGAAACATTGTCCCTGATGTGTTGACTTTAAACGATGTATGAGTGACTGTGTGAAGTTTATAGGAACGTGGAATGACTTACGAATAGTTGAGCAGTGTGTCTCTATCTGTGTCTATGTCTGTGTGTGTCTGTGTCTATGTCTGTGTCTGTGTGTGTCTATGTATCTGTGTCTACGTCTATGTATCTGTGTCTATGTCTGTGTGTGTCTATGTCTCTATATGTGTCTATGTATCTGTGTCTATATGTGTTTTCTATGTCTGTCTGTGTCTGTGTGTGTCTATGTCTGTATCTGTGTCTATGTCTGTGTCTGTGGAATGATGTGTGCCAATTTGTTAAACAATGGTCAAATGGGTGACTGTTCATAGAAACTCACACATGAGGACATGTAGTTGTGCGAATAAATTTACAGAACAGAGAGACACACAAAAGTCGGTTACAGAAGTGTGTCAGGATTTTAAGTGCGTGTCCCTGAATATTGCAGTCTATTAGTGTATAGTAGTACATTGCTCTCACAAACAATGCAATGCAAATCTTTCAAAAGTAGAGTCGGCTTCTCTCTTTTGGCACATTATGTCACATGTGCATGCACGCGCGCGCACACTACACACTCACGCACACACACACAACGCACTTCCCCCCAACACACACACACATACACACCCCTCCCCACATACACACACACACACACACACACACAGCAGTTAGCTACCATTCCATCATGTATCACACCACACACAACACAGATAGTACCATCCATCATCACACCACACAACACACATCATCAATATCACAAAACACACACACACACACACACACACACCACAGAGCAGTTAGCTACCCATTCCATCAAATATACACACATCACACACAACACACAACACACACAAGCAGTTACTACCCATTTCCATCAAATGTAATTCTACACACACACACACACCACACACACACACACACACACACACACACACACACACACACACACACACACAGCAGTTAGCTACCCATTCCATCAAATGTATCACACCACACACACACACACACAAAACACACACACAGTTAGCTACCCATTCCATCAAATGTATCACACACACACACACACACACACACACACACATAGCTACACCATCCATCAAAGTATCACACACACACCACACACACACACACACACATTACACCCTCACACACACACACACACACACACACACACAACAGTTAGCTACCACCACAAATATCACCAACAAACATTATATCACATAACACACAACACAACACACACAACACACACACACACACACAAGCAACCCTTCATCAATGTATCACACCACACACACACACACACACATACACCACATCACACACACACACACAACACACAACACTACATCATCAAGTCACATACCACACACCACAACAACACACACACACACACAGCAGTAACCATAATACACTCCACACAATAAGTATATCCATAAAGTTTACAGAGGAACAGGGTTGTTCCTTGGCGCCATGTCATCCTGCTGTTTTTTGTTCATGGGCATTCCATGTGCATATATTCAAATTTCACAAACACCATCCATGCTGTCCGTATGAGAATTTCTGTCACAACATTACACTTTATGAGGTGAGCTCTCAAAATATGACCACCTCACAGGACTAATAAGCAGTACACTACTTCACTGCTCTCTATAATTTTCCATTGTTTTTATTCTTTCTCCCCATTTATAGCCGTGGGTGTGCGTGTGTGTGCGTGCGTGCATGCGTGTGTGTGCGTGCGTGCGTGTGTGTGTGTTTCAGCGCTTAGATTTGATTTTATCAAGATTTTGCGCTATATAAATATTGTAATTATTAATTATTATTAACAACTAATACCGGTACTTCTACTATGACGACAATGATGTTGACTAAGGTGGCGTGGTGGCCCAGTGTTTAACCCTTTCACTCCCTCACCCTATCCACCAGCTGCAACAACTTGACTCTTTCACTCCCTCACCCTATCCACCAGCTTCTAGCGGAATACTGGTGGATAGGGGTGAAGGAGTGAAAGGGTTAAATTTTTGCTTTGCTGTCATGGCTGACAATGCTGGATGCTGACAGATAGAGTGAGGGAGTCAAAAGGGTTAAAACCCGTTGACTCCCAGACCCTGTCCACCAGCATCCTTCATTGCCAACCATGCTAGCAAAGCCAAAGCTTAACCCTTTGACTCCCTCACCCTGTCCACCAGCTTCTTGCAGGAAGCTGGTGGACGGGGCGAGGGAGTCAGAGTTGAGTTTTTGCAGCTGGGGGTAGGGTGCGGGAGTCAAAGGGTTAAAAAAAAAAAAAGAACTCGTCTGGCAGTCCTGAGATCCTGGATTCGATTCCCAGTCGGGCAGGGATCTTCTTCCCCTCCTCTCCCCACCCCTTTCCACATCGAGTGATAGTCTGGGTGTTGGTCTTAACCCTTTGACCACTGCTGCCTGTCCACCAGCATATTGCATTGTCAACCATGCAAACAAAGCAAAAACTTAACCCTTTGACTCCTTCACCCTATCTCATTGTCAACCATGCAAACAAAGCAAAAACTTAACCCTTTGACTCCCTCACCCTATCCACCAGCTTCCTGCAGGAAGCTGGTGGATAGGGTGAGGGAGTCAAAGGGTTAAGTTTTTGCAGTTGGTAGATAGGGTGCGGGAGTCAAAGGGTTAAGGGCGAGTCAATCACCCAAAGTCTCATGAACAGTATGGAGTTTGTTCAAGAAGGATTTATCACACTCAGGACAATTTCCAAATGAGCCAGGGTCAAAAGGTGCTTCCTAGTTCAAATCACTGCAACTAATTGTCTTGCCTTGGCAAAGCCTGAACAATCCTAGATATTGAGCTTTAAATGCCAAGATCCAAAACAAGTGCGACTGCCCGCGCCCAAGCAAACACGAACCAGAAGAACAAGAAAACCAATATAAGCGCGTATCCAACGAGACAAAAACAAAACAAAACAAGCGCAAATGTCAAATGTCAAATCAAATAGCAGACATGAATTCATGGAGGTTGAACAAAATCATTTATTAGCCAGTCAAGTTTATATTTACAATTTTACTCAAATTTCAGCCTTTCCTTTTACAGATAGGTGTAGTAGGCTGAGAATAAAGTTTGGTGTTAAACCAATGGTTGTACCTATGTATGTATTTTTTAGTTTCTTATCAAGGTTACTCACTAGTTTATAATTTCATTTGGTTTTTTGCCTATTTTTTTCATATGTTCTGCAATAAAGTGTAAATTAAGGTTTCATATTAAAGTGCTAAATACAAGGTTTCATACGTGACACTTTTGTGTCACAGGCCTACAGTTCTTTGATCAATCACAGTGGAAAAAAATGATTAAAAACTGCAATAAGGCTTTTCAAGTTTTATACATAAAATCGTCTGAATCGAACTCATCAGCACTGCAATCAAATGGATACTTTCGAAACTATTTGAGTTTTTAGGTTGTCGTGACACCTGTCACGGATGAAACTAGCCCTATAAAGTACGAGCTACTGCCTCTGGAAAAGCCAAATGATTTGTTCATCCATCATGAATTCATATCTGCTATTTGATTTGACATTTAAAAAGCTCAATAATCTAGGATTGTTCAGGCTGTGCAAAGGCAAGAGAATTATTGCAGTGATCTGAACTAGGAAAGTCACCACAAAGCACCTTTTGACTCTGGCTCATTTGCGCTCCACCCAAATCTGACATCAGTTATCTGGCAGGCTTTCTGAGTCTGTGCAAAACCCTATGCACTGGCAAGGTCTTGGACTGAGGTGCGGAAGGGGTGGGGGTGGGGGGATTTAAGAAAAACATGAACAATGCATGCACTTAGTACGCATAGAAAAATTTACACACACAAAGGATTTGTCCCTGGCAGAACTGCAAAGAAAAATCTACTCAGTAGGTAAAAAAAAAAAACAAAGGAAAAAAATTGATGCCTCACTGTAGTGATGTGCTCTCTCTCAGAGAAGGTGCCCAGTGTCGTGTACAGCAATATGTGTTGTGACAGGAAAGAGTTAAAAAGAACAACTCCCAAACACACATCACTCACATACACACACAACAGCACACTACACGCACACACACACACACACACACACATCACACACACACACACACACACCACACACACACAGCACACACACACACACACACACACACACACACACACACACACACACACACCACACACATGCACACACACACACACACACACACACACAACACACACGATGACACACACACATACACACACACAAATGGACAACAGCACACAGACAGACACGCATGCACGCACACATCACACACGCACAGATATCACAGACAGAGCACTCTCACAGACAAATGGACATACACGCACGCATGTGCACATTATCTTCAAACAAGACACATACACGCATACATGTGCACTACATCAAACACACACATGCACTAGTCATGTGTCCACACACACACACACACACACACACACACACACACACACACACAATATGAGGAGCCAAACCAAGGAAGACAGCAAAAGAAGAATGGACACACTCACAGATGTCTCCCATAAGAATACTTTATTCCTCATGACACCCCTCTGACAGAACAATACAAACATGTGCAATGCTTCCTCAGTGTGATTATTACACTACACGTAGTAGAACTGATGACGATGAAGTTCTCAAAACGGGATCTTCACATCTTTTGACTAGAGATGGACGTACAGGTCAAGACAGTGATTCTCTCTTGATTCTGTCTCTGTGCCACAATCTCACTTTTAATCTATTTCAAGCACAGGTTCCTTCGCCACTCTTAGCCAGATGTTGACGTCTTCCTCCATCTCATGAGTAGAAAAGATAAAAAAACAAAAAAACACCACTACCTAAACAGGCATTTGAAAGTGGTACGGGGGACATTTCTGAAGAGGCATACTCTGGAAATCATCTATTTACATACGTGACTCGATATCCGAAAACCTCGTTTGCATGCACGCCTGTAAAAGCAACAAGCACACGCGTCGACTATCACATTCACATCTAAACATCTTCTATCTTTGGGTGTGCATCAATAAACGAGAAAAATAACTGTCATGAGTATTCTTTTTAACCCTGCTGTTCAGAAACAAACAGAACAAAGCACTAAAACAAAGAAACCTGAACTCATAATGCCAGCAAATAACAATGCAAATACCAAAAAGAGTGATGAATTATGTACCAAATACCAACAAGTGAACGTGTAGCAAAAGTCAATAATCAATTCCACCCACAACTGAACACTAAAACTTAACAAGCACAAAGAACAAAGTTGATGCCAAAATTAATGAAGACATCATAATAACAACTTACAAATGACAAATTTATGCACGACAACAATTTGCTACAGAATTGCAAACCTAAAGAGGAGGCTAAGGGCTGGGTTACTTTATGTACACTTTACCGTTATTACATGCAGGGAAACGACTTAACCCTTTGACTCCCACACACCCTTGTCCACCAGCATCCTGCGCTGTCACCCATGCCAGCAAAGCAATAACTTCCTGCAGGAAGCTGGTGACAGGATGAAGGAGAACCGTTTGAATCTGTGCGCTCAGACCTGTCAGTGTGGAACGTATGGAGTGCTCCACAATCCTTTGAAACAGACGGGAGATGTAGGTTTTGCTGCTCTGCTTATCGGGCGGCAGAAGCAAAGAGAAATGCCTGTTCCCAACAATGTTTTTATAATTGTGGGTTTGGTTGCTGGTTACTTCAGAGAACATCATTAACTTGACAAAACTCTAACAAATACTTCGTCTCCAAATCAGCGAGAATCATGGCTTTACTGGAAGACATCACTTACAAAATCGGTGCCAGCTCAATGCTGAGCGTTAATTCGCTGGAGGATGCCAAACGTCCGTATGGAATAGATCAGAATCCATTTTGAACGATCAGTTGAACCCGATGCATAGGGTCGTTTGAGGTATACAAAATCCAAAACAAGTGCGACTGCCCGCGTTCAAGCAAACAGGAACCAGAACAAACACGTAAAAAAAATCAGAACGTGTATTTAATACAGCCAGACAAGACAGGCGCAAATGTTTGGCCAACTGGCCTTTGTCAAGCGTAGATGTAAGATCCCAAATGAACAAACATCAAATACAAAATTAGGAGAAAATATTTCATACAACCAGACAACAGGCAATCCATTCAAGCAACAATGTGTTTCAAGGAAAAAAAATTCCGGGGTCCAGGGGGCCGCATAGGCCCCCTGATGGGGTCCAGGGGCAGAGCCCCCAGAAGCTGAAGCATTTTAGTCTAGTAAATGGAAATTTAACCCCCTCTGGTGAAAGATAAATCAAGTATTTTAATAAAAGATAAAAAGGGAACAAGTATTGTTAACAATGAACAAAACATGCAACTTTTCCTCACTCTCTTTTGCCTCACCTGACAACCGAAAATTTTCGTTAAATGTCCTGAGACTGTCGTTGTGCTGCTTTCCTTTCAGGTGATCAACCAGTGCTCGTTTACCACCGACTTGTAACTGATTTCTGAGCGGCAAAGTTTGCAGTATGCTTCACCGGCGATCTTCAGTTTCTCGAAGAAACGAGTGAACTTATTGCCATCGTACACTTCCTGCACCAGTCCCATTTCCAGCGATTTTTAGGCCTTCAGCAATGTCAGCGATGGAAGCCTTTAGTGGAACAAAGTCCCTACGTATGTATATATACTCATATTTCAATGCGTCGATGGAACGCAGAGAGTGACGAGGATGCACAAATCTCGCAGACAGTTGCAAAAGTAAAACTGCACATGCGCTTACGGCTTTTTTTGAATAGTTTTGGTGATCCCAGTCCCGGTTCTCCATACTTTCAAGGCAATCCCCCCCCCCCCCCCCCCCTTTCACGGATATCCGCGAATTCGCGGACAGTTGGATTGCCTGAACAAGACAGGCGCAAATTATCAGCCAACTGGCCTTTGTCAAGCGTAGACATAAGATCACGAATGAACAAACACCAAATACAAAAATTAAGAGAAAAAGACTGGAACTTCCTCATGCAGTGTAAGAAAAAAGGACTGTATATTTTGTATTTGGTGTTTGTTTGTTTGTGATCTTACGTCTACACAAAGTCCAGTTGGCCGAAAATTTGCGCCTCTCATGTCTGGTTGTATAAAATATGCCTTCTAATTCTTTTTTTAGTGTTTTTCCTGATTCTCGTTTGAAGCACATTTACTACGACAGATGATCCGTTTCGGGTCAGTTCCACCCTGTTCTCTCGAAACGTAAGGTTGAAACAGCTCATGTGTCAGTACCTTAAGGTCAGATTCAGAGGCCAACCAATGCTCTGCGTAACTGCAGCACACAGTTGTGTATTAACTGACTGAGGCAAGTGCATAGCATTGCAAACTGGCTGGGGGAGCAGTGAGGAAAAGGTTAACAAGATGCATTCAAAGTAAAAGCAGTGAGGAAAAGGTTAACAAGATGCATTCAAAGTAAAAGCAGTGAGGAAAAGGTTAACAAGATGCATTCAAAGTAAAAGCAGTGAGAAAAGGTTAACAAAACATCTGTCAAATGCATTCAAAGTAAAAGGCATAAACAACAAAAATTCCATGGGACATTTCAGGTTGTCATCTAGTGTATGACTGGGATTTACGATGGAATCTAACTGAACAAGCACCACATGAAAAAAAACAGAATTTTATGACTGATATTCCGTCATGCTCTATATGGCCTCAGCAAAGAGTAATATTGCACTTTACAAAACTTAACTCAATTAACATGCTTGCAAAATAATAAACAATCTAATTAGGACTGCAAAATATTAAACACTCTAGTAGTTCAGACTGCAAAATGATAAACACTCAAATTCAGACTGCAAAATGATAAACACTCAAATTCAGACTGCAAAATGATAAACACTCAAATTCAGACTGCAAAATGATAAACACTCAAATTCAGACTACAAAATGATAAACACACTAGTTCAGACTGCAAAATGATAAACACTCAAATTCAGACTACAAAATGATAAACAGTCTTGTTCAGACTACAAAACGATAAACACTCAAATTCAGACTACAAAATGATAAACACTCCAGTTCAGACTGCACAATGATAAACACTCAAATTCAGACTACAAAATGATAAACACACAAATTCAGACTACAAAATGATAAACACTCAAATTCAGACTACAAAATGATAAACACTCAAATTCAGACTACAAAATGATAAACACTCTACTTCAGACTGCAAAATGATAAAACACTCTACTTCAGACTGCAAAATGATAAACACTCTACTTCAGACTGCAAAATGATAAAACACTCTTACTTCAGACTGCAAAATGATAAAACCTTTTAATGCTGAAAAAAATTTTCAGATTGCAATTGATAATCGGATGACAAGAATTGAACACTTAGTTTAACAATTGGAAAATGGCAGGAAAGGTGCAACAGTGGCGTAGTGGATAAACTGTCACCATCCAGGATACAAGACATCCTGGGTTCAACCCCCAGGAATTTTCTCCTTCCTCCGCTTGACTAGATAGATAGTGGGCATTCTGTCTGATGAGATGATAGAACTGGACGTCCCTTACTGTTATTGTTATTTTTGCTTAAAGCCCAGCTGACTGCGTAGAACTATATCAGGGCTATGACTGTTTCAAACCATACACAATATTCCAAAAGAAAAAAAAAAGGGAAAAGAAAATGAAGTACAGTGGAAACCTGATATAACAGGGATGATGGGACCAAATCAAAATCCCTGTTATATCAGATATCAAGGGAAATAAGGACTGATCAACTATCCCTGTGGAATTTCGAACTGACGGCAAATCTCTGCGAGCGATGCTTGCTTTTTCTCGACAGCCTGGATGATCTCATATTTCTTCTCAATTGAAAGGCATTTTCTTTTACGTTTGTTGTCAGCGGTGGCCATTATGAGCAATAGCAATGAGAATCAGAATCAGCAAGAAAGCTAAGAAAATAGAGAGATAAACAGTAGATCTAGGCCTAGATCTGGTCTGGTGTAAGTGTGCAGTAAGCTTACAAACTGAATGATGGCGCAGTCAGTCACTGACTCAGTGGCCTCAGGCCTACACGCTTGCGCGCGCATCACGCTCGCATTGCGAAGCGTTCTTTCAGTGTACAGTACACAGTATACCAAGGCTAGCCTAGATCTAGATCTAGGCCTACTGCGTGGCGTGCTGAGTCTAGGCCTAGGCCTTTCTGCTGCAGAGCCCGTCTCGGCATCCCTGCTATAACCGATCGAGCCCTCTTGTCTCCCTGTTATTGCCGATAAGTTTTAATAGAGACAAAGAGGAAGAAAAAATGGGGATTGAAAAAAGCCCTGTTATATCCGGATTCCTGTTATAACCGGTCCTGTTATAAATGGTTTCCACTGTACACAGATCCGTGCATTCCTGCACATAATCTAAGGAGATGTCCCTGGCATTCGCCAGTCTGTGAAATTCATCACACAGAGGATTTAAAAAAACATACCTGAATACAAATTTAAACATAACTAACCACACCAAAACATAAAAATGGACCTAAATTACCTAAAAAAAAATTCCACATATCACATTTCCCTAGGGCCAAAAATGCACTTTGTCTTAATACATGTACACAATTATCAATCCTAAGAGAACGTACATAAGACTTCATCGAACACATCCAGGTGAATGGACCAGCAAGGTAGAAAATGATAGGAAGAAATGACAGAAAGCAAAAGAGCAAGGCAGAAACAAAGCGAGTGAGAGAAAAGAGGAAATTTCTAGCACAGAATTTCCAGAAAGTGGGGATACTATTTATGCTGAATGAACATCTGGCATCCTCACGTCCCTAGTGCAGCACACATTTAAAAAACACCTAAAGGAAAAACCAACAGAAACAAAGCAAATGTCCAGAACAAATTCTGTTGAAAAACTATCCACTGTCACAGACATAAAGAAAAAACACACACAGACAGATCTACACAGGATAAGCACCTCACTGTGGTGTTACATTATCTCCCTTGGGGCAGCAGCTCAATTATCACATTGTAAACCACTGTCATGTGAAAGAAATAATATTCCTTTTTTCTTTTTTTTTTAAAGTCATTTACATACATTTTATACATGAATGGCTGTTTGTTTGTTTGTTTGTTTTCACCAGTTTTTTGGTGTCAAAATGCAAGGGGAAAGTATAGTGCCATAACACAGCCCCACCTTTTTTTTTTTTTTTTTTTCTTCTGTTGAGTGTGTGTGTCCATTTGTTTACCAACTAATAAAAGAGTGGACCAGGTACACTAATGCACAGCTGTGTCATTTTACATACCAAATATCCATTCAAAGAGTCAGTTTGGCTGTTGGCTGATGCTGACAACAATCTTCATCATGGCTGATGCTGACAGCAATCTTATCATGGCTGATGCTGACAGCAATCTTATCATGGCTGATGCTGACAGCAATCTTATCATGGCTGATACTGACAACAACCTTCATCATGGCTGATGCTGACAACAATCTTCATCATGGCTGATGCTGACAACAATCTTCATCATGGCTGATGCTGACAGCAATCTTATCATGGCTGATGCTGACAACAATCTTCATCGTGGCTGATACTGACAACAATCTTCATCATGGCTGATGCTGACAGCAATCTTATCATGGCTGATACTGACAACAATCTTCATCATGGCTGATGCTGACAACAATCTTATCATGGCTGATACTGACAACAATCTTCATCATGGCTGATGCTGACAACAATCTTCATCATGGTTGATACTGACAACAATCTTCATCATGGCTGATGCTGACAACAATCTTCATCATGGCTGATGCTGACAGCAATCTTCATCATGGCTGATACTGACAACAATCTTCATCATGGCTGATGCTGACAACAATCTTCATCATGGCTGATGCTGACAACAACCTTCATCATGGCTGATGCTGACAACAATCTTCATCATGGTTGATACTGACAACAATCTTCATCATGGCTGATGCTGACAACAATCTTCATCATGGCTGATGCTGACAGCAATCTTCATCATGGCTGATACTGACAACAATCTTCATCATGGCTGATGCTGACAACAATCTTCATCATGGCTGATGCTGACAACAACCTTCATCATGGCTGATGCTGACAACAATCTTCATCATGGCTGATGCTGACAACAATCTTCATCATGGCTGATGCTGACAACAACCTTCATCATGGCTGATGCTGACAACAATCTTCATCATGGCTGATGCTGACAGCAATCTTATCATGGCTGATACTGACAACAATCTTCATCATGGCTGATGCTGACAACAATCTTCATCGTGGTTGATACTGACAACAATCTTCAGCATGGCTGATGCTGACAACAATCTTCATCATGGCTGATGCTGACAGCAATCTTATCATGGCTGATGCTGACAACAATCTTATCATGGCTGATGCTGACAACAATCTTATCATGGCTGATGCTGACAACCTTCAGCATGGCTGATGCTGACAACCTTCATCATGGCTGATGCTGACAACCTTCAGCATGGCTGATGCTGACAACCTTCAGCATGGCTGATGCTGACAACCTTCAGCATGGCTGATGCTGACAACCTTCAGCATGGCTGATGCTGACAACCTTCAGCATGGCTGATGCTGACAACCTTCAGCATGGCTGATGCTGACAACAATCTTATCATGGCTGATGCTGACAACCTTCAGCATGGCTGATGCTGACAACAATCTTCATCATGGAGTCTTCAGCATGGCTGATGCTGACAACAATCTTCATCATGGCTGATGCTGACAACAATCTTATCATGGCTGATGCTGACAACCTTCAGCATGGCTGATGCTGACAACAATCTTCATCATGGCTGATACTGAGAACAGTCTTCAGCATGGCTGATGCTGACAACAATCTTCAGCATGGCTGATGCTGACAACAATCTTCATCATGGCTGATGCTGACAATCTTCAGCATGGCTGATGCTGACAACAATCTTCATCATGGCTGATGCTGACAACCTTCAGCATGGCTGATGCTGACAACAATCTTATCATGGCTGATGCTGACAACCTTCAGCATGGCTGATGCTGACAACAATCTTCATCATGGCTGATACTGAGAACAGTCTTCAGCATGGCTGATGCTGACAACAATCTTCATCATGGCTGATGCTGACAACAATCTTATCATGGCTGATGCTGACAACCTTCAGCATGGCTGATGCTGACAACAATCTTCATCATGGCTGATACTGAGAACAGTCTTCAGCATGGCTGATGCTGACAACAATCTTCAGCATGGCTGATGCTGACAACAATCTTCATCATGGCTGATGCTGACAATCTTCAGCATGGCTGATGCTGACAACAATCTTCATCATGGCTGATGCTGACAATCTTCATCGTGGCTGATGCTGACAACAATCTTCATCGTGGTTGATACTGACAACAATCTTCAGCATGGCTGATGCTGACAACAATCTTCAGCATGGCTGATGCTGACAACAATCTTCAGCATGGCTGACGCTGAGAGCAATCTTCAGCATGGCTGACGCTGACAACAATCTTCAGCATGGCTGATGCTGACAACAATCTTCAGCATGGCTGATGCTGACAACAATCTTCAGCATGGCTGATGCTGACAGCAATCTTCAGCATGGCTGATGCTGACAGCAAACTTCAGCATGGCTGATGCTGACAACAATCTTCAGCATGGCTGATGCTGACAACAATCTTCAGCATTACCATTTTATCTGCAAACAACCTATCTGCTTTTACACTTTTTCCTTTGATGTCATACGCATGCGCAGATAAATGTAGAAGTACAGCTTTGAATGCTGTGTTACTGGTGTGGGAAATGACAGGCTTGCTGGCCAGTGTCAGAGCTTTTCAGGCATCAAGTCATTTTCCCTGTTAACCACTTATCACTCCAAGAGGTCTGTACATTGCGACAGTTACTGCCAGAAGTGCCAAGACAGCCACACTGCAATGAGTCAACCCTTTGACTCCTGCAGCTCCATCAACTGCAAAAACTTAACCCTTTGATCCCTCACCCTATCCAGCAGCTTCCTACAGGCCACACTGTAATGAGTTAACCCTTTGACTCCCACAGCCTATCCATCAACTGCTAAAACTTAACCCTTTGATTCCCTCACCTTATCCAGCAGCTTCCCGTGGGAAGTCAAAGGGTTACGTTTTTGCTTTGCCAGCATGATTAACAATGTAGAATACTGGTGGACAGGGTGCAGGAGTCAAAGGTCTAAGGCGGAAGGAACATCAACAGCATACATAACGCTAAAGTAGTAGGCCTCCTTCGGTCATGACTGACCATGGACAAAGTACATCCGTTCAATGTCTAGATGGGCTGTCTGCTTGGTCCAAGCAGCGTCGCCTGTGACTGTACAGACCAATGCGAGAGAGGCAGTCTCTGTCGCGATCCTAAGCTGACAAAACAAAAAAAGTCCTTTGACAATGACATACGAACTGTCTGCAACATAACTGTACAGCTGACTATTTTTTTCCAACATCCACAGCACATGCACACACTCACAATTCTGATAACCGATAAGCCTCCTAACATTTAACAACAAGTACAGCCAACAAATACACACACAACAGTTCTGATTTGTTGGCATGCATACATCTACCATCATCATCACCCACTGGCTTGACATAAGAAAATGAATTCAAAAAGTCGTTTGATTTTTCTTTTTTTCCATTTGACTTGTCTACATCAGCCAGTCAGTAAAATCAAACGCGGACAAATATTTCAATTTTTGTCGTGTTCCGATAATTTTGTTATGTCCACCAGAACAGATAAGCAACAACAAGAAAAGAAGACATGATTGTGCATCAGTTTGTGTGCCTTACCCTGACTGACAAGTGTGTAGACGTGAAGACAAAAACAATACCAAATAAACAAACAAACAAAAAACAGAAAGAGAGATAAGGTCAAGTCTTTCCCCCTCTTCTCTCTCACACACACACACACTACTCTCTCTCTCTTTCTCTCTCTCTCTCTCCTCTCTTTTTCTGAGTTTTCTAATATGATAACAGCAATAAACCTTCAACTCAGACGAAGAGACGTAAACGAAATTGGTAAAATTCTATCTTGGTATAAACTGCAGGCCAAATTAGTGCTTTTGTTCAGCCTTTATCAACCTTTTTCTATACATTTTGCATCAAAATTCCAACCTTTCCAATGAGTACATTTCAGCCTTTAGACATATAAGTCCCTGTCAGACTGAATATTTAAGATACATGTCTCTGATTTTTTTCCCATTATTTACAACCAGTTGAGAAATCCTTGCATTTTTTTTTTTTCTTTTTAGCAATGTGGGCCATGCACCTTTTCAACCCCGCTCAACCCTTTTCACCCAGCTCATGGGTTTATGTTCAGGCATAAGGCTTGTGCCATGATCACCATACACATGGCACCTGTGACGTTAGTGCATAAGGAATTCGTTCCGAGCGCGGAAAAGTCATCTTGAGAAACTGAAACTGAAACCTCAATGCTGCCAGCTTTACAGCCCGAGCATCATCCTCAGCCTGGAAGGTCTGGGTTGCCCTGCATTCAGGAATGGATGCTTCTCTTAACCCTTTGACTCCCGCACCCTGTCCACCAGCATCCTGCATCCGTCAACCATGCTAGCAAAACAAAACTTAACCCTTTGACTCCCTTACCCTATCCACCAGCTTCCAACAGGAAGCTGGTGGATAGGGTGAGGGAGTCAAAGGGTTACCTTTTTGCAGTTGGTGGATAGGATGCAGGGGTCAAAGGGTTAACAATTCACATGTCAATGAGTATGAAGGCCAGTCCTGATGTGACCTTCAGTGGTCAGTGGGGCTACAAACAACTGGACTGAGCAGAGTATGAATGATATCAGTTGACATCTGCGAAAAGTGAAGTCCGCTATAACACCTCAGTTACTGTCACCAAACTCCAAATCTGGGGACAAAGGTTCACTTTAAAACAAATCCAAAACATATGTACGTTGTAATACACACACACACACATATATATATATATATACACATATACACACACACGCATATATGACCTATGCAAAAACAAACAGACAAACAACAATCAGCATTAATACACAAAATCTCACTTCTATGGCAGCTAACATGACACAATATTTCATTCAAATCCTAAACAGTGATTTACATCTCAGTGACAGTGGAGTAGTCCAGTCATCATATATCACTTGCCATCCAACACATACACACACGCACACACACATGCACACGCACGCACGCACGCACGCACGCACACACACACACACACACACACACACACACAACACAACACACCTCAACTCTATTCACACAGCTGCAAATCCTTTCACGTTTACTTTCCTAAAACGAGAAATAAATAGACACACATAAGAATCAAGAGAAATATTAAACAAAACTCAAAAAATAACTTCTTTTATGACTAGACAATATCAAGAACTGCATTGACTGGAGCTGAAACAAGTATATCTATATAAAATAACATGACTCAAATTGATAAGATTGCACTTTGAAGCAAATAACCATATGCCATACCCTGTTAAAAATGGTCAAAGCTGAAGTTTACAGCACCCTCTGGTCTCACCACTGAGTTTGACAGTACGTCCCACCACGAACAGAATCAGGGCTTAAAACGGGAGGAGGAAAAAACCACTGAAACTAGGGGGGTCCAGGGGCAAATCAGGGGCCATAACTTGCGCGCCGTTGCTATGAACGCTTGCAAACCGATCACGGATGCCTTGCTCTTTTTTTTTTTTTTTTTTTTTTTTGACAAACCAAAATCGCGGAATTCCGCCCAGACGCGGAACGTTTTAAGCCCTGCAGAACGCTCATAATTCCTGACTGACAACTGTACAAGGCTTATCCTACTACCTAAACTTCCGCCTGCATTTCCACTTCCACTTCACACCATAACAAAGGGGACCAACACTGGCATTCATGTGACAAAGGCGTAGTATTGCGCAGTTATAGGGACCTGGGATTTTGAAGGAAATGTTCAATTCTTTTTTCTCCATTGTTTGATATCCACAAGGGGAACAGCCATGTGCAGCTGAGGGGGGGGGGGGGGGGGGGGGGGGTTGTATCTTGGGGAAGTTTTTTGTTTGTTTGTTTTTTGTTTTACAATTTATCTTATACATGTATTCCTATTTCATACTGTGGATGATATTTTGCTCTTTCAACAACAACTTGGGGCTTACCAAATCAATCAGATTCATTATAAAGCTCAAATCACAAGCGAAAATGTAGGAAAACAAATTGGTAATTTTTCAGGTAATCATTAATCAAAACAAAAAAATAGTTTTAGGATGAAAATAATCCAGAAACAGTACATCATGTCATCTTCATTTTTCATCTCGCGTTCCAAAAGAGAAACACTTTTGTAAGGTTGACGCATCTGCTTCAGAATTGCACTGACACAGTTAATTTACTGTGAGATTTGGCACATTTCCAATGACTAACAGCATACACAGATAAATTCACTGACAACCAATAAAAACCATGTAGTGACGACCAATAAAAACTACGTACTGACGACCAATAAAAACTGTACTGACGACCAATAAAAACTGTACTGACGACCAATTAAAACCATGTACTGACGACCAGTTAAAACCATGTACTGACGACCAGTTAAAACCATGCAATGATGACCGATAAAAACCATGTACTCTGTATGTCAAAAACAGATCAAAAACCCATTTTTCTTTTGATGTGCCTCTGTATACTGATTTAAACAATCCATACATTAGAGATTGCCCTACATACGTTAGACCACTTCCATACAGCTCTCCAGCAATTAGTTATCACCTACTCAAGAAAAGAAAACTACATGTAACTCTTTGAATCCAATACACATTTCAGAAATTGTTTTATAAACGGCGGCCTTCTCATTTGTACATATACCATAACAAGGTTTTTAATGCCTACTTGTGATCAGTTACCTGAAATGTGTTGTGTATTTGGTAATGTTTTTGTTGGTCTGCTGTGTTCAGTAAAATTTTTGTTGGTCTGCTGTCTGCGCTGTGTGTATGGTTTTGGTGATGAAGGACTCGCCAAGGCCAGCTCATGGGTTTATGTGCAGGCTTAAGGCTTGTGCAGTGATCACCATACACACGGCACCTGTGACAGTGCATATGGAATTCGTTCCGAGCGCGGAGACGTCGTCTTGAGAAACTGAAACTGAGACTGAATCTTCTGTTAGACTGGCAGACGAGTTCCGCATGTTAGTCTTCAGCACCTAATTTGGGTCTTCAGCGGGATAGAAGAGGCATATGTTCTTCCGCAGGCACCGCATACAAAGGAGTCATGTGTAGCTCTGCTGATTTCATGATGCCAACTGTTGGCTCAAGAGCAAAAGTTGTTGGCAATCATAGAAATGCAAAGTGTCATTGTAGCCGTTGTATGACTGATAATTAACCCTTTGACTCCCACACCCTGTCCACCAGCATCCTGCATTGCCAACCATGCTAGAACTGCAAAAACTTAACCCTTTGACTCCCACGCCCTGTCCACCAGCATCCTGCATTGCCAGCCATGCTAGAACTGCAAAAACTTAACCCTTTGACTCCCACACCCTGTCCACCAGCATCCTGCATTGCCAACCATGCTAGAACTGCAAAAACTTAACCCTTTGACTCCCACACCCTGTCCACCAGCATCCTGCATTGCCAACCATGCTAGAACTGCAAAAACTTAACCCTTTGACTCCCACACCCTGTCCACCAGCATCCTGCATTGCCAACCATAACCCTTTGACTCCTCACCCTATCCACCAGCTTCCTTCAGCTGGTGCTTAGGGTGAGGGAGTCAAAGGGTTAAGTTTTTGAAGTTGATGGATTGGGTGCAGGAGTCAAAAGGTTATTAGCAGGCTGGTAAAACGACCCCCCACCCACCCAATTTTTTTCCCAAAATTTCATGAGCATATTATTTTCGCTGTCAAAAATACAATTAAAAAGTTCAAATGAGGCAAAAAAACAAACAACAAAAAAGAAAACTATAATCGATAAATTCATTCTGGGGAGAGGAGGGGGTTGTTTGTGTGTGATTTGTATGTTAATGTAGGCCTATCAATTTTGATATTACACGACAAGTCATGAATTCAAAAAATGAAAATGTTGCATTTACACCTGGTTTTCCTATAGTGGGTCACAAAGCGTGAATTGAAACCAGAATGTACACCATAAGAGTGACTTAGAACAAAGATATAACCAATCCTTTACAAAGGTGAGTGTCTAATGCAGGCTGGGAAATAGGAGGCCTCAGACTCCATTTCTGCCTGAAAAGGCAACCTGCATCTGGTCTCCTCTGACTAGAATGTTTCTGCATCAGACTGCACAGTCTACTAGGTCTGGATGATACATACAGCCATCAATCTCAGCAAAGGCTATGGCAGCTCCTGTCATCAATCAGAGACACCCACAGCCTGGTCTATATCATCAGAAATGCTGCCCACAGTGGAAGTGGATAAATTCAACATGGGAGATGAGGCCGTTAACCCTGATGAAGAGAAAGGGTGGTCTCCATCTGGTGACCCCAATTTCAGATCCAGTCTGTCTTTCCTGACCTCACCCAACCCCATGTCAGCATCGGGGGAACTCCTAGAAGACGCACTGCCTGTACTGGGACTATCAGCTGAGATGGACAGGGACTCAAGTGACGTGCTCTTCATGTCTGACTTTCCATCAGCAACACTGATGTTGTTGGCGTCAGACGAGTCTGCCTTCCCTTCGCCTAATCTGGTACTGGCATCGTGCAGACCCGTCTTGGATTCTACAGGGCTGGTCTTTGGATCAGCTGAACCCGTTTTCCCATCAGCAGAATTGTTCCTTGCATCAGCAGAATCGCTCTTTGGTTCAGTAGAACCAGTCTTTGGTTCAAAGTCACAGGAGAGAAGAAGATCCCTGAGCTTGGAAGAGGCTTTGTCCATGGAATCCACACAAAGACGGATGCGCTCGCGATGTCTGGCGTTGCTGAGGTCATAGACGAGATCACGAATGGCTTTACACATCTGGATGCTGGCTGACACTATGCTCATGGTCATTCCTGCCCATCACAAACAATCATCACAGCTACTGATAAATGTTTTTACCTGCAAAGTCTTGTCAGTCATTCAAACGCTTTCAACCTCATGTTCACGTCTTTTTTAGACCTGTCTGTCCACCTGGCTATGCTTAGGCGCCAGACTAGGGTCACAACCAGTCACATGAGCACATGCCTGCACTAGTGCCTTGCACTAACATCACACACATAAATTCAAACTGTGCCTTAACCAACTTACCCCTACGGTCAAGTGGACCAGACAGCTGACCACATATTGCGGTGATGTCACGTCTACAAAGTGGATCTAAAGGTGTGGCCTTCTACAACCCCACTGACCACCAAGATCCATGGCAGGCAGTTGAAACAAGAAACAATGACCACATTCATAACTAGATGTGACCTGACAACGCAGATGGCGAACTAAAGAAATCTTTCTTATATAAGTTATAATCTCTATAATATCGTCTTTCTTATAATCTCGTATGAGCCACAACAAATTTAACTGGCTGTTACTGTTATTGTCGTTTAAAGCCCAGCAGACCACATAGAGCCATATCAGGGCCGTAACCATTTCAAAACACACAATATTTCAACAGGAAAAAAGGAAAAGAAACTTAACCACAAATATCAACACATTCACACACATAATCTAAGGAAATGCCCATGGAATTGAGCACTCCATCCAAATCATTACACAGGGGATTTACAAAACATATCTGAATACAAATCTAAACGTAACTAAGAACACTAAAACATATTTATATAAAAAAAGGGCGTAAATTACCTAAAACTGTTTCTACATATCTCATTTCCCTAGAGACAAAAATGCAATTAATACATGTACCCAATTATCAATCCTAAGACAAAGTAAATAAGACTTTATCGAACATATACATACAGGTGAATGGACCAGCAAGATTGAAAATGATAGGAAGAAATGACAGACAGCAAAGGAATAAAGAAAGAAACAAAGACGAAGAGAGTGAGAGAAAAGAGGAAATTTCAAGCACAGAATTTCCAGAAGATGGGGATACTACTTATACTTAAAGAGCCCCTGGTATCCCCATGGGGGAATTTAATTGGGCATGTGCCCTGTGATATATTTGAAGAGTATGACTGAAGAGGCCAGCAGTCAGCATCAGGAACACAAGTTTAGTATGCTGCATAAGCCTGCCGCAGTGGTGAAGTGATCAGTACAATGAACTACTGAATGGGTGACTGTCAGTTCAAGTTCCTTCAGGTCATATCATTGTGGGATTTTTAGCCATCAACTAGCTCCTACTCAGAGATGAGGCATGTTGTATGTTTAGGGGGAAGAATGGGACCACAGAAGAGGACAGACTGGGACAAGCCAAAGTGAAACACTTCTTTATATATAATGTCAAAAGAGTGTAACTTTCTGCTAATTATGCAACTCGCTTGAGCTGGCAATACTTGAAAAACTGATGTAAGATATTGTTCAAATCGAAATGGACAGAAATTCAAACACACACACATATAGATCAATACTTAGATAGATAAATGGATAGATATATGATAGATTGATAGATAGATATACATCTCTCTCTCTCCCTCTCTTTCTCTGTCTATCTATCTATCTATATATTTGTGTGTGTGTGTGTGTGTGTGTGTGTGTGTGTGTGTGTGTGTGTGTGTGTGTGTGTGTGTAGAGAGATATGGTTTTAGTACTTTTACGTAACATTTTTGTCTACTACTAGTACTATTAGTACCATTACTGTCACAAACTTACCTAGAACGGACTTGTATGCTTCAGCTGCTTTCTCTGACAGCTTGGCCGCCTGGCCAACAAACTCCTCTTCCGTGGCAAAAGTGACCAGGGCGGTGCTAGCTGAGACAACAGGGTCACAAAAGGCGATGATACGTCTGAGATGGTCGACACTGGGACTGGACTTGAAACGTTTGACGCTGGTGATGAGACAGCTGGTGGTGGAGGCAATGCTCTTGATGCACAACTTGAACTGGTTTTGGTCATCCACATCCACGGCCTTCTCACCCGCGTGCCTGCACACCGCCGTCATGGCCGAAAGAGCCCGTGAAATGGTGGAACACAGATCCACCAACAGGTGAGGATCAAGGTCGTCCACACACGAGCGTTTCAGGCGTGAGCAGCAGAACTTCAGGTCCAGCTTGGCTTGGTGCACTTTGTATTTGTTGACGATGCCTAGACATGAGGCTCGTGAGTGTGGGAAGTTGACAGCCATAATGTAGCCAATGTGGGCGCTTAACTCTGTAAGCCCTGTCACCAGCAGCCCCATTTCTTGGATGCGGACGGCAAGCGATTTCCATTGAACGCTGCCCGAGTGCGCTTGAGAGGAGATGTCTCTGGAAGCAATCAGGATGTGGTTCAGCTTGTCAATGACCTTGTCGCGGTAGTACACAAAGGTCTCCTTGGAGAGTTCAAGGTCAGAAGGCATGGTGAAGACAGGGCGTGCTTCGCAGGACAGGAGGAGTAACTCTCCAACAGCCAGCATCTTGGAGTGACACTCCTCGCACAGCATGACCACCTCGCGGCCATCGTGCCGACTCATCACACTCGTCAGCGCCACCACCATCAAGGGAACCTACTCCAAACAAGAAAACCTGGGGGAAAAAACAGACAAAAACACCCTAGTATATTAATTGTTCCCTGGCCTTGTTGTTAAAAACAAATCATAAAATTTGTATGATCTGCAAGGTCCAAATGGAGGAGCAGCTCAGAGGTTAAAAACATCATCCCATGACATGAGAAATTGGTTTGAATCACTGATCATGCAGAAATTTTACTCCCCTTCCCTCCACTAGATAGTAAGTGATTTTCTGGGTGTTAGTCTTTTAGATGAGACAATGAATGAAGGCGCCATGTACAGCATGCACTTAGCACATGTTAGAAGATACCATGACGACAAAAGTTGTCCCTGACAAAAATCTGTAGAAAACCCCACTTGATCAACATCTCCATTTTAATGATGAAATGAACTAAATAAAACAACCTGTCAAAGTGGTGATGAGATTAGTGTGAAAAACTACTGAAAGGGGGGTCATGAATTTGCATCCCCCTCAATCCAAATCAATCCAAAAAATTATTGGTGGATTTTTCAGTCCGGACCAGCCCCTACCTAGAGCTGAATGAGCTCTGAGCTTGTTGGGAAGACTGGGACTACACAGTCGAGTCTGATAGACTTTACAGACACATCACTGAAGGTGTTGCTCCGATGTCTTGACCAACACCACAAGTGTTTGTATTTCTCAGGCCCGGTCGATCATAAAAGCAAGCGGAGAGTCCCGCCATGCAGTCTAAATCTGACATGGAACTTCCGAGGCAACAGTACAGTCATCTCCTTTCTCATCATCAAAGCATTGTGAGAAAAACATATTGTTGCCTGCACAGTGCGGGGAAAAACAACATGCATACATGCATCCTCTTCTCATTGATTAATAAAAGAATCTGCTCCTAATTACTGGCTTGTTCATAATACGGCTGAGTGTATTGTTCTGTATTCTGAACAATGCACAGTGATTAGAGAAGAGAGTAGGAGGTCCAGGGTAACCAGAAGAAACAAAAATGCCATCCCAGCAAACAACAACAAATTTACAATTGTTAAATAGCAAAAACGTTATCTCCCACAGTAGCTCCCCTTGTCATGCACAGGAATCGAAAACACACGTAAACTGAATAAGAGCATGCACTTAAATGACAAACCATGACATTTTCAGCCAACTGGCTTTTGTCTAGCACACACAAAAGACAGCAAAGAAACAAATTCACTAATCTGCAACAAAAACAACAGATTAGGTAACTTCCCTGAGGTGGATTCCATTTTCCATTTGTTTTAATCTTCTCTAGCTTTATCAAAAGGCAGAAAACATTACCATCCACCAAAAGCAGAGTATGCAGACTGTGCAGCAACATGATGTTGCTTGCACATGATAGTTCAAAGAATCAGAACAACATGTCTACACAATGATAACAACACTGCTTGAACACAGAATTCAAACAAAATTACTCAGTATGTTCCATCAGTTGGTTCATTACAGCTGCAGAGCATCGTCTTATCATCTAACCCAACAGACTATCACCAGACCAGCCTTTTACATCCAGGGGTGAGGGGTACAACATCCCAGCCCTATAGACTCTAGTCTTAGACCGCTGGCTTCTTTTATTCCCAGGCACATTATCCATGTGCCCATCACTCCACCACAAAAGGTACTTTTTTGTCTGATACTTGTGAGTCTTCATTCAGTCATTGTGGCAACAGCATTATCAGTGAATGATTACACACTTTTTTTTATACTGATGAAGTAAACACACTTCATCAAAATAAGACACTTCCCCTTTTAATATCTCCTTAAAATTATGCCTATCACAACTCAGGAAATATATCATTTTCATGAATCCGGCCTTACAACATGGAACAATTGGCAGTAACACGAACAATGCAGTAGATCTAGCAACACATCAGACAAGCCTGACATAGCAGGAAAAAGGAGAACCAGAACATCACTTTCACTTCTTACCACTGCATCAGGAAGATGAAAAATGCATGTCGTCGGATCACACGATCAACTTCAGTTGATACCACAACCTGTGGCACAGTGTGACAATGTAAGACCAAGAAAATGAAAATTGTGCAATTTAAAGTTTGGCAAGTAACATGCCAAATGAGTAGGGGAAAAGGGGGGAAAATTACGTGTATGCAAAGCGGTTACCATCAATCTGTTCAATCTGTTGTGTTAATGCGGATGCAAAATGTCTGGGCGTATTGACCTGAACCTCATTTGGGTCAAACCTCTGCTTAATGAGGACAACGCCCATGGTAAGAGACCTGTACGAAATGCTGTGTTAATTCCACAGCTGCTGAAACAACACACGCACACGCACACACACAACACGCAGAGTGGTGTTACACAGTTTGGTAACCGTAAATCCTTCCGCAAGCGCTATAAAGGAATCGTAACTTGCTTGAAATAATATGAAAAGCTGCTGGGTAGTTTTATACAATAGTTCTCATGTTTGGTTTGTATTTTGTAAAATAGCAGCTGAAACAATATTTGAAACGGAATCTTATTGAATCTTATTGAACTACTTTATGTACGTCATCCAAACGCGACAGGCCGAGAACTCTTTATCCAGTAGGCCTAGTGTAAGTCTATCTCGTTATACCGCCAGGCGAGAGGGTCGGTAGAAGACTTTGTCTTGCATTTTATTCGAAACATTGAAATATTTTTCTTACCTTCCAAGCTGGCTCAGAACAGGTAAGTACTGTGGAACTTTTGAGGATTTGATTATATTTGTATTTTCGATTCTTTCTAGGCGGAAGCGACAAATAGCCAGCATTTTCCGTGCAACTTCCGTTAGGCGAATGTTTTTGAGAACATGCCGGATCATCTTCCTGTTTTCAAATGTCTGTAAATGTATTGGTTTAACTTCGTGTCATAGATGAATGTTTTAGATGATATCGACTGTACAGATTCGCTTAGTATCGGACTGCAACGTGTTAATTAACTATTTAAACTGAATTCAGTTGCTTGTTGATCAAATTTATTGAAATCAGTTGTGGAGTTTCGACACTGACGTACACATTCACATTCATTGTGACCAAGATTGCAGGCATGTTGATGTCACACAAAATTTCAGATATTTCTATTAAATATGCAATTACCATCACTAAGAAGAGCTCACAGACAAAATAACATGAGAAGAAACTTAAAATGATGCAAAAAGTTCTTTGATGGTTGTCTTTGACGAAAGTTACGATTTTTTTAAGGATTAGATTTTTCACGTTGCGCTACATTCACCGTTGACCGTAACATTGTAGGGATGTGACAAAAAAATTGTAATTTTTTTACATAGTGTAATTGATATCGCGTCAAGAGCAAAAAAATAGCTTTACGATGATACAAATCTTAAGAAGATCGGTTTATTGTGACGAAAGTTATGATTTTTTAAAGAATTAATGTTTACAATAGGCATAGAATGATAGATAAGAAAAATGGTGACCACGTTTTTCTGTTTTGGAATCATGATGCATAACTTTGTCAGATCTTGATCTATAAGCAAAAAACAAAATTGAGTACAAAGAGCTTAGTCAGCCTGAGCTGACTATGGCACTTTTGAATTGATATTTGATTGAGGTAATTAACTAGGCTAATTAATTTCCATAATGGGCTCAACGTTTTTCCATAATTGTGAGCATAAAAATTCTTGTAACTCGCATAATTTGCCATCATATGAACCTGAAAATTGCTGTACATGTCTTCCAGACAACATTCTTGATATCAGTTGACAGTACTTAATATGCTCTAGGCCTAAAGAAATGATAAAAATTATGTATAACTTTCTATAGCCCTACAACTCACAACCTCTGTAACTAACAACTAGTTTTGTTATCATTTAAAGTTTATGGTAATGATTACACAATATGGTCATGCGTACTTCAGCGTTATTTAGTTGGAATCTGCAACACAAACATTTAAATGAGAGTATTGTATGCTTAATAAATGTGACATTCAGTAATGAATTACCTCAATCAACTTGTCTGCCAAAAGAACCACACACACACACATCACACACGCACATGATATATATATATATATATATGTACACATGCGCGCTTGCACCCACCCACACACGCACGCATGCACTCTCTCTCTCTCTCTTCCCCCTCCCCCATCCCCCTCCATCTCCCCTCTCACCTTGTGTATTTTCTTTGTGATTTCTGTGAAGTTATTCAACAACACCTAAAATTAAGATTATTTTTTTTCATGAACTGGAAATTTTCCATCAGTGTTGTGTGTGTGTCACGTGCATACATGCACGTGTGTGTATGCACGTGTGTGTGTGTGTGTTTGCAGTACATGTGTGTGTGTGTTGGAAATACTGAGTGCACATTCACTGATTCAGGCTACAAACATGATTGAGTCTACTAAAGAAAACAAATAAATAAAAATTTTAAAAGCTTTATCAAAGACTGAAAGAGTGGCACAAACTCATCACTGAATGACAAAATGAAAGACACAAGAAAGGGAAAAAAGACAATGAATTAGGGTAATGAAAATAAAGAAAAACTTTGATTTGAATGATAAAACCGAAAAAAGATTTTGCACTGATCTGATATAATCAACTTATGTTTTAAAAACAACTATTAAAAACTAGCTGCATAAGCCTAAGCTCTACATAGCATGCTCCTTTATGGTGAGCTTGCCACAGGGCAGAGAAACACTGGCCGCCCACAGCTGAGATACAAAGACGTTTGCAAACGTGACATGAAGGCGCTTGAGATCAACACTGAGTCCTGGGAGGACCTCGCAGATGACCGCAACAGTTGGAGAAGTACTGTCAAGAAACAGCTGCGGATTGGTAAGGACAGTCAGTCAGCTGCTGCAGCAGAAAAGCGAGTTCTCAGAAAAGGGACGATAGTCAACAGACCAGCATCAGGTCTCTCGCATTGGTCTCTACAGTCACAGGCAACGCTGCTTTGACCAAGCAGACAGCCCAACTAGACATTAGGTCAGATGTACTTTATCCATGGTCAGCCATGACCGAAGGAGGCCTACTACTACTACATAGCATGCAAACAATGCAGCAGACCAATCAAAAGGTGGGAAAGATACCACATTGTCAGCAGACACTTTTGAGCAAATGACAGTATGCCAAATAAAACGCATAAATACTCCACAAAAGTATGTTCAAGCATAACCCAAGTTTAACTAAATTATGGGAACATATCATAAAATAATGTCTGTTAAAGGAGAAGCATACCAATTTACTAAATTATCGAACATATCAAATAATGTCTGTTAAGGAGAATTTTCTGTTGTCCTGGTCAAGAGATTTTCTTTGACCAGTGTATCACAACAACCTGCTTGCCTTCTCTCTGCTTTACGACAACGATCGTGAGACCAGTCCACTTCTTGCGAACCCTTTAAAATAAGCATGAACATAAATCTGTGCATGAAAATTTGCAGACTGATAAATGATGTCTAGTGCATATAATGTATATGTTTCAAAGGCCAGAGCTTCTCATTTAATGATATATAATGACTGTCTAGTGCATATAATGTATATGTTTCAAAGGCCAGCTTTATTTAATGATTATATAAATGACTGTCTAGTGCATATAAATATAATGTATATGTTTCAAAGGCCAGAGCTTCTCATTTAATGATTATTTTATAAGTTTTCTTGGGGGCAAAGCGTTGATGATCAGTTCTTCAGCTCTCGGTGCGAGTGTGAAAATGAAATGGATTGAATGATGTAGACAGTAGAGCAACGATCTCGTGACATCATGACAAACTGTGGGTTTTTACTTAGTACTTCACAAGCAATGATGCATAGATAAGCCTCCAAATGGTACCCTACTGCAGACGACATGGAACCTTGGACCATCTTTTTGGTCATATGGCGCGAACGGGAGACGACGAAATTGTCCATCCCTAAACTTCGGTCCGTGATTGGATTACATAACGAAAACTAACCACCTGTCTACTGTTTCTTGAATCACAAAGAGCACCATAACTTAGGAATGGTTAAACTGTTTCAAAACATTAAATATCAGTAGAAAGGTCTTTGGCAAGATGACTAAGACTTTCACAAGTCACTGGGCATTTGCACTAGTTAGTAATTTATTTAATTAGATAACCCCATCAAGTGCCCAGTATATAGTGTTTTGCTTTTGTATGCTATTTGCCAAGTGATTTTTGCATAGGTAGGATAATACAGGTATGTTACTATCAGTGACTAAACGTGTGCAAAAAATTCTTAGAAAGGTTTGTGACTAGCATGGTTGCACTCTTGGACTCGAGAGGGTAGCCAGTTAATTTGCTCTTTGTCCCATTAATGTATTCAAATGCATCCGACAATTACCAATCTAAATGTGGAATCCATACTTTTCCTCTGAAGACCCAGTCTTTTACATGAGTTTAGTCTGTTGTTGACGCATCAGTGGTGCTGTGATTCGAGGTGTTCAGCATCGCAATCGCCAAGCTAGAACTGCTGCAGACGAGAATACAAATTTCCAACTCCTCAAATCCACCATTATGAAAAGCTGGCAAGATGAAAAACAAAGCATGCCTGCCAAGTTATTTCCATACTTCAGCTTCTGTGATCTCTTGACAGTAATGGCATGATTATGATATGCAAAGAAGAAAGAGTCGTCATTCCAATCTGTTTATGCCCAGAGAGTGCTCAAAGTGGTAAGTATTTTACTTGCCATGGCAAGTAAAGATAAATTTCACTTGCCAGTGGCAAGTAACGATAAAGAGTTTGAATTTGTCCCATTCTGCAATTGAGCTTACCGGTACAATGTTTCTCAAATTTTGGGTAGAGATGAACCCTGCTCTTCCTTCACAAAACCACAAGTGTCTCTTGAATGATGCATTTGAAAGCATAGTCCTTGGGTCAGAAACTTCTGCTGGGAATAAAAACAAGTCAAAAAACATACTTCCCAAATGGAAAAAGTTTTTACATGGCTGGCTTACAATTTTACATAGCTGGCTTACATTACAATGAACTGTCAGATTTTATGACATACATGATCTGCATACTAATCAATCAGTCTATATATAGATGCAGTAAAATCTCATACTCATAGCAGTTCTTTGCTTTTATGTGGCTGGGCTTGTACTCTGGCTGCTAAATTTTTCGGTCTGGCCGATAAAAAGTTTGAAGCACCAGCCAGAGGCTAGTTGGCAAAAATACCAACTTCGAGGGCTGCCTGAAATGAAAGCTGCAGCCCACTTGTTCCATTCCGGCATGGAGGGTTGCTTGGAAAGAGCTAGAGAATGTTTTGGCCAGGAATGACACATGACATCAGGCACTTCATTCTTTTTTTTCTACTTGTGAAGTTTGCAGAAATGACCAAGCATCTGATCAGTAAGAAACAACCCAATGTCATGAACTGTCTTCCCATCAGTGAGAGAAAGTTCGGTTTGAACTTAGTTAATGGCAAAGACTACTTGGTGACAGTTGATGATTTCAGTATTGTTTGTTATTCAACAAAGGTGCCATGGATCTTCCTCCTCTAGAAGGTGGTGAACAAGTGAGAGTTTATCTACCTACACTTGGCAGTAAAATTGGATGAAACCGAAAGCAAATGTTGTTCGACGCTGTAGTCAGTCATATGATATTGAAGCCAACGGAACTATATATCGTCACTACAGAATCCACCTGAAGAAAGCACTGGAGACGGATCAACTCACTGTGTTACCTAAGACAGTAGCACCAGCTACACAACCAAGCCCCCGTGGGGATGCCGGGGGCTCTTTTTTGTATAAATAGTATCCCCATCTTCTGGAAATTCTTTGCAAGAAATTTCCTCTTCAGTCACTTTCTTTGTTTCTTTCTTCTTTGTTTGCTCTTTGTCATTTCTACCTGTCCTTTTTTGCCTTGCTGATCCATTCACCTGTATGTGTTTGATAAAGTCTTATGTTTATGATAAATGTTCTTTCTCTTAGAATTGATTTTTGTGTGTTAACAGTTAAGAAACAATGTAAGTTTGATCGCTTGTCTTTGTCGTTTGCAGACAAGTGAATATCTTTCATACTGTAGGCATGAGAGACAGCATGAGTCTGTTCAAAGAAAAAGAAGTAAACACACACTGGCATTTTATTTGGGGATGAAGACAACCAGAAATTACATTGACTGATTGGGAGAAGTGGGGTATCCCTGGGTGCTCGTTAGTGTTGGTATGGTAGATTAGGCTGTGTAATTTTTTAATGCAAGTACATATATTCGGTATGAAAAGGATTTCTGAGCACAAAGAATTCAGCGAGCTTACTCAGTTTTATTCAAAACATAGTCTGTCATGCTAGCAAAATCCAGTGTCATCATACAAGCTAAATCCAGTGTCATCGTGCAAGCAAAATCCTTGTGCATGAGCTTTGCTCAGTTGTCAGAATAAGTATGTGTGATGGATTTCTTTTTGACAGTGAGTTTGACTGTGTTTGCAGGATCACCGTAGCGGCGCCGGCACCTAAGATTGCCAGTGTGCAGGTGCTGGCTACAGGCATGTCTCTTGTGGATCTTGGGAAGCGACTGCTGGAGGCTGCCAAGCGAGGCGACACAGATTCTGTCCGTGCTTTGATGTCAAATGGGGCTCCCTTTACTACTGACTGGGTGAGCAATTTTTCTGATAAATTTGTTGTAATGAAAATGCAAAGCTTCCTCTTTATTGAATATATTCCTATTACTATTTTGATTTCTGCCCCAATTCCCCCACTCTCCTCTGTCTCTTTACACTAAAGGTTCTTTTCTTTGAAATGAAATCATGACAATATCAAAACATGGACTCAAAATCAGATTTGATACCTCAGGTCGGTCCCAGCTCACAATACATCTGATAAAATCTGGCCTGTGGTCTGTCCATCTTGATTTAATCCCTTGACTGCTTACTCTGTGGGACATTTTCATGTTTTCTTACACCTGTGGCTAATGCAGAGTATTTTCATTAGCTAAATTTTGGAAAACTAAAAAGGAGAAAACACTCTAAATAGGTACAGCCTCTTGTAGAGATGTCACAGCACAGTTCTATCCCACTAATCATTCCAAGAATTACTTCTATTACGTTACAGTTTTGTAGAATGTTGGAAATCCCCTCATGCAAAATGACAGCAAATGGCACAACCTTGAGGCAGGTTGATAAGTTTAGATGCCAGGGAGCGATCATTTCACCAGACGGCGGATGCACATCAGAAATGGCCAGCAGAATCGGCCAAGCCAAAACGACATTCGAGAAGATGAAGGGCATTCTTACCAACAAATACCTGTCAATTAACATCAGGAGGAGAGTTCTTGAATGTTTTATGGAACCAATACTGTTGTACGGTTGCGAGGCGTGGACGGTCAGCAAGCAAAGCCAGAGCAAGATTGAGGCAGCCGAGATGTGGTTTCTAAGAAGGATGTTGAGAGTTCCATGGACAGCAAAGAAGAAAAGCGAGACGGTCTTGATGGAGGCAGACACAAGTAGATCATTCATAAGGAAGATTAGGAAAAGGCAGGCAGCATTCATAGGCCATTTTATGAGGAAAGGGGAATTGGAACACCTGGTCACAACGGGAGAGCTGGAGGGAGGGAGAGCACCGGGTAGGCCCGGGGAGAAGATGCTGGACGGATTTGCAGAGTAGCTGAAGACAAGGAGGATGGAAGAGATGCTTGAGGCAACAAGAGATAGAGACAGATGGAAGTCCATAATCGCCAACGCCATGCGGCAAGGCACCTGATGATGATGATGAGAATGTTGGCAATAATTCAATCAGCTTCAAGATGGCAGGGCAGGGTTGGACACTATAATCATAGGTCTTGTACCTCTTCCCCGTACACCCCACCCCACCCCTTCCAGTCCATGACCTCCAGCATGTAGAGTTGTTCAGGCTTAAGGAGTCTACCAGATACGTTCTGGCACATGTGGGTGGAGCACATAGGTAACAGAGTGGAGTTCGAGTCCTCTTAACCCTTTCACCGCCAGGCGTTTTTTTGTGCATACACTCCCAGCGCCAGCTGTTTTTTGCTGTTTTGCCATATTTACACTAGCGTATTTCAAATTCGAATATCTCTGGAACTAGATAATCAATTTCTTAGCTGTTTTTTGTAAAATGAAGGAACTAGATTGTAGATTAGTGGTATGATAATGTGATGTGGAGGTTTAGTCAACATATTTTTGTAAATGTTATGTAATGTGAAGGTAAAGCAAGAAAAAAAAAAAAAAGAAAGCCATCCTTTCATCACAACATGAAAAACATGACAGCATACCAACAAACACTCAACAATGAAGATATATCAATTTACTCACCAATGAAGTCCAGAAATGATGTATAATCCAACAGAAAATTAAGAAATCAGTAGAAAAATCCATATACTCCAATGGCGAAAATGAGGTGATGGCAGTGCATAGTCCATGGAAAACTGTCATTGGTTTGTCAGTCTGACTGATGATGATTTTGTTCATGAAATGTCTTTGCAAGATATATATGAAAAGATACACTATGTATGATATGGAAAAAATAAAATGATACTGTGTGGAGGAAGAGAAATAATGGTATATATATGTACATATGAAAGAAATGAATATGTTCACTGACAAAAGCAATCATGCCTTAGTCCAGTCCGTGGACAAGCTGTGCTGCTGCCTTACGGTAGTCAGCATGTGTGTGATACAGTTCAAAACACACTGTAGGGCACATGGGCATATCACATGTTTTACATTTGAAGGTGGTTTGCACCCTCTTCCATCCTGGCTGGGTCCGGGAGCTGCAGACTTTGCAGTCTGGGTTACTGCCAGCCGGGGTCCTCGTAAGGAAGTGCCGTTCTGTCAGTTGTGCCGGTCTGGGTGTGGCTGTCTGGCCTTGGGTCTGGACTAAGGGCCTGTAGTTGGCCAGCAGCCCATCAATGACCTTCTCCCTGAAGATTCGTGCAGGGAGGTGAGGTTTGGCAGAGGTCTTTTTGTAAACGATGTAGCCATTTGTCAGGGCGACTTCACGTAGACGATGGTACACTGCGTGGTACCATTTGCTGACCTTGTGTGGGTAAGCATAGGTCCCCAGCAGTTGATCAGTCAGGTCAACACCACCCATGTGCTGGTTGTAGTCCTCTGCGATGACAGGCTTCTCCAAGTTGCGGAAACCACCTACGTGTTTTCCAGATTTCATCCTCTTTTCGATGGTGTTGTCTGAGTGGACTGACGACAAGAAGAGGACATACTTGACATCATGCCATGCACAGGCCACAATGTTGGTGCTCACCGACTTCATAAACACTGGGTCATCCCCCTTTTGCAATGGTGTGTCTCTGCTGTTGAAATTTGGAGGCATGTTCTTCCGCCCTGGTCGAACAGTTCCACAATGACCTATACCCTGGTCCTGCAGCTGTTTGACGACATTGGGGGATGTATAAAAGGAGTCCGTGTACACAATGTGGCCAGAATTTTCGTAACCTTCCAGCAGCTTCAAAACTACTTGCTCCGTTATTGTAAAGTCTCCAGCAGCAACAGTTTCCTGGCCAAAGGTCTCCTTCCCTGTATATATCAAAAACTTCAGGGCATATCCACTTGAAGCTTCTGACAAACAGAACTCTTTTATGCCAAAGCGAATTGGCTTGGCGGGGAGAAATTGCCGGAAAAAAAGACGTCCTTTGAATTTAATCATTGACTCATCAATGCTGAGGTTCTGTCCTGGGCAGTACGCTTCCTGAAACAGGGGGTCAATGATGTTGAGCAGAGACCGAATCTTGAATAAGGGATCATATCCCTCCTCACCTCTCTCCTTCTGCTTGGTGTTGTCACAGAAGTGAAGGAACCGTGTGATAAGTTCATATCTGTTCCTCGACATCACTGAGCCGAACTTGACTTGTGTCAGCCAGTAGGTCCGCCAGTAGTCTTCAATCTCGGGTTTGTTGATCAGCCCCATAGCAATTTGCAGGGCTACGTAGGCTTTCATCTCATCCATGGTGGTCTCTTTGGCAGCCTGTAGACGGGAGTGTGTGTCCAGGTCTGTGATACCACTCAGCAGCTGCTCGGCATACAAGTTGGACTGGTCCACTATAAGCTGGAATGCCTCATCCGGAAAGAACAGCTGAAAGTAGTCCACCGGCTGGAAATGTTCAGTATCCACCAGCACACCTGAAAAACAATCATGGAAAAGATTACAAAAAGGACCTAAAAGAAAAATGAAGAACACATGTGTACACACACACACACACACACACACACACACACACACACACACACACACACACACACACACACACACACACAAACTCACTGCTGGTATGCCTGTGTACTACTGTCTCTCTCTCTCTCTCTCTCTCTCTCTCTCTCTCTCACCCCACACACACACACACACACACACACACACACACACACACACACACACACACACACTGTAAACAAAATCAGTCACTTACCTTTCCACACACACACACACACACACACACACACACACACACACACACACTGTAAACAAAATCAGTCACTTACCTTTCCACACACACACACACACACACAAACACACACACACACACACACACTGTAAACAAAATCAGTCACTTACCTTTCCACACACAAACACACACACCACACACACACACACACACACACACACACACACACACACACACACACACACACACACACTGTAAACAAAATCAATCAGTCACCTTTCCACACACACACACACACACACACTGTAAACAAAATCAGTCACTTACCTTTCCACACACAAACACACACACACACACACACACACACACACACACACACACACACACACACACACACACTGTAAACAAAATCAGTCACTTACCTTTCCACACACACACACACACACACACACACACACACACACACACACCACACACACACACACACACACACACACACACACCCGAGTTATGTAAACAAAATCATTCTCTTACCTGTTGGTCTATTGAAATCTGGCAGCCAATCTCCTGGAGAATATGTGTCATTGGGATGATACAGCTCCCACTCAAACGCGTCAGTTGCTGACACAGGCAGAGGTCGAGCGCTTCTCACATGTGTCAGTCGGCCCCGCCCCCTTTGACCCCGTTTCGAAACAACTGTGCTCGCCGGTCTCCGACTAGCTGGACGCTTTCCTCTCCCCTCCACTGCTCTTCTTTGGTCACTTGGCCTTCTCACTGGCACAGCACTCGACTCCCCACCACCCTCACTGTCAGTATCACTATCGCCAGCAACGCTGGCCACCTGCAGATGACTCGCGCCTCTCTCCCTTACAACCCTCCCACTTCCACTTGGCACTGGTCCAACTGGCTGAACAAAGCTCTGCTCACTTGTAGAATCCGATGATTGTTGGTCAAGTTCGGAATCATTTGAGACAGGATATTCTTCATCTGATTTTGCATCAGCTGACCTCGAATGTAGCATTCGAAGTACTTCTTCGGTCGTAAATGTCCGACGAGGTTGACTGCCTGAAGTGCTTGGTTCGGCCATCACTGAGAATGAAAATATGCGAGAGGAAAGACTGCAGCTGACAACACTTTGGAGTGGCTAATGGCGATTTATGGTAATTAGGGGGTCCCCGTGACCCTGACGTCAATTGGTGTTAGTCTATCTCTTGAAACAAGAGAGCACTGGCACTGAGAGTGGGGTACCCTAGTTTGTCGAGTTTTGTCGCCGTCGGCGCTCAGCCATGATGTCGACAAAACTCGCCGTCGGCGGCGAAAGGGTTAAACAAAATGAACTTGAGTTCTACTTGTGGTATGTTTCAGCTGGGTACGTCTCCACTGCATTTTGCTGCTCAGTATGGCCATCTCCAGACAGCAGAGGTACTACTTCGCTCAGGAATCAGTCGTGATGCACGCACAAAGGTGGACCGCACGCCTCTTCACGTGGCCGCCCAGGAGGGACATTTGGACATTGTGGAGCTTCTCCTCAACAACTCTGCTGATATTGAGGCCAAGGATATGGTTAGCTGGAATTATATTTCTCTCTTTTGTTTTTTAAGTGTTTATGCATTCAAGGAAAGAATGTTGTGTTTATTGATGGTTATTTATTTGTATATGTGCATTTTGATGTCGGAATGTTTAGTGATGGTTGAATGTATTGTTGTATGTGGATTTAAATGTCGGAGCATTTTTTTGGGTTTTGTAGAGTTTGGTATGGTTCATTTGTTTCTGTTTAGGTGGTGAGGAAGTGTGAGATTTGGGGGACCCCCCCCTCTCTCTCTCTCTCTCTCTCTCACACACACACACACACACACACACACACAACACACACACACACACACACACACACACACACACACACACACACACACACACACACACACACTCATACATCCACAGTCTGTCTGTAGCAATTTCTAGCATACTGAGCATTTTTGCAATGCTGACAGCTACGCTACAGCACGAACGACTGTTATTTTTACAAGAAAGGAATGGCTTTCAGCGGTGGGTATCTCACCTGTCTCACCTGTCGGCGTCACCGGGAACAGTGTTGGCCGCTGCACATGATGTCCTCACAAGTTGCCTCCAGCACTCTCGATCTTGGCTAAGTCTGACCACCTCCTGGAGTTTCTTGCCACTGATGTTTGTGATGTTTCTAGCAAGTGATGCAGGTGGCCGTCCTCTGTTTCTCTTTCCTTCCACTTTACCTTGGAGGACAGTGGACATCAAGTCTGTTCTCTCATTACGGATTGCGTGTCCAACATATTTCAGTTTCCTCCGTTGTATGAGTACTAGAAGCTTGCGTGTAGTACCCAACTCATTCAGTATGCTTTCATTTGAGCGCCTATCCGTCCATTTGACCCTCAGCAGTCTTCGGTAAAACCACAGCTCTGCTGCTTCCACTCGTCTTTCATCCTCTTTCTTCATTGTCCATGCCTCGCAGCCGTATAACATCACTGGCCAGACAAGACATTTTAAGAGTTTTATCTTAAGGTCTGCTGTTATGCTGTGGTCTTTCCAAATATTGTTCAATTGAACCATACTGTTCTTGGCCATTCCAATTCTCATCTTTATGTCTTTTGAGCATGTTCCATCGTGTGTCTTGACTGAACCTAAATATCTAAAGTCCTTGACATTTTCTAGAGGGACTTGGTTTAGCATGATCTGGTCCTGTCTAGTGTTATATTTGCCTGCAACATGCATAACCTTTGTCTTTGCGGTGGGTATATACAAGTAGTATTAACACTTGTGAACCACAGTCCCTGTGTTTGTTTTAGAGGAAGGGGGGAGGGGGATTTCTTAAACAATTCATCCTGAAAATGATGGCTTCAACTCCCTCAGCTAAGTAGTAAGTAGCTAGGTTTGTATGTGAATGATTAATGATGTAAATAGTGTCAGGATGTCCGTATTCATGTTTGTGAACTTTCTCCTCTCATCTATGTATATGAATGATTAATGATGTAAACATTCAGGATGTCCATATTCATGTTTGTGAACTTTTTATCCCATCTATGTATATGAATGATTAATGATGTAAATAGTGTCAGGATGTCCATATTCATGTTTGTGAACTTTTTATCCCATCTATGTATGAGAATGATTAATGATGTAAATAGTGTTAGGATGTCCATATTCATGTTTGTGAACTTTTTATCCCATCTATGTATGAGAATGATTAATGATGTAAATAGTGTTAGGATGTCCATATTCATGTTTGTTAACTTTCTCCTCTCATCTATGTATATGAATGATTAATGATGTAAATAGTGTTAGGATGTCCATATTCATGTTTGTAAACTTTTTCTCCCCATCTAGCTGAAGATGACACCTCTGCACTGGGCAACAGAGAAAGGTCACATGCAGATCATAAACTTATTAGTGCATCATGGTGCTGACCTGAACTGTGAGGATAAGGTATTTATGCTCTGCAAGCTTGATAGCTGGTGTGTGTGTTTGCGCGTACATGTGTCTTTGTGTGTGTGTTGTTTTAACATTCCATTTTGTAGGCTGCTGTGCAGGTTTCTGTTGCACAAGCAATGTTAGGGTCAAAACTAGTGTCAGAACTTGCTCATAATTTATTCTATAGGCTGTCTACATTGGTTCATTTACGTAGACATTCAGTTGCACAAATTCGTTTATTAACTCACTCGCTACGATTATGCCCCTTCCCGTTCCCCTGATACGCACCATTTGTATAGGTCATGAGAAAAATTCTCTTACAAATAAATGAAAACAGAGTTTTGAAATTTGGTGGGTCATATATTAAAAAGATTGGTGTACAACATGCTGAAATTTCAACTGTGTAACCCTCATGGTTGCTGAGTAATGCTACAAGTAAAATTAGAGACATTTTCAGGTGAAAAATGCCATACGAAATACACAGTCAGGTCAATACATCAGTTCCTACAGTCACATTTTGAATGAAATTTGATACAATCCCACGCGCGCACACTCCACGTGCATTGAAGGAAGAGATCGTGTTGAACAGCGCCGAGTTGTTGAGTATTGTTCAGCCATTTGCTTTTCTGTCGTCTGCTTCGTTGCGGAGATAGTGGGTGGTGAACTTTGCACTGTCCACTCACCAGCTGCGTAGTACAGTGACCTCGTGACCTGAAACACGGCTAAGAATGACCGGACAATCTATTTCTGGCTATTAGTTTCGGTTAACGGAACTACTGAAAGCCCAGCGAATTTTCAAATCTCCAAGTCGGATTTCTCCGACGCTCTTAGACAAGCGTTGTTGAGACATGGTCGGGAAATCCCGACGCTCGTAGTGAGAGAGTTAAAGTGTGATGTTTGTAGTCGTTTCTCACAAGTATTGTGATATGAGAGAAGAAATTGGACAGTGTAATTATGTGCGTGTGCATGTAGATAGTTGCAGTGTCTAATTGTCATATGTACATGATACAGGACGTTGTAGTTATATACATGTACGCACAGACAACTGACACATGCATGCACACGCACACTTGCGCATTCACTTGTACACACATACATTCCAGTTGATGCATACTTTGGGGATAAAATCCAGACTCTGAACTTAGATTTTTTCCTTGTGAAAGTGAATTTTTTTACACAATTTTGCCAGGGGCAATTCTTCTGTTGCCATGGGATATTTAACAAGCGCCAGATGCAAGTTGTTAATAGGATCTTGGTCTACAGTCTTATCAAAATGACAAGTACTCAGATCACCACTCGGGGACAAGAGGTCTATAGATTTCACATATGATTTTATGGCTGTTTTTCTTTAATTGCATTTTAGACTTGCAAGGTTAACAGTGAGCATGGTTTTTAACCGTTGTCTTTTACCTTAACCTGGTTGTCATTTTTGACATGGTATTAGCCCTGATATGGCTCTAGTAGTCGGCTGGGCTATAGGCAGTATGAACTTGCGAACTCAGGGTCTTGTGGAGGGGATAAAACGATCCCTGTCGGGTTGAAAATGGAACCAGTGTTTCTTGTATTCTAGATGGGTACTGCATCAACAAAGCCAGAACATCGTTTGCCTATGATCTGGCTCCATTTCAAGTATGTTGGCAAGTTTGAGGTGGCTCTATATATCTACTCTATTACACTCTTTTAATGTCACATGATATGATTAGTTGTTAATATGCTTGTAAAATGAGTTGTTGTATAGTTGTTGACATGCTTCTTAATCAGTTGTTAACTAAGTTATACTTGTTTACATGCTTAACTTTCAGAATACAAATAGTTCAGTCTGTATTCATGTCAACAGTTTTCATTGAGAATTTTTTACTCCATGCTAACGCCATTTTGTCCAACGCTCCCAATCTTACTGTGTGATAGTTTGGGGTACTTGTTGATAAAACTTACAAGTGTGTGGTTTTAATGAGGCTTAAGTGTACTCTTTGTAATTAGAAGTGTTAGTAATGTGCAAGTGCAAGGCACCAGCATACTCAAATTTGGTTTAAATTGTAAAATCAAGCTTTTGGAGAGAAAAGAATCCATACTACAGGCACACGGTCATCCATATTGATCACACTGTTGGGGCAAAAGAAGGAAAGAAAAACTTCACTGATGAAAAGTGACGTTCAGGAAAAAAGCTGCTGCCGACAAAAGAGACAATTGATGCACATACATCTGGCATTTATAGCTATGCAGACTTGGCTCGCTTTCTTGAAGTGTCGGCGGCATGGCCATTTTTTATTTTTTTTTAACAAGGCAAGAATAGCTGATAATTGTTGTGTTAATAGCTTTGGACGATCGTAAAGTACACATATGTTAATAAATGTAATTTTGAGAGTTAGTGGGGACGGATTTCCACTATGACACGTTAACATATTGAATATTCATTCAAACCATCAGTATTGATGCTTGTTGATGTTAACAATAATCCTCAGTGTCACTGTGTTATCTGCAAACAGCAAGTCTTTGTTTAGGGAAAGCTCAAGGAAGGCAAGCTATTGGACTCTGGCAGGACAGAATATCACATGACTGTAGAGTATAACTAGGTGCCAACAACAGACCTGTTTACCCTACGCATTATGCGTAGAAATCTACGCATTTAGGCCCCTACTACGCAACTACACATTTCAAAACCTCACTACGCATTAAACTTTTTGCGACTACACATTTTCGTCATGCGCTCATTTTCCCTTGCGCTCATCGTTTGACACACTTGAGGCGCCGCGCAGGCAGCTGCATTCACTAGAGTTACCGCCCATAGAAGTTAGCGACCTAGTTTAGTTCACTGCCTGCGTGCGTCCGCGACTAGGCCTACTGCGCGTCTATCGTGTTGAACACAGTTTGGCCTCGTTATCGCCCTAGGCTATCAAAATGGCTGATTCTTCCAACCTGGAAAGCCATTGGGGAGCTGGAGGGTGGCCAGTTCAAAGAACTGTCCCTGTTCATGAGGGGCATTGTCACCATCCTCATAGCAGTACTCACTGTGAGCGCATCTTTTCCTGTGTCAGGAAGAACCTCATAGATCAGAGATCCAGCTTGGCAGACATCACATTGGAAAGCCTTCTGGTCCTGAAGTCAGTGCCCCATGAGCTTGCAGAAGCTGTTCAGAACCTGACAGCAAAGGATCTTGCTGCACTGAAGAGTGCTTACAGCAAGAAACTCAGTAACTAATTACCTTGTGCAGAACATGTAAATAGTGTATATATATCCTGAATTGTGACATTTTATCATGACTTGAACTAGTGCCAGTAGTGGAACTTCTGGAAGTAGGTGTGAAATGGACTTTAAGATATCATCATCATCATCATTATCTTAACACATTTGCATCACTGACTACACATTTTAGTTATCTGACTACACATTGCTTCTGAGTGGGGTAAACAGGTCTGCAACAACCAAAAGTATGGTACAAATATGTCACCTTGAAATTTATACCATTCTGTAAAGTCTTAGAAAAAAAATTACTATGTCTATGTTTAAAAATTAAAGTTATGCATATTTTACTTTTGGTAAAATGCCATGATTTGTGAACTTGTCGTTTGCCATGTTGGGCTTAGTGTCACATGGTTATTTTATCACACACTGATTTCAGGATCAGTCAGTGTGACCTATTAGCACTACTAGTACTCCAAAAGTGATTTTGCAGCATAAAACTTGTTGACTTTAAATGCATATGAAAAGATTGCAATTTTCTGATTCTGATGCTACCAGATTTATTAAAAGTGGTTATTTAGACACACATAATTTTTTTTTTTAGGGTTTTTTTTTTTCCAGCCATTTGTTTATAGCTTTCAAATTAATGAAACTGCCAAGTGACATAATCTGTAAGATAGAATGCTCCAGATATGTTACACTGCTAGTGGTGTATTGTTTGACACTAACAGTATTGGTGTATTGTTTGACACTAACAGTATTGGTGTATTGTTTGATCACTAACAGTACACTGAACTTTTTCCAGCGGTTGGTTTGGGTAGTTTTATGCCTGCTGTTATCAAACATTCTAAAATTACCAGTCTTATAACAGTTTTAGATGTAGGACAAAATTAACTCTTTAATTTCCTTCTGTATTAGTTCCATCCCACCACACCTAGAGGCATTACCCACACCAGATTCTCAGTGATTTTGGGTAGGATCCAGCCAGAAATAAAGCGGTCATATGCTGTATTGCATGAGTTGAGTGTGGTCATTGTCCTAGCTAAACAGGAATTTACATTAAAAAAAAAAATCATCTATTCAAACTGATACAACAAGTGTAATTTCAAATTTTAGAAGGTACAGGGTAAGCATCTGGGTGAGCATCACCAGGGTAAGCATCACCTGATAATGTAAATTTTTGCTTGAGAAAAAGTTCAGTCCTTAACCCTTTGCCTCCCGCACCCTATCCACCAACTGCAAAAACTTAACCCTTTGATTTCCTCACCCTATCCACCAGCTTCCTGCAGAAAGCTGGTGGATAGGGCGAGGGATTCAAAGGGTTAAGTTTTTGCTTCGCTGGCATGGTTGGCAATGCAGCATGCTGGTGGACAGGGTGCGGGGCTCAAAGGATTAAAGTGTGCAGAATTTGTAGTTTCTGTATTGAAATGTAGACTTGGCCATGGGCAGAAACAAAAGCATGTGTAGCTTTGTCCCTTACTAACACTGTTTCAGAACGGTAGTAAACGCAAACACCAGGAATGCTCAGTGGAGAAACATGAAGCAAAATGGTGTTCCAAAACATCTGAATGGAGATCTTTTTGGCTGGTTAAACTGAAGTTTTTGCTTCAAGTGTTTACAGCGGATTTTATCAAATTTAAAAGTGTTTTTGATGAGTGACGATCGGTTTTGTGAGATAGTTACAATGTGTTGATTGCAAGTCCTGTCAGATAGCAGTGCAGCTGCCTTGTAGGGTGTGTACTGATTTCATTTTATCAGAATTCTTGGATTGTGCCTGTGACATATATAAGTCGAAACAAGTGAAACAATGTCAAGCTCAGCGTTGCCTGAGATCTTGTTTTCCACGGTTGTGTGACTTGCACATGCTGTTGTATTGCTCTTTGTCAGCTGTCGTAGACTCTTAGTCCTAGTTTTGGTTTTAGTGTGTGTTTTACCACCTTTACCTCAAGTTACAGTCATAGCCAGCTTTCAGAGTTGAGGTGCAATTTGTAATTGCTTTGGTAGACGGTTTTTGTTACTAACATGTGTTCATGTTCTCCGTGTGTGATCAAGTGTGTTTTCCTCATACCATTAGTATTTACGCACACATGCATACAACACACAATGACTCGACAATTTTGTTTAGTTGTAGTACTGCAGGCATAATTCATGAGTCTCCTTTTTTTTTTCTTAACTTCATGGCGACGCTCCGCAGTGGAGCTCCGTGTCTCGACTGTGACGCTCTGCAGCTATGGCTGCGGAGATGTTACGGGTTTTTTTTGCCAAGACTACTTGCATACTATAATAAGGGAGGTTATACTGACGGCAGAGTTTAACCATTTTGCTGAGTAGATTTCTTTCCCTTTGACCGTAGCAGACTGTTGGAACTCTATTTTTGGCTTGTTTTCGTGGTACCCGAAACAAAGGAATTTTGAAGAGTCAAAAGACGCTATGCCTGTATTTAATCATTTTTTGGACAAAATATTCATAAAAAGCAGAACTCATAGTGACTTCCAGTGAAGAATGTATATCGTGTGACATGTTAAGTGCAGTTTTGTGACATGGATATTTAACGGATTACAAGCAGCAGTTCAATAAGTCATGTGTGTGTACATCCGGAACTTTTCTTTTTTTGCTATTTGCATGCATTTTTCAATGGTAAACCAGACCTTTTAAAACATATATAACAGGATAGGTTTATTGTCATTGGATATTCTCCATAACTTTTTAAAAAGTATCAAAATCTGTGCGTCTCGAAAGTTTCAACAGCCATTTTAGGGTTGTCTCCAAAGAGTTACAAAGCAAAGAAGTTGAAACATGAAATTATGATTTTATCAAATGCTAAGGTAAGCAGTGTACACTGCATTAGACGTATATATTCTGGAGAAAATAAAGCATTGAGAATTCACACACACAAAAAATAAGCATCATGTTCATTGTCTTGTTCACAGAAAGTTAGGGGGGAAAGATTGACAGTGATTAAAAGTGATATTTTCAGAGTAAAAAAAATATCTGGAAAACACATGCCCATTTTTGTTTAAATGACCTGAAAATTGAAACATAAGATTTCTGCATGTGGATCATTTTGTGGTCATATACATAGCTCAATAGAGGAAAGTGATGAATTTTAAATATTATAGTTTGGCAGCTTAAATTGCTGTGAAATAAATCAGATTGCTGCAAAATAAATTTTGCCATTTTTGATCAACAACAGCAACCAAACTACCCACAGGTGATCCTTTGAAAAAATTTCAGTGCGCTGGTCAGTGATTAAGACAACATGCCAGTACCAGTTTCATGATTTAAATTCATTCTGTATTATGGTTACGGGCCATCAAAGTCACCAATTACAAGAAGCCAGTGGACAAAAAATGATATGTGGGGGGGTGAAAAAATCATAAATCTGTACTCGTAACCAACCTGTTTAAATGAGTATGTTAGCTTTGGACTGATGAAACTGCAGTCTTTGTAAGTGTGATAAAAATGAATGTTTTGCATTGCAAAAAAACACTGTGGAGTACCAAAGTAGTCTTTTTTTTTTTACTTCCCTCATTTTTAAAGGAGTCTTTAATTTCATCCAGAAGGCGCAAGTGTATGGTGCATGTACGCATACATGCACATTGTACATAATGTTTCTGTGGGTGTGTGAATTCTCAATGCTTTATTTCTCCCAGAATGTTTGTATTACACACTGCATAATGCTTAGGGAAGTATTTATCTATTTCATATTTTAATGCACGACTCTTGGATGTGCCTGCAAAACTGAAACTGAACACAGTTGTGTGTGCGAGTCTGTGTGTATATAAAACTCCTGCAGTGCCTACGGAAGAACGTGCATCTCCAGGATGGGCTTGCATACCACATAAAGACCCACAACAGACGATGAAGACCAGTATGTCTGCTCATCCGTCCGATGGATGGGAGAGTCTATCACCATGTAAATAATAAAATATGTGTTCCTTCAGCATGGAATGAGTTGTAAGTTCCCTGTTATGTTTACTTAAAGCAAGTGCTAGGGTCAGAACTAATGAGAAGATGAGGTTTTGCCACTTTGGGATTTTGATTGAAAGTGACTCGTTTATCACTTTTGTACTTGTTCCAAAACGGAAAGTTGCATTATTTGACCCTATCAGCTTTGGTAAAAAGCAGCATCCAATTTTGTTGATTTTCAGCGCTCTTTACCCTTGTGTTCACCAAGATCGATCTATCGACCAGTGTATCTGTAGAAACTGTGATTGGCCAAAGTTTGAATAGTGAAGATTCTCCTATTGATTTTTTTTCTTTTATCAAACTTTGATTCATACAGATCATTAACAATATTGTTAAAAAGAAAACAGCATTTTCTTTGATGTGCTGTTTAGAGCAGTACAGCAGAACCGAAAAGCAAAAGTCTAAGCACAAAGAAGGTGATTTTGTATGTGAATCAAGTGACTGCAATAATTATCTCCTGCACAAGAAACAGCCAATTAGGTTTTGTTATTTTTGTCTTGAATCGCTTTAGCAGCTAATTATCTCTGCACAAGAAACATTGGCCAGAAATTGGTTTTGTTATTGTGAGTCAGATAGCTTTACAAGCCAGTCAATAATTATCTCCTGCACAAGGAAACATTAGGCCAGAAATTAGGGTTATTTGTTATTGTGTTGTCTTTTGAATATGCTTTACAAAGGCCAGTCAATAATTACCTCCTGCACAAGGAAACATTAGGCCAGAAATTAGGGTTATTTGTTATTGTGTTGTCTTTTGAATAGCTTTACAAAGGCCAGTCAATAATTATCTCCTGCACAAGGAAACAGGCCAGAAATTAGGGTTATTTGTTATTGTGTTGTCTTTTGAATACGCTTTACAAAGGCCAGTCAATAATTATCTCCTGCACAAGGAAACATTAGGCCAGAAATTAGGGTTATTTGTTATTGTGTTGTCTTTTGAATGCTTTACAAAGGCCAGTCAATAATTACTCCTGCAAAGGAAACAGGCCAGAAATTAGGGTTATTTGTTATTGTGTTGTCTTTTGAATACGCTTTACAAAGGCCAGTCAATAATACTCCTGCACAAGGAAACATTAGGCCAGAATTAGGGTTATTTGTTATTATGTTGTCTTTTGAATACGCTTTACAAAGCCAGTTTGCTGAAAAATGGCTCCTGTCTTGTTTTGTAAATCAAAATGCATTCTCCTCCTATTTTTGTCTGTTGCTGATTTCAACTTTTGCTGAAGTAAAATTTGTAATATTGGGTATGTGTACTGCTACCGGGTTACAAGTGCATGCTATTGATGTATTTTACTTGGGAAACTTAAGGCAGAGACTTGAAACTGTTTGCACTCCATTTTCTCAGAACAGCTGTTTAGTGGTTTTACTGTGTGCAAGTCCCTGCAACATGACCACTGACTGTCAGATTTTGAAATGGTTTGCACCAGAAAAAATGCTTTCAGATACAGCAAAATATTTGAATTTGCCCTCTGGGAATTTACAGATCACTCTGTGTTTGAGGGTCACATAGGTATGAGGAACGCACACACACACACACACACTGACACACACACACACACTGACACACACACACACACACACACACACACACACACACACACACACACACACACACACACACACACACACATTCTCTCTCTCTCTCTCTCTCTCTCTCTCTCTCTCTCTCTCTCTCTCTCTCTCTCTCATGACACTTTCTTTTAACAAAGGAAGACAAAAGAGAAGTACTAAATGTATTTTAGAGTAGAAATAATGACAGTTCGTTTTTGAGCTGGTAGACTGTCGAAAAATGTGGATGGATGGGAGTTCAGCTTTGTAAAGGAAGGCGAAAGAAAAAGGAAAGAAATAATTGACCAGCCAACCAAACTGTTTTATCAAAAGCAATTACAAATTGAGTCTTGTCTTTGAAGTATCCAGTATGTTGGAGGCACAAACTTGTGGCAGGATGTTGCAATTAAAACCAAAACTCCGAAAATACACCAACTTCATTCTTAACCTGCTCTGTACTTTTCCACACTTGCGCACCTACTACAATTATGGTATATGCGACAATCTGCTCATGAAACCCACAACCCTTTCTGTGTACACACAGAAAAGAAAAAGTATCAGTGTTAAGTCACAACGTAACACCCAAAAAGGGACAAGTTTGACAGATGTCAATCCACTTCTTTCACTTTAGAAAATACGTTTGGCTGTTGGAGGTAATGCCTAAAAAGAGGTAAGTTTAGCTGATGTCGTCCACTACATGTTAAGTCTGTCACATTTAGATATGTGTGTAATATGTGTGTGGCTGTTAGAAGAAAAGAGCAGGTTGTACTTACTGAAATGTTTCCCATATATCTTAGGGGCTTAAACTCTTGGGCATATTCTCCAAATCCTACACCTACATATATGATGTGGAGTGTTAAACGAGTTGACAGTTTATCCAAGATATGCGGTACTGGGTTCTTTTCCTGGAGTCTTTGATGTCATTTTCAGTTTGACCGTACTCCACTAGACATTGCAATAGCCAACAGTAGAACAGACATCGCTCAAGTGTTGCAACTTGCCCACCATACCGACATCGGCGGGGTGACAGAAGGAGACACTATCACCATAGAAACTACAGAGCCCATCATCACAGAGACAGTCACCACCTCTGCAGGTAAGTCCCTCCTTCAGCGCCAGCACACTCTAGGATAGGATAGTAACGACTTGCAGTATTCACTTACATAGCAAGACACACTGTCACATCATGCTTAGTTGATTGTTCTTTGTTAGTGGAAACAAATGAAGTTTTCACTTTTGTGTAATTTGAATTCCTAACATTATTGCAATCATGTTATCAGATTTGTTGTCTTATATCTGTAAATTTGTCAGCTAGAGTGACTTGTAGTCAGTTTTATTGGACTTGACAATTTTAAGCGTGAAATAGACATTGTGCAAGCTGAGTGCAAGAAGTTATGGATTTGTGCAACACTGGCCTGTTAAGTGCAGTGAGAACTGTTTGTCTGGGTGTTGAATTGTCGGTGTTATTAGTGGCCCTTTCACTGCAGTGTTTTCAAGTTACAGTCATAAACATTCTGTTAGACAAATAATGTTTGTGCAGAAATGTATGATGTTTAACATGTATGGAAAATATTACATGACTTTCTCATGCTGGCAATCCACCAAGATAGTTTTATACCAACCAGTCTTCCTTTGCCTGACTCTGTGATGATGTTTCCCGTATCCTCCAACAGGCTATTTCAAGAACAGAGGCAAATAGTGTTTGGCACAAGAAGGTCTTTGAAAAACATTTGAATATTGTGTAAAAGAAAATAACAAACATGTTCTTGTCCTCTTTGCTCTGCTACTTAGGTCTGAGACAGGGGTGGTTTTTATCCAGTATGCTTTGGTAGATGAGAATGGGGATGGAAATGATGATACCATGGAGTTCTATTTTAGATTGAGACTGAGAAGGGCTCGTACTGTTTGCTTCTTATTATAGCCTGGTGTTTACCCATACTGCCCTAGAGAGTGAGTCACTTTTTGGAAATGTTGAACAACACTGTCTGTGGCACAGTCACAGAGTGTATGAGGCTCAGCTGTGTGGTTGTAGTCTTCCCAGTGAGCCCACAGCACTCTTAACTCTTGGTAGGAGCTAGTCTCACCTGTTGGCGTCACCCGGTTCGGTGTTGCCCGTTGCAAATTTTGACACCACTACCTCCCTCCAGGCCGCTCTGTCTTGACTTTTGTTGACAATTTCTTGAATATATAGTCCACTGATGTTGGTTATGTTCTCGATGTATGAGATTGGAGGTCTGCCTTTCTTCCTTTTTGCCAACGTTTTTCCTTGAAAGATGGTTGCCATGAGGTCCGTGTTCTTGTTGCGTGACACATGGACAGTGTATTTCAGTCTTCTCTTGTTGATGTCTGCTAGTAAATTTCTGGTGGTATCAAGTTCTTCCAGGATGCTTTTATTAGTTCTTCTGTCTGTCCATTCGACATGTAGTAGTCTCCAACAAAACCAATTCTTCTGCAGTTTTTCTGAGTCTAGGCTTCTTAGCGGCAGCCACAAACCACAACTGGCCAGATCAAACATTTCAAAAATCTAACTTTCAGGCCATTTGTTATGCCTTTGTCTTTCCAGTTGTTGTTGAGTTGGATCATTTTTTGCTTTGCAATTCCAATTCTTATTTTGATGTCTTTGGAGCAGGTTCCATCATCAGTTTTTACCGAACCAAGATATTTGAAATCCATAACATTTTCTAAAGGAACATTGTTAATTGAGATGTCATGATCGTTTTCAGTGTCTGCCTTTGATATGTAACACTTTTGTTTTCTTGGTGTTCAGGTTTAAGCCAGCCTTTTTGCCTGCTGCATCCACCCTGTATAAGGGTTAGTTAGGGCTGAAAATGCCTGCAGCAATTTGAAGTGAAGGGACTAGAATCCACAACCTCCCCATTCATTATTCTCATGTGCTAAGCACTTCGTCACAGTGACTGTTGGTGGGGTGGTTGTAGTGTTGTGGGATGCTTTTTGCAGTGAAAACTGAAGTGTCCAGTGACTCAGAACAAAGTAGCACATCAGTCCTGGCCACGTTGGCAGCTTTAGCTGAGGCCACTGCACCCATCAACGCCGCAAGTGAGTGGTGTGGGTGTGGAGAGAGTGGGTGTGTTGTTAGCTGTGTGGAGAGAGCAGGTGTAGAGAATGGGTGTGTTGTTACCTGTGTGGAGAGAGCAGGTGTAGAGAATGGATGTGTCGTTACTTGTGTGGAGAGAGCAGGTGTAGAGAGTGGGTGTGTTGTTACTTGTGTGGAGAGAACAGGTGTAGAGAGTGGGTGTGTTGTTACCTGTGTGGAGAGAACAGGTGTAGAGAGTGGGTGTGTTGTTACCTGTGTGGAGAGAACAGGTGTAAAGAGTGGGTGTGTTGTTACCTGTGTGGAGAGAGCAGGTGTAAAGAGTGGGTGTGTTGTTACCTGTGTGGAGAGAACAGGTGTAGCGAGTGGGTGTGTTGTTACCTGTGTGGAGAGAGCAGGTGTAAAGAGTGGGTGTGTTGTTACCTGTGTGGAGAGAACAGGTGTAGAGAGTGGGTGTGTTGTTACCTGTATGGAGAGAACAGGTGTAGTGAGTGGATGTGTTATTACATGTGTGGAGAGAACAGGTGTAGAGAATGGGTGTGTTATTACCTGTATGGAGAGAACAGGTGTAGAGAGTGGGTGTGTTGTTACCTGTATGCAGAGAACAGGTGTAGTGAGTGGATGTGTTATTATGAGTGGATGTGTTATTACGTGTGTGGAGAGAACAGGTGTAGAGAATGGGTGTGTTATTACCTGTATGGAGAGAACAGGTGTAGTGAGTGGGTGTGTTATGACCTGTGTGGAGACAGCAGGTGTAGAGAGTGTTAGCTTGACTTGCTTACAGGTTCTCTTGTGGTTACAGGTTCTGTTGCCTGTTGGCAGGGGTTGTGTGAAAAAATCACTGAATGAATCGGGCTTAATCTTTTTGAATGGTTATTGAATGGTTATCTTTTTTCATCAGAAGAGAAAAGAAAGAAGTTGGTGAGAATTTTGTCTCTTCTGTAACGGTTTACATGTAGTCCAGTGGGTCAGGGAAACCAGTTTACAGGATTGACATTTGTGGCCCAAGCAGCAAGGAAACCAGTTTACAGGATTGACATTTGTGGCCCAAGCAGCAAGGAAACCAGTTTACAGGATTAAGATTTGTGGCCCAAGCAGCAAGGAAACCAGTTTAGAGGATTAAGATTTGTGGCCCAAGCAGCAGGGAAGCCAGTTTACAGGATTGACATTTGTGGCCCAAGCAGCAAAGAAACCAGTTTACAGGATTAAGATTTTGTAAGCCAGTTTTTACTGTCTGAATTTGGTTCAGGGTGCGTGTGTGTTAATAAAATTAAAGCTTTGTTTTGTTTTGGTTTTTTGTTAGTGTGCTTTACAGTACTTGGGAGGGGGGGAGGATATCAGATTTTTTTTTTTGTGGAGTAAAAGTCTTTTTTTTTTTGTAAGTAGGTGGGTGGGTGGGTGGGGGGTAGTAAGAAACTGTTAATGTTTGAATTGTTGGAATTGTGACTTTTAGGAGGCATTTTTAACACTGTGTCAGATGTGACATCAGCTGGGGCTGTTCACTGGCTGGAGACGCAGGGTATCACTATGATATCGTCCCCCGATGGTGGTCTCATCACTTCAGCCGTGGAAAGTGGGCAGACTATCACTCTTACAGGTAAAGAGCGTTCACTCTATCCACATGTGAGTATTAACGTCCCGTCCCCCTCTCCCATCTCCACCCTGCCAAATGTGTAACTTGACCCTTCGTCTCCCTCACCCTATCCACCGACTGCAAAAACTTGACCCTTCAACTCCCTCACCCTATCCACCGACTGCAAAAACTTGACCCTTGACTCCATCCCCCTCTCCCATCTCCGCCCCGCCAAATGTGTAACTTGACCCTTGACTCCCTCACCCTATCCACCGACTGCAAAAACTTGACCCTTGACTCCCTCACCCTATCCACCGACTGCAAAAACTTGACCCTTCGGCTCCCTCACCCTATCCACCGACTGCAAAAACTTGACCCTTGACTCCCTCACCCTATCCACTGACTGCAAAAACTTGACCCTTGACTCCCTCACCCTATCCACCGACTGCAAAAACTTGACCCTTCGGCTCCCTCACCCTATCCACCGACTGCAAAAACTTGACCCTTGACTCCCTCACCCTATCCACCGACTGCAAAAACTTGACCCTTGACTCCCTCACCCTATCCACTGACTGCAAAAACTTGACCCTTGACTCCATCACCCTATCCACCGACTGCAAAAACTTGACCCTTTGACTCCCTCACCCTATCCACTGACTGCAAAAACTTGACCCTTGACTCCCTCACCCTATCAACCGACTGCAAAAACTTGACCCTTCGACTCCCTCACCCTATCCACCGACTGCAAAACCTTGACCCTTCGACTCCCTCACCCTATCCACCGACTGCAAAAACTTGACCCTTCGACTCCCTCACCCTATCCACCGACTGCAAAAACTTGACCCTTCGACTCCCTCACCCTATCCACCGACTGCAAAAACTTGACCCTTGACTCCCTCACCCTATCCACCGACTGCAAAAACTTGACCCTTCGACTCCCTCACCCTATCCACCGACTGCAAAAACTTGATCCCTTGACTCCCTCACCCTATCCACCGACTGCAAAACCTTTACCTTTGACTCCCTCACCCTATCCACCGACTGCAAAAACTTGACCCTTGACTCCCTCACCCTATCCACCGACTGCAAAAACTTGACCCTTTGACTCCCTCACCCTATCCACCAACTGCAAAAACTTGATCCCTTGACTCCCTCACCCTATCCACCGACAGCAAAAACTTGACCCTTGACTCCCTCACCCTATCCACTGACTGCAAAAACTTGATCCCTTGACTCCCTCACCCTATCCACCGACTGCAAAAACTTGACCCTTGACTCCCTCACCCTATCCACCGACTGCAAAAACTTGATCCCTTGACTCCCTCACCCTATCCACCGACTGCAAAAACTTGATCCCTTGACTCCCTCACCCTATCCACCGACAGCAAAAACTTGATCCCTTGACTCCCTCACCCTATCCACTGACTGCAAAAACTTGATCCCTTGACTCCCTCACCCTATCCACCGACTGCAAAAACTTGATCCCTTGACTCCCTCACCCCATCCACCAGTCATGCTCACTGAAGTCGGTGACTGTGTCATACTCACTGACATCGCTGATAGGTGTAATGTGTGCTGAAGTCATTGTGTCATGCTCACTGACATCTCGGTTATGCTCACCAATGTCAGTCACTGTGTTGTGCTCACTGTTCGTTCGTTCTTTAATTTAACATCTGTTCACTATAAGTGATATTAGACGGATCGTGCTCACTGGTGTCACTGTGTTATGTTCACTTAAGTCAGTGACTGTCTCATGCTCACTTAATTCGTTGACTGCCATCTTACTGAAGTCAGTGATGTTATGTTCACTGACATCACTGTCATGCTCACTGACTGTTATGCTCACCAACATCAGTGACTGTGTCATGCTCACTGAAGTCAGTGACTGTGTTATGCTCACTGAAATTACTGACTGTCTCATGCTCACTGAAGTCGGTGACTGTCATCTTACTGAAGTCAGTGATGTCATGCTCACTGACATCAGTGACTGGGTCATCTTTACTGAAGTTGATGACTCATGTTCATTGAATTCGGTGACTGTTATACTCACTGATGTCAGACCGTGTCATGCTCACTGACGTCAGTATGTCATGCACACTGAAATCAGGTGAAGAACTGGTCATGAAATGCATTATCGTGATTAGGAGCACCCATTTACAAAGGATTTTAATCCATAACTGATCCAGATACTTCAGCTATGAAGATGAGGATCTGTGTAATTAAGAAATGACAGTGACTACTGAAGAGAGGAAGATCATGTTGCAGCATGTGCCATACATGAAAGGACTGTTGGAAAGACTGATGAAAACAGCTGGGACATTTATCACACACATCCTGTCTTATACCATTCAACACGAAAGCTCCCAGTTTTTTCACTCCAAAAACAAACGAAGACAAAAAATGCTCATTTGTTTTTTATGTTTTGTGTAGTAATTGTGACGGTGAATACACAGTGAATACTCTAGTTACATGTACATGACCACATCTGTGGGCATCAGAATTTTTAAAAAAAGAAAAGATTTCAAGTACCAACAGGTTTGTCTGTAACAACAGTTGGGAGAGCGCCATAGAGATGATGGCCGCACAGTTTCTTGGGACAGTGTGAAAATTGGGCTTGAGACACAGCTCCAAGAAAAAAAGTCACAGAAGTTTTGGAAACAAAGCAATAGTCCGTTCCTAACAGCTAAAATTGGATAGAGCTTTTAAAACTTTAGTGATCACATGACATGGCATGACAGGTTCCGACGGCAAAGCATGATCAGGTTAACCTTTTGACCCCCGCACCCTGTCAAACAGCATCCTGCGTTTTTAACCATGCTAGCAAAGCAAAAACTTAACCCTTTGACCCCCTCGCCCTATCCACGAGCTTCATGCAGGCAGCTGGTAGATAGGGTGAAGAAGTCAAATTGTTGAAGTTTTTACAGCTGGTGAATCTGGTGCAGGAGTCAAAAGGGTTAACAGATAAACCATGAGAAGACCTCAGGACAAGGTCTGAAATTTACAAATGAAAACATAATGAAGTTTTGCTGGTAAAACAAGAAATTTGATATTAAGAAAGTGTCTTGTTTGCAAGGCTCTTAACATTTTTCCTTCTATTTATTGTGCACAGAGGCAGGAAAGATAGCCCTGAACTACATTCGACAGGACGGTCTGGGAGAGGGCACAGCTGAAGAGGCTGAGCTGGAGACTGTGGTTGGGGAAGATGGCCAGGTGGGTGATGCTGTCTGATCTGATCATTCTTTTAGTTTTCACTTTTGCTGAATCCTTTTTCTGGTACAGGGTATATAAGTTTTTGTTTAACCCTTTGACTCCTGCACCTGTCTACCAGCATGCTAGCAAAGCAAAAACTTAACCCTTTGATTGCCTTACCCTATCACCAGCTTCCTGCAGGAAGCTGGTGGATAGGGTAAGGGAATCAAAGGGTTAAGTTTTTGCAGTTGGTGGATAGTGTGCGGGAGTCAAAGGGTTAATAGCACATAACTTGAGCGTTTCTTACAAGGGTATAAGGTCAGCTAATGCGAGAAACCAAAGTTATGCAAAGTTATTGACCAGGTGGTCACGAAATTGGTGAAAAAACGTCCACCTCCAGGTGCCACTGTCAAGCCCACTCCTACCCTGATACCTGGTTCCGGCCCGTGTGACGATCATCCTCTTTGGCAAAGTACGCCAAAGCAACAGGACCATACTTCTGTGCTCTGTTCATTCTGTGCACCCAGTTAACTCACTCGGTACGGAGAGTTTTCCCCCTTGCGTTTCCCCAGGTATGGCCCATTTTGAAGGGTTAGGAAAAAAATCACAAAAAAATACAAAACATAAAGGAACAAAATGAAACTTTCAGATCGGAATATTTACATGCTGGGTTAGTTCATGCCAAAATATTGAAGTTCTTCCTTGAATATTTCTTCTTCATGTGCCATGTTGAAAATACCCCAAATTTTGTGGTCAGGATCACTGTACAGTCACACACTCTGATCAGCTCCATGAACACACAGTCAAAGGTGAGAAGGTCAGGAGAAGTGCTCATTCTGCTTGCCACTCAGTTCTCTTATGCCTTCTGTTATGACATTGGAATTTAGAAAGTCTTCTGTCACAAACTGATTCAAGAAATCAAAAGGGGCGTGGCACTGAATTGGGACATGCAGGCCACAAGAGCCAGAGAACAGAGGCAAAGTGGAGAAAAACTAAAATCTTCATGCCAGTCATGCATAGGAAAGTGAATGAAACCTCCATCAGACATGCGACTCACTGTGCTTGACCCGCTGACCGCTCGTGACGTGTACGCCCACCTCCCTCTCCCACTTCACTGTCGTCTGAAACTGGGTCACTGTCAGTTCCTCCTTGCTGGCAGCTTCCATCACTTGATACACTTTCATCATTATCTTCATCATACTCCTCGATGTCCAATCCTTCAGTCTGAAGCATTTCAATCACTTCAGCAGCAGTAAAATGCCCGCCGTCGCGATCTACTTTGTTCGAAAACTCGTACTCGCCTGCGACGCCATTTTCGACACGAATGGAGATTAGCCATTCATGTAGGGTACCGAAGTCAATCGTTTCCCGACGAGTGTATGGCTACGGAATCTCACGAAGTAACTTTCCCTTTGACCCTTGACATGTTTGCAGTGACCAGTGTGGCTATGGTAGGCGTGCAGGATCTAAAGGGGAGCGTCGAAAAAATTTTAATTATCGAAACCGCTATAGCGTTCCGTCGTACCGAGTGAGTTAAGTGTATTACCCAGTTGTCAGTCTTAACAATCTCCGTGTTTTTCTCTGTTTCTATCAAGAGTGTTTACCACTCATTCTTAATGTGCACTGCGCTATCCTCTCTCTTTCTTTATACCCACCAAAGTGAATTCAGGCCCCTTTAGTGAAAATGGGTAATGATATGAATGGTGGGTAGGTCTATTATGTCATTTCATTTGAGGAATACAAGTTCCTTTTCCATCATAACAGTTCCCTTACACAGGATGAGTTGTGCTTTTACTTGGTTTCATTTCCTTTTTTCATTTTTTTCTTTTCAAACACATTGTCTACTTTAGATATTTCTAAGACAGTATTGTCAAAGGTTTAGAAAAATACAAAACATTTTTTGGTTATTGAAGGTGAACAGATTGTTTGTTGACTTATATCATAGGTTAACACTACAGCTTATTATCTTCAACAACTTGTAAGTTCATTTTCATGTAGACACAACCAGTTCTGTAATTAATGAGGAGTGATCATCAGAACCATGGGCAGCCACTTTTACCTGAAAACTGGGCCCAAAAAATCTTACGAAAATCTGTCAAAACTTCAAGAAAATGATCAGTAAGCACTCTTACCACTTAAGTCACCATTTTGGAGACTCCTGGAGGTGTTCTTTCTCTTTTATATTGAAGATCACGACGATTTTTCCATGATGTCGTTTCTTAAATTAGTAGGAGATCCAGCGCTGTTTCAAGTGGTTCATGAGTATCATACTGGTGCAGAATGGAGTGATTTATACAGTTCTGTTTTTGTGCTCATGGGCTGCAACTCTTACATACATGTCTGTGCATGTCTTACCCTGCCGTGAAAGCAGTCATACTGCTGGTAAGCATGCACTTTTGAAAGGGGTTCAGGCTCTTGAGGGTCTCCCCATAAGTGGAGCTGGGAGATCAGAAATATCCACCTGGTAGGAAAATATCCACCAGGTGCTGCTACTTGTCAGAGTTGAATTGGGTCTTGCCAACTGGAAGTCCACTTACATGACCACTCGGCTTATCGTACCCGTCCAACTGCAGTTATAAGAAGAAAGATGAAAAAGAAAATAGCAGAATAATTAACAGATCTTGAGGTAGTCTTTATCGTTCTGATCCATGTGATAGACGGACTTTTTTCCTTCCTTTCTACATTGCATGGGTGTGGTGGGGGCTTTTTTTGGTTTGCTTGTTTGAAGGAAAGCCTGTACAAACACTATCAAATTCTAAACTCAGGATAGTTGTTTTAAAATGTGTGTATTTTTTTTTAATGTACAAGGCATATTCTCAAGCCATAAAGCATGAAACCAGTGGATTTTGTTCATCCTTCTTCAAAGCTGAGGCGTGTTTAACATTTCTCGAATTATGTAAACATTGTAAGTTGAATGAATACAGTACATGCCAGATAACTGTTCATTTGGATAAAGGCACTTTTTTTTTTTTTTTGTAATGTTTGACTCCTTGGGGATCTTCATAAGAACGCTTTGTAATATCGAAAACTTTGTACGTAATGTTAGAAAATAACCGCAGTGTTTGCTGCAGAAGGTGATCACAATTTGTGGCCAACCAGAGCAGAGAAGAGCTGACAGAAGAGGGGCCGGTGCTGGTGACGGTGGCGGATGACGGCACAGAGATACCCATGGACACGCAGATTGTGGAGGAAGCTGAAGGAGGTCTGTATATGCAAAGTGACTACTGTCAGTGTTCAAGCACGTAGAAACCACAAACGCATGAAAATAGAATGAGAATGTGTAGTTCTTGACAGAACAAGATGGGTGCTAATTTTCGGCCAACTATCACAAGGAAGGCCCAAGGTTAGATAGAGTATTCAGGGCTGTTAGAGTTCAGCGATTTCGCGGAAATCCGCGAATACAGTGATCCCATTTCAGGGAAAGTCAAAGTGCTTCCGCGAAAGAAAAAAAAAAGCAAAAAAAAAACAACAAAAAAAAAACAAAAAAAACCAAGAACCGCGATCGACGGCAGAGCAGAGCAGACGAAAGGATGGTCTTAGTTCAAGGGAAACAACTCCTACCGAAGTTGGCCACGAGTTATCCTTAACCAAGTGCTATATATGTCATGTGGTTTCAGAAAGTTACTCTAAACACAAATTGATCCATTGATTTGTTAATTTTTTGTGAACTAAAAATTACCCAGTTTGCTGCCAGGATAGGCCCTCTGATTGGCTTCAAAATGTCATATTTTCAATTTTCGAAGGGGGGCTTCGCCCCCCTGCACCCCCCACCGGGGCATTGCCCCTGGACCCCACCGGGGCCTGGGCGGCCCCTGGACCCCGGCCAATTTTCAGGGAAAAACAGATTTTACCACTAACAGCCCTGAGTATTAGAAATTATCAAAAAATTTAACGCACTCTCATTTTCCATGCATTTCACAACCCTAAACATCTCTCCAGATTTGTACGTAGTTGATCTACTGATTAATTTGTTGACTGACTGACTCACCTTTTTTTTTTTTTTTTTAATTCCGTTCATTTTAACCCTTTGACTCCCACACCCTACCTACCAACTGCAAAAACTTAACCCTTTGATTGAGAATCAAAGGGTTAAGTTTTTACTTTGCTAGCATGGCTGGCAATGCTGGATGCTGGTAAATAGGGTGCGGGAGTCAAAATGTTAATTTTTTTTTTTGTTGCCCCACCTTTGTCTTTTTCTTTTCTATTTCATTTTTCTCATTCTGATGACCTTGTTTTTTTTTCTGCTCCCTTTGTTCCATATGTCCTGTCCCAACTGTTCTCTCCTTTTCTTTATGTGTCTGTCGGATAACTTTGCAACGTTTGGGTGATTGGCGTAGTTAACAATGATTATGGAGGGGAAGGGGGATTTCACAGGTGGCATGATGTTGGATGCCAGCTCCTTTGTTGATAATGTTTGGAAGCTGGTGGTTGGGTATTGAATCAGTGTGGGTTATGTTTTATTTAGAGAATTCCATTCTGAAGAATAAAGTTTTCAGCTGATTGGGTGAAACATCTTGGTGTTGTTGTTTTTACTATTATTGTTTTACATTGGTGTTATTCGTCTTGTTTGATGCGGATCAGTTTGGCTTTTCTTTTGTGGTGTTAAGAATATTTTAGAAGGTATGGCTGATAATAACCTCTCAAAGAACTTGAAGACAGGGTGAACCTCTTGGCCATCTTAAAGAACTTGAAGACAGGGTGAACCTCTCGGCCATCTTAAAGACAGGGTGAAGTTGTATCCAGCGGTCTTGGACGGTCAGGATGTTGATCTTCTGCAGGAGCTTCTGTGTGCTGCCCGGGGTGTGGGATTTGTAGTCCTCTGTGATGATGCATGCTGCATTTCTCTGGACTGTCTCTGCTAGAATGTCAGAGTCCGTTTTTGTATGGGATCCCTTACAGTGGCATATATTCAAGGACAGAGCTAACAAGTGATAAATGAGCGATGCATTTGCAGGCAGTAGTGGAGATTTCATCTCGAAAATCATGACAGGGTGTTGGTTTCTGTTTCAGTTTTGGTGTAGTGGTTATTGTAGTTAAGTTGTGGGATAATTAGGTGCCTAGGTAAGGGGTGCTGGACGCAGACTTGAAGATGGTATTTTTGTTGTGGTGTAGTGGTTATTGTAGTTATGTTGTGGGATAATTAGGTGCCTAGGTAAGGGGTGCTTGACGCAGACTTGAAGATGGTATTTTTGTTGTGGTGTAGTGGTTATTGTAGTTATGTTGTGGGATAATTAGGTGCCTAGGTAAGGGGTGCTGGACGCAGACTTGAAGATGGTATTTTTGTTGTGGTGTAGTGGTTATTGTAGTTATGTTGTGGGATAATTAGGTGCCTAGGTAAGGGGTGCTGGATGCATACTTGAAGATGGTATTTTTGTTGTGGTGTAGTGGTTATTGTAGTTAAGTTGTGGGATAATTAGGTGCCTAGGTAAGGGGTGCTTGACGCAGACTTGAAGATGGTATTTTTGTTGTGGTGTAGTGGTTATTGTAGTTATGTTGTGGGATAATTAGGTGCCTAGGTAAGGGGTGCTGGACGCAGAGTTGAAGATGGTATTTTTGTTGTGGTGTGGTGGTTATTGTAGTTATGTTGTGGGATAATTAGGTGCCTAGGTAAGGGGTGCTGGACGCAGACTTGAAGATGGTATTTTTGTTGTGGTGTAGTGGTTATTGTAGTTATGTTGTGGGATAATTAGGTGCCTAGGTAAGGGGTGCTGGACGCAGACTTGAAGATGGTGTTTTTGTTGTGGAGACTAACAGACAGAAGTTTTGTTTCTGATGCTCAGGACGTAGCATTCATTTGCACAGACTGTTGAATTTCATCACCCAAGTTATCACCTTGATTTTGAGATTTTTTTCAGGTCTTTCGGGAAACTGTCTGAAGGTATGGTCGGTGCTAACCCCTCAACCACTTAACCCTTTGACTTCCTCACCCTGTCCACCAGCTTTCTGCAGGATGCTGGTGGGTAGGGTGATGGAATCAAAAGGTTTAAGTTTTGTTGTTGGTGGATAGGGTGCAGGAGTCAAAGGGTTAACCCTTTGACTCCCACACCCTGTCCATCAGCATACTGCATTATCGAATATGCTAACAAAGCAAAAACTTAATCCTTTGACTTCCTTACCCTATCCACTAGGTTCTTGCAGGAAGCTGGCAGATAGGGTGAGGGGGTCAAAGGGTTAAGTTTTTGCAGTTGCTGGATAGTGTGTGGGAGTCAAAGGGTTAAAGAAGAAGTCGTGTCCTGCTGTCTTAGAAGGTGTGGAGGTTGATCTGCAGAAGCATCTGTATAAAAGTTTAATGGTTTGTGTCTCTCATTGAGTTCCTAAACTCATTATATCTTGAATGCAGCAGTTCGTTTTTGTTCTTGTTGCCCATCTACAGCTCTGAAGTATCACCACACCGAGGGAATTTTGCTTATGCAGCCATGTACATTACTTTGTTTCGCTTGTTCAGACTCAGTCTGTATGTTTTAAAGTTGTTTAGGGGGCTTTCTGTATGTGTGTGTAAAGAGAGGGAGAAGGGGAAAAGAGAATTTTTCAAAAAAGTGCCCAGCTACAGGAAGACCACCCCCTTACCCATGCTGTAATGCAGCGACAAGTTCTTAAAAGAGGAGAATTTGCATTTGTAACTGGAATTTGTTCAGAAAAAGATTCATCACACTCTGGAGAGTTCATGATCCACCTGTATCTGCCAGTAATTGTTTGGCAAACTCCTTGAGCCTGTGCGAAACTTGTGGTCTGCAACTCTGAAATGAGAGAAGATGAGAAGGTGAAATGGAGCCAACAGCATGCAGGCACCACCAGAATGTTTCAAACATTAAGATTTGGCAAGAAACATGTGGGTTGTGAATGGTGCAAGCTTTGGATGGGGTGTGTTGCAGTGGTGGCAGAAGTGGAATCAGATCTTCAGCAAGCCATGGACGGCTCGGGGACTCTGATCATTGAGGAAGGAGATGGCACAACCATCACAGTCACGCACACCAATGATGATGAAAACGAGGTGAGGCGGAAATGTGAACAGCCGCTGTACAGATTGTCAAAAACTGTGTTTACACAAAGGTGTTGAGAGCTGTTTCGCACACACTCTCATAAACGATGCACAAAGATTTGTCGTTTATGTGCAGGCTTTTAGCTTATGCCATGATCATTTTGGATTTTCTCCATCACATGACGTCTGTGGTGTCAGTGCATATGGTATGTTTTTTCCAGGTAGAGAGATGTTATGTTACCTGGTGAAACTGAAACTGTCATTCACGAATCATCAGGCATAGGACACAAATGGTGGCGATGCAAACCCTACATCCTGTCTGTCTCTCTTTTCAGTATCCACCCACCTACCCCATATATGCATTCATATTTACAAGTGCATAGTATTACGCAACAATTATCATTAACTCACTCCCTACTAACAGCCTGATATGCGGACAGACTCGGCGAAGTGCTTCCCTATTAAGGTCATTATATGCGGATCTCACCTTCAAAAATGTCCACTGGTGACATAGTGCTGAGAAGTTCTATAAATGAAGCTTGTGAAGAAATCCCTAAGGCAGATAGAAAAGCAAAAAAGAGCTGGATGACTAATGAAATTTTGGGCTTGATGGAGGAAAGGAGGAGGGCAAAGAGAAACGAGGAGATATACAGGAAGATAAACAGAGAAATCGGGTATAGGTGCAATGAAGCTAAGGAAGCTTGGCTGAACACAAAATGCAAAGAGATAGAAGAACGACACAAAATGGATCCTCAGGGTATGTACAGACGAATTGAAGAAATTGTCCACAAGAAAAATACATGCACATCAATTGGTTCCTTAAAATCGAAAGATGGCACGCTTATCACGGAAAAAGACAAAATACTGGACAGATGGGGAGAGTACATTAAAGACCTTTTTGAGGATGACAGAAACGAAGAACACATTATAAAAAAGAACTTTGAAGGACCACCCATAATGAAAGATGAAGTTAGAGCAGCACTGAAAAAGATGAAACCAGGAAAAGCCCCAGGACCAGACAACATTACTACAGAGATGATTGAAGCCCTGGAGGAATTTGGCATAGAAAAAATAACAGTCCTCCTAAATTAAATTTATTTAGAAGGAAAATTTCCTTTTATGACACTGGAAAAATCCCCAAAGCTATGTCAAAATCAATTTTCATTGCACTTCCAAAGAAGACAGGGGCTATAGAATGCGAACTCCATCGCACAATCAGTTTGATGAGTCATGTAACAAAAATCCTGTTAAGAATAATCATGATGAGGACAAGGAATAGAATCAAAAGAGAAATAGCAGAAGAACGTGTGGATTTGTGGAAGGGAAAGGAACTATTAATGCCATATACATCCTAAGAACTATCAAAGAGAGGTTCAATTGAGATGAATAAGGATTTGTATTTATGCTTTGTTGACTATACCAAGGCTTTCGATCGGGTACAACATGAAGAATTGATCAAACAACTAGAGAGACTCAGTGTTGATGGAAAAGATCTAGGAATAATTAGAAATATGTACTGGGAACAAACAGCTGCAATGAGAATAGAAAACAATATAAGCTCTTTTCAAAACATCAAAAGAGGAGTCAGACAGGGTTGTGTTTTGTCACCAGATCTGTTTTCACTATATAGTGAAAACATCATGAGAAACCTAGAAGACCCTGGATTAAAGGTTGGAGGGAAAATGATAAACAACATTCGATAGCAGATGACACCATGCTAACTGCAGAAAATGAAAGGGACCTACAAACCTTGTGAATATACTAGAAATAGAAAGCAAATGGTAAGGGGTTGATACTAAACAGCAGGAAGACTGAAGTCATGGTGATCAGTAAAAAACATGAAATCCCCTCATGTAAAATAACAGCAAATGGCACAACCTTGACACAGGTTAATAAGTTCAGATACCTGGAAATGGTCATTTCATCAGACGGCAGATGCACATCAGAAATAGCTGGCAGAATCGGCCAAGCCAAAACAGCATTCAAAAGTTTACAAACATTCTTACCAACAAATGCCTATCAATTAACATCAGAAAGAGAGTCCTTGAATGTTAGATAGAACCAATACTGTTGTTCAGATGCGAGGCGTGGACAGTCACAAGCAAAGCCAGAACAAGATTGAGGCAGCCGAGATGTGGTTTCTCAGAAGAATGTTGAGAGTTCCATGGACAGCAAAGAAAACAAACAAGACAGTCTTGATGGAGGCAGACACAAGTAGATCACTCATAAGGAAGATTAGGAAAAGACAAGCAACATTTATAGGCCATTTTATGAGGAAGGGGGATTTGGAGCACCTGGTCACAACGGGAAAGCTTGAGGGAAAGAGAGCACCAGGTAGACCCAGGGAGAGAATGCTAGACGGACTTGCAGAGTGGTTGGGGATGAGGAGGGTGGGGGAGATGCTGGGGGCAACGAGAGATAGAGATGGTTGGAAGTCCATGGTCGCCAACGCCATGTGGCAGGGCACCTGATGATGATGTTGACATAGTGCTGTGTAGTGGAAATTGAAGTGGGTCATACTAAAGCCTCATTACCACAGAGTAACATTTGACCACTGCATGTGGCGAGTGACCTATGACCGGTCAGCCACAGAGCTATCTTTGTGCTGACCCCTTTCCTGTTTACCACGTGAGAGCAATGGCGTCTCAGCTGCAAACGAGTTGCGCTCACAGCGTCGAACAAGACGTGTTTGCACTTTATGTCGGGTAAAAAAGTAATTATTACTAAGGGATCTGACTCTGAAGATGCAGAACAGTATGAAGAAAGTGGTTTTAGCCCATCAGAAGGGATGGAATTGATGAAAATGTGTCCGACAGAGAAGGTGAAAGGAAGAGAGGGGTGGGTGTGGTGAGTGACACAGTGTGTACCCGTGGCCTTCATAGCGCGGTACTTATGCAAGTAGCCCACTAGCTGATCTGACAGAGGTTGGTTTTGTTGTTTCGTGATGAATTCTGCTTGAAGATTTTATGTGTGTGTGTGTTTTCCTTTCAGTTATTCCTCCATACACAGATAGCAAAACACATAGGCTAAACTTGTATGGCATTACAGACCACGCCCCCGTTCATTTTTTGACCAAATATTCAGTGACCTGATTATGAAGCACATGGTTGATGAAACAAAGAGATTCAGTGATCAAAGCCTTCAGGCATAAGGGGAACTAGCAAAATAGTTTGCAAATGGAACACCAGTGAATGAAATGCATTTTTTGTGTGTAGTGTTGGAGTGTGTGTGTGTTGTGTTTGTGTGTGAGATGTGGATAAGTGTTTGATGGGTGTGGGTGTGTGTGTGTATACATCTGCACTTTTATGTGCATGTTTGTTTACTGTGTGTGGATGTTTGTACTGTGTGTGTGTGCACTCTGTGTATGTGTTGTGTGTGTGTGTGTGGTGATTGTATGTTGAATGTGTGTGTGTGTGGATGTTGTTGTATGAATGTGTGTTGTAGTGTGTGTCTGGTGTGTGTGTCCATGTGTTGAGGTTATAGTTTTGAAATCTTTTTGCTGTGCTTATTTAGTCAAACAATAATCATATGTTAGTGTTTCAAGAATGTGTGCTTTGTTAATATTTTTTCATGAATTTTCCAATTCCTTCAAGCACTTGGTATGCTGAAGCCGACAGAAATCGCCAAGTAGTCAGCAGCATTTTGCTGACTTTAGCTGAATTGTATAAAGTAGAAATCTCAGGTAGCCATTGTTCACTCTCTACTGGGATTTTCAATGTGATTTATGTGGAAAACTGTCCACTTTTCAGGAGCAGTGTGAACTTTATCACTATCGAATTGCAGCCACTCTCAATTTTGTTGTCACAAAAACATATTTTCTCTCATCACCACCTACAAAAAGAGAACTATAAAGTTACAACATTGAAACTCTGTAATATGCTTATTCAATCGAACAATAACCATGTGTGAAACATTTCAAGAGTGTGTGTTTCCACATTATTTTTTTATGATTTTTTTAAACACCTGTATAAACCGCCTGTATACAGGAGAATGTGAAATGACAAATCGACAAGTTATCAGTAGTAGTTATTGATTTTAGTTTATTTGTAGAGAGTAGAAACTCTCAATTAGTTATTGTTTACTCTCTACTGGTATTTCCAATGTGATTTATGTGGAAAACAGTCCTCTTTTCAAGAACAGTGACAACTTCCCTTGTATGCTCTTGTGATCACCCTCATTTTATTACCATGAAAACATACCTTGTTTTACAACTGGCAACAAAAAGAGTACCATAAAGGTTACAGCTTTGAAACTTTGTAAAATGCTTGTTCAATATGGTGATAATCATGTGTCAAAATTAAAAGAATATGTGTGTAGCCATTATTTTGTAATGAGTTTTTTTAAAAATCCTATACAAACGCCCAGTACACAGAGGAATGTTAAATTCCAAGTCGCCTAGTAGGGAGTGAGTTAATCCTATAGTTGTTGTTAACAGGGGCCAGAAGGTGACAATGAAAACGTAGAACTACGACGCCAGCTTCAGGTATTAAAACGACAGACAGAAGAATACAAGGAGCAGCTGCGAGTCAAGGCAGAGGAGGCAGCCAAACTGAGTCAACGTCTTCATGAAATTGAAACCACCACCACAGGAGAAGGCGAGCTTGTCGTTGAGGAGGAAGCTCAGAAAATTCGTCAACAGCTCGCCAGTTTGGAGGGCACTGACGAAACTGTCTCTGTGACAAGCAGCTGATTTATCGTTCTGTCTTTGCGAGTTATCGAGAATGTTGCCATGTGGATGTATGTACAGTTGTGAATTTGTTGAATGCATGGTGTGTGAGAGTGATGTTGGTTAAGCCAGGTCATAATGAAAGTGTATGCATAATTGATCAGAAAATGAAAATAAAAAAAAATTGCAAAGAACTGTCAGAAAATGGTGTTTAGAATTTTTGTTAGTGCTTTTTTGTGGTCTGTGCGTAGTCTGTGCGAATGGTTGTGTCTCTCTGTATGCCTTTGCTTTCCCATTTCTCTAGCTCACACATTTACACATACACACACAAACACACACACCACACACACACACACACACACATTACACACACACATACACACACACACACACATACAAACACACACATACACACACACATACACACACTTAAAAGCTATGCTTTGAAAAAAAAAGAAATACAGAAAACTGAGGGTTTTTCATTTTAGGATGATGGACTCTCTTGTCGGTTCGACAGACAAGTACCATACTGGTCCCTCATCACCTTGCGTGGGTCTTCATGTAAGATAAAAGATTGATTCTGGAGGCATGAGGAGTCCTGGGACCTTGAGTTCTGCTTCCACCAGTCCCTGTTCTGTTAAATAGCAGCTGTTCCAGTGTGAATATGCACTGCTGCTGCCAGTTTACTCTGTTGTGAACAGTCTTCCCAGCTGGTGATGTTGATGCCACAGCTGATGAAGTTGGCCTTACCTGGACAGGCTAACCTTGCTTCGGCTCTCCATACGGGAAAATCTTTGGGATGGCATTGCCTGTCATACAGACATGATGTCTTGTTCAACAAAGCTGGCATTTGATAAGCAGAAAATAATAGGCCTACTTGGCAAGTAAGCCACATTCTTTCGGAACTTCAGATTGTACTCTGTCTCACCAAGTTATTCTGGAGATCTGGGTAGGTAGGTAAGGTCTCACAGCAGAGCGCTGAAGACAGGGTCCCTATGCTCCTCGAAAATTCTTTTAGTTTCAAGTTGTCTTTTCCAAGACCTTGAATCCCCTTGAACTGTAACCCTTTGCCTCCTGCACATATCTATCAACTGCAAAAACTTAAACCTTTGACTCCCTCACCCCATGGTTTTAACTGTCTTTTATCTTGAATTGGGTTGTCGTTTGTGACGTGGTGTTAGCCCTGATACGGCTCTAGTAGTTGGCTGGGCTATAAGCAATATGAGCTTGAACCTGCAGCAAGCAGGTGGATAGGGTGAGGGAGTCAAAGGGTTAAGTTTTTGTTTTGCTAGCATGGCTGACACTGCAGGATGCTGCTGGACAGAGTGTGGGAGATCAAAGGGTTGATGTATCAGGATTTGTTCTTTTAAAAATCGACCCATGTGCTCAAAAAAAAAAACGTTAATGAAATGACAAGATCTTAACTTTTCCCCAATGGCACTAGATCCCATGAAATACTATCCAAACCATGCAGATATTAACAAAGTAAGCTTCATTTTTTGATATTCTAATCGGGGAAAAAAAAACAAAAAACCTTGAGATAGGTTGATAAGTTTAAATACCTGGGAACGATCATTTCGCCAGACGGTAGGTGCACATCAGAAATAGCAGAATCGCCAAGCCAAAACAGCATTCAAGAAGATGAAAAACATTCTTACCAACAAATGCCTATCAACATCAGGAAGACAATTCTTGAATGTTATATAGAACCTATACTGTTATACGTTGTGAGGCATGGAAGTCAACAAGCAAAGCCAGAACAAGATAGAGGCAGCCGAGATGTGGTTTCTAAGAAGAATGTTGAGAGTTCCATGGACAGCAAAGAAAACAAACGAGACAGTCTTGATGGAGGCAGACACAAAAAGATCATTCATAAGGAAGATTAGGAAAAGGCAGGCAACATTTATAGACCATTTCATGAGGAAAGGAGAATTGGAACACCTGGTCACAACAGGAAAGCTGGAGGGAAAGAGCACCAGGTAGACCCAGGGAGTAGATACTAGACGGACTTGTAGACAGGGAGGGTGGAAGAGATGCTTGAGGTAACAAGTGATAAGAACGATGGAAGTCGATGATCGCCAACGCCATGCGGCAAGGCACCTGATGATGATGAAGTTGAAAAACTTACCTAAAAAAAGTGAGTTCAGTAATGCTATCCAAACCACGCAGATATTAACAAAGTAAGTTTAATTTTTGAATTTCGTAATGGGATAAACTTACCTTAAAAAAAGGGTTAGTTCAGTAATACTATCCAAACCGTGCAGATATTAACCCTTTGACTCCAGCACCCTATCCATCAACTGCAAAAAAACGCTTTAATTGCCTCACCCTGTCCAGCTTCCTGCAGGAAGCTGGTGGACAGTGTGAGCAATCAAAGGGTCAAGTTTTTGCTTTGCTAGCATGGCTGGCAATGCTGGTGGACAGGCAGCGAGAGTCAAAAGTGTTGACAAAGTAAATGTAATTTTTGAATATCCTAATTGGAAAAACTTACCTAAAAAAAAGGGTCAGTTCAGTTTTGTGGTGTGGTGGTGTACAATACAAGCAGGAGAGGAGAGAGGGTGATGGCATGGTGAAGGAGGGTGATAGAAACACAAGTTCAAATGACAGTTGCTGGCACAAGAAGCATGAAGATTGCACTGATGCCTTTGGTGACAGTAGTTATCACAATGGCAATAACTTAACCATGTGTAGGGCTGGGAAAAGAGAGTGGTGTAAACAGGTGGGGCAAGATCTTGACATCCTATTTCATTACCCTGAAAAACTGATTGCAGAAGACTTGAGTCAGCACAGATGTGGTTTTATAGGAGACTGCTACGTGTCAAATGGAAGATAGAAGAACTAATGAAAGTGCCTGGTAGACTTGATACCACCAGAAATCTACTAAACAGGAGAACTAGAAGACATCAACTATAGAAGACTAAAATACACTGTCCATGTGTCACACACAAGAACACGGACCTCGTGGAAATCATCTTTCAAGGAAAACCAGTGGCAAAAAGGAAGAAAGGCAGACCTCCAATCTCATACATCGATAACATAACCAACATCAGTGGTCCTCATATTAAAAAAATTGTCCACAAAAGTCAAGACAGAGCGGCCTGGAGGGAGATGGTGGTGTGCAGCGGACCAACACCGAACCTGGTGACACAGACTGGTGAGACCTTTAGGGCACAGCCATGATTCTGCTCTGCAGTATATGTTGGTGTCACTGGACAAAATATAAGTCATTAATGCAGTATTTTTTGGGGGTGTGGGGGGGGCTCTCTTGACCTATTGATTGTGCATGGAATGCACACACAATTATATTAGAGGACACTTGCTTTTGTGAAGAGAGCTGGGAGTTGGATTGGAGTGCTGACAGGACAACAGATTCAGAAGGGGTGGTGGGTGGTTAGGCAGGGATGGGGCATTGTTTCATTCAACTAAGCCAAGTGCTTTTTTCACAACAGCTGAAACCCAGCCCATAGTTCACACAGTTAAGGAACTGGGACACTGTTTATCATGCTGTTGTTGAGAAGCTTCAGGTGACACAATAACTGTGGTAGGTGAAGGAGCCTTCCTTCTCATGTGCACATTCGTGATTCCACATTGATCCACACCTTTGAGCTAAATGACATGAAAATCTAACCATAACCTGACGAGGAAATTGCGCGTTTATGTCGATGATAGATACACAAATGGATGAGGAAATTGCACGTTTATGTCGATGATAGATACACAAATGGATGAGGAAACTGCACGTTTATATCGATGATAGATACACAAATGGATGAGGAAATTGCACGTTTATGTCGATGATAGATACACAAATGGATGAGAAATTGCACGTTTATGTCGATGATAGATACACAAATGGATGAGGAAATTGCGCGTTTATGTCGCTGATAGATACACAAATGGATGAGGAAACTGCACGTTTATGTCGCTGATAGATACACAAATGGATGAGGAAACTGCACGTTTATGTCGCTGATAGATACACAAATGGATGAGGAAACTGCACGTTTCGTCGATGATAGATACACATATGGATGAGGAAATTGCACGTTTATGTCGATGATAGATACACACAATGGATGAGGAAATTGCACGTTTATGTCGCTGATAGATACACAAATGGATGAGGAAATTGCATGTGTTTGTCGATGATATATACACAAATGGATGAGGAAACTGCACGTGTTTGTCGATGATAGATACACAAATGGATGAGGAAACTGCACGTTTTTGTCGCTGATAGATACACAAATGGATGAGGAAACTGCACGTTTATGTCGCTGATAGATACACAAATGGATGAGGAAATTGCACTTTATGTCGATGATAGATACACAAATGGATGAGGAAATTGCACGTTTATGTCGATGATAGATACACAAATGGATGAGGAAATTGCACGTTTATGTCGATGATAGATACACAAATGAATGAGGAAATTGCACGTTTATGTCGATGATAGATACACAAATGGATGAGGAAACTGCACGTTTATGTCGATGATAGATACACAAATGGATGAGGAAATCGCGCATTTATGTCGATGATAGATACACAAATGGATGAGGAAATTGCACGTTTATGTCGATGATAGATACACAAATGGATGAGGAAATTGCACGTTTATGTCGCTGATAGATACACAAATGGATGAGGAAATTGCACGTTTATGTCGCTGATAGATACACAAATGGATGAGGAAATTGCACGTTTATGTCGATGATAGATACACAAATGGATGAGGAAATGCACGTTTATGTCGATGATAGATACACAAATGGATGAGGAAATCGCCGATTTATGTCGCTGATAGATTGGACACATGTGAGAACACGTTATAGTTGATATGATATTTTGAACATGTTTAACTGTTAATGGATTGAAATAAAAAGAATTTGTAATGAACGTAATTGTGTTCACACACAAAAAAAACACCACACATTGTCCACATACACAAGCACACACACACTACACACATACCACACACACAACACACACACACACACACACACACACAACACACACACACAACACACCACCCCATACACACACAACACAAACACACACACACACACAACACACCACACACACACACAACACACACACACACACAACACACACACACACACACACACACACACACACATACACACACAACACACAAAACACACACACACACAGCTTGACATGTAATCATGAAAACACCGCTGAACACTGGTTTGTTCAAACAAAGTTTTTACATTGACTGCTGTTCATCTTTGCAGCGGCAGCATTTAGAATTATTTCTGTGTTTTGTCCAAACGTGTGTCCGTTCTCTGCCATTTGACTGCAGGCATTCAGCATGTCTCAAAGAAATGATGGTACGCCACCAGCCAGGTGAGTGGTCACAATCAACATTTAGTACTTCAAGCAGACAGCCTACATCGTTTTGTGTGGTGATTTGACGCTGAGGTCAAACATTATTACACATTGTTGCCAAATTGATGGCTGACAAGTGTGTGTGTGTGTGTGTGTGTGTGTGAACTCGTTCGGGCAGTGTTCTAGATCCATGTTGTTTGGCCCGTATGTGCAAGTGTTGTTTGCGGCACAGTCTGTGTGTTGCTGCACAGTCTGTGTGTTGCTGCACAGTCTGTGTGTTGCTGCACAGTCTGTGTGTTGCTGCACAGTCTGTGTGTTGCTGCACAGTCTGTGTGTTGCTGCACAGTCTGCGTGTTGCTGCACAGTCTGCGTGTTGCTGCACAGTCTGTGTGTTGCTGCACAGTCTGTGTGTTGCTGCACAGTCTGTGTGTTGCTGCACAGTCTGCATGTTGCATCACTGGTTTTGCATGTGGGGTATTTTTGTGTTTCCATAGGCCATCAAACACTCACATACCCTAACAATCTTTAACGTGCGTATTTGATGTTCTGCATCCGTACACACATGAAATGAGTCCAGACACTGACAGGTCTGCACATACGCCGTCCTGTTGTATTGTACATCAATGCCACAGAGCAATAGAAGAATTGACAAAATAGAAAACCAGTACTAAGACGTGATAGTCGAACTGGTCTATCTTTTTTTATTATTATTATTTTTGTTACCCGTATTATTTACAGCGTATTGAAATGCTGTATTAAGCTTTGGATTCCAGGTCCTGTTTGTTTATTTTTATTGCCATTTTCAGATTTATCCCGTCATCATTTTTGATTCCAAACAAAATCAAACAGGTTGGGGGGTTGTTTTGTTTGTGAAATGTCAGACATATTGTATGGTGGAAATTTGGTAGCAGGGTCCACCATTTGGTAGCAGGATCCACAAATGAACAATCTGCGACAGTATAAGTGATTTAAGAACAGATAATCTTCTCAGGAAAATTACTTGGCATTTTACCCCGTAGGCTTATTTTATTTCCGAGAATCTTTTCATGAAATTTGATAGTTTCACAATCTTTAATATCATTTGTAAACAAAACACTGAGTACTTTAAATGAAGAGGGTTTCCAGGGTCCATCATTTGATAAGAGGATCCACAAAGGAACAATCTGCGACAGTATAAGTGATTTAAGAACAGGATAATTTTCTCAGGAAGATTCGTGGCTATTACCCTGTATTTTGTATATGTATAGATTTTATTTCTGAGAACTTTCCATGAAATTTGAGAGTCTCACAATCCTTTAGATCATTTGTAAACAAAACGGTCCTTTAAATGAAAAAGGTTTCCGTTCCATTTTTACATGTTGCATATATTTCACTGGTGAATTCTGTCCACCACCAGAGCCGTATGGCATTGATTTTATCTGCATTTAAGAGGAATCCAGATGCTTTCCAAACTTGTTAAATTTTTTATGAAATGAGTTTTTATCGCTATTCAGCATATCTCTGTCATCTGCAAACAGTGACGTTTTGTATTTCATTTCTCCAATTGTAGTACTTTTAATGTTGCTATTCTGACGAATCGGTGTTGCTAAAATTTCAGCACATGAAACAAATGGGTAGGGTGATATTGGATCACCTTTGTCTACAGCCACTGAAAACAGGAAATCACTGAGATATATATTTTTAACTGACTGTAACAAGAACCAAATTTCGTTTTCATGTCTGATGAAATGAGGAGAAGAGTGGCAGAATGAAGAAGAGGAAGACTCAGACCTAGGAGTGATTGTAGGTGATTTGCCCAGACACTAATAGGCTACCGAAAATAATTAAATATATTGAAAATATGGAAATCGCTGCAACATAATTTCTTTTTGCTGAATGTTAGTCTACATGGTTTGTAGAATCTTAAAATCAACCCTAGGACACATAGGTCACTATCCTACTACCTGAAAATTGGGTCACATTACGCAATACCTTGTACAAATCACCGACTTTAGAAATATTTATGGAAATATATAGAAGTTGCACCTCCTTGGAAAGGTCTTGAAATATTACGTTCACATCTGTCATCAAAACAGATGTATAGCAAATATTACAGCAGAGAACGGCTTGTTTTTGTGTGCCAGTCATGAATCAGCATGCGTAAGGTCTGTTTGTCCTAGTATTCCTCGGTCGCCTCCTCCAGCAATGTCACAAAAGAATTTGTACAAGTAACACCACGGCAGTTACCATAAACAGTGGATCAGGCCTGTAAATGTTTCTTACAGTTACATCTCCCTGAATCACAGTGTGTCCTACAGCTGCATCTGATGATTTGAAGAAATGAGTCTGGAACAGGAAGCAGATCAGCCATGCAAGGCTGAGGGGTCGTCATTTACACGCCATCCCCATCCTCTGGATTCAGGTTGAGGTCCCGGTGCATCCATTGCTTGACTTGAAGGTGTGCCTGCATACTATGATATTTGCAGGCATCACTGGTTGGTGGTAGATAATGGACTTGTACAAAGCTGGTGCTTAAAGCCACTTTCTCTGTAAACTTCTAATAATGTAGTTCATCCAGTGCATCGATGCGGTTTCCGTTATACATGGAGATGATGACTTTCTCACTACAGACACCACCTCTTCCACTGTGGCTGTGCATTTGGAAAACACGCCAGCATCTTCATGAAAGACGTTATCTGCCTTCAGCTTCCTTTGTGTGGCTGTGCCTTTTCCCACTCCAAACAATAATAATAATAATATACAATATTTATATAGCGCAAAATCTTGATAAAATCAAATCTAAGCGCTGAAACAGACACACACACACTCACGCATGCACACACACGCACGCACGCACACACACACACACACACACACACACACACGCACACGGCTATAAATGGGGAGAAAGAATAAAAGCAATGGAAAATTATAGAGAGCATATTATATACAATTATATATTACAATGCGATTCCCCTCCGAGTGGAGACAGGCTGCAGAGGGGATTGAATGAGGTCAGGATTTTATGCAGAGGAGAAAAGGTGAGTTTTGAGAGCGGACTTGAAGGAGACAAAAGTAGGTTGCTGACGGACTGAGAGAGGAAGTTTGTTCCAGGAGAGCGGACCAGAAACAGAGAAGGCTCGTGGACCATAGGTATTGAGCTTAATGCGTGGAAAGCGAAAAGTCAGAGAATCGGAGGCAGAGCGAGGGTACGTGAGGGAACATAGATCTCAAGTAGCTTGACAGGTAATCGGGGGCTGCGTTATTGAGGCTTTTGTAGCACATGGTGTCTAGTTTGTACTGTATGCGCTTTGATACAGGGAGCCAGTGAAGTTGTGCCAGAGGTTGTATCACATCCTGTGATGACATGCACAAAAAGTAATGTCTGGCAAATCTCCTCTCCAAGGGCCTGCTGTAGTCACTAAATATCCCATACTCGCTGGTTTTTGTTGTTGTGTTTTTTTGTTTTTTGCTCTTAGACTTTGAATCTGATCTGAAGATGATAGTCCTCAGATCTGGGCTAATATGGTGGCAGAGCAAAACCAGGAGATCGGTGTCTTCTCCAATGACCACAAGAGGATGATCAGTTGCACGTCTGATGGAAGTCTCAACAATCAGGAAATCTGCATCATTTTGGCTGTGAAGTGTTGGATGGCCATTTGCCAGAAGCATATCACTAAGCTCAATGATAAATATCTTGCTTGTTCGCATGGTTTGCCGGGAATTATCCCTTTTCTGATGATAAAACCATGTCAGCATTGAAATTGACTGTAGTTCCAACAACACCTCCTTTTCCAATCTGTCCAATACTTCTCTGGTAACTGATAGCGTCTCACCTTGAATCAAGTTGATAACATTCACGCTGTGTCGTGTGTAATTCGTCAGATTCGTACTGCTGAGCGTCTGTTTGAGCCATGGCATCCCTTTCTGATAAATGTTCGTCTGTAATGACAGCTGGTGACACTGGAAGGTACACAACAAATGATATAGCTGTAATCATAGCATTCAACAGCATCAACCAGAATGTGACCTCTGAAAGCCCTTGCCATTGATTTTCCAGTCAGCATGTGTCCAACAGTATTGGGGGCACACACAACCTTAAGCACTTGCTGAAGTCCAGAACCCCACTTGATCCTGCCTATACAGCCATGGAAATTCATTTGAGTGTGAAAGCCTCCCAGATGGAGAAACTGATTTCAGGTCGCTATCTTCAGGCTCTTTCTGGACGATCAGCTGGGACTTCTACCAAAGTGGTTGGTCAAACGTCAGCAAGGCTTGATTCCAAGACATCTGGCTTCAGCATACACAAACTGCAAAGTAGAGTAAATGCACCTCATACTATTTGGATTGAGATCAATCATCAGAAGGCAGAACATAGATGACCACCCAGGATGTTCTCCTCGGCTCAACGACTTGATGAAACCTGATCACCCTGGTCTTGGTGAACGCAAAGGCCAGGATAACTTCCACAGAAGGCCCTGTGTTGACTGGGGATCCTCACAATAGAAATCATGCAACTGAGTGTATCTGAAACAATCAAAGTCCTGTTTAGCAAGGTTGTAAAAATGGATGTTGATCTTCCTAACTGCTGTGACATCTTCAAGTGTTCCAGATATTCTTCGAATTGCTTGTTGCCTTCTAGTACCTGGGGTAATGACAGCAATTGTACCCATACCATGGAATGTACTAAACCCATCAAGGTGCACACATTGTGATCAACATTATCAGCAACATATTGTATAATGTGACCTTTTGTTATGCCGGGAATGTCTGTTCCCTGGGTCAGTGCTGCAGATACTTTAAACTTCTTTACTTCAGAATGCGATATACAGAATCCAAGCTGGAACAAGATGTTAGTTAAAAACTGAGATGCAAACTGGTGGTATATTTGAACAGCTAGGCCAACTTGCAAAGGAGCCAGGAGCATTTTGGGGTCTTGCAGCTTGTATGATGGCTTGGTCTATGGCAGCTATTTTCAGATCGCTCTCAATTCCACAGAAGATTGTTTTCAGGAACAACTGGAGTGAGTCAGGGACAAAATTTAAGTTCCCTTGATAGCAAAACTCCTTTTATATCACTTTCAATCAATTTTGTGGCAGTTTCGTATTAGGTTCAGTTTTTGTTGTTGTTGTTGGTTTTGTTTTGTTTTGTTTTTTGTTTTCTTCTTTGCATCTGAATCTTCTGTCTGTGGGGCGTCAAAGTGCTGTCTGTTCTAAGAGTTACCACAGAAATCTTTTTGCCTCTGCTTGATATCAATATATCTAACCCAAAATGTTCAATAAGTTTGTTTTTCATATGTTTTGTAGTGTATGCATCAACTCCATCCCCGCAAAACTCCTGCACTTTTGATACAAGATCAGACAATGTGGCTTGTTCATCATCATTCTCGTCCAAATGTTGGCAGACTTTTAGAAAACCTTCCTGCCTAGCCTGTTGAGGATCTTCATAGAAAGTAGTTGGTTTTGTTTTCTTTGCATCGGTAAATCAATCAGAACTGTTTTGTGTGTTCTGAAGCTGACACTGAAGGCATCATGGTACACAGCATCCCATGCAATGAGGTCTTCCCAACATGTTGACTGAATTCTGTCAGATACTGTTTTTGCCCAGCTGTCATCTCATTCCTTGCAAACACCTAGGATAGCTGCCTGAAATCCCTCGTGTGGTTTGGTTTTCACTGGGAAGGCTTCATGTCCTTTTCTGTGAGTGGTGCCACAAAACAGTGAATCATTGGATTATGGGCAGGCTGAAAGGATCGTCTGGATGGCCTCGGGTCATCTCTACAGTCGCTTTGTTTCTTCTCTAGATATTACATCCTTATTGCTTTGGCATTTGTATAGTCAAGCCGGCATTTTCTATGTAATTTCTGTCCTTCAACAGTCACAATGTTAACATCACGCTGTGTGCTGCACTGATTGACAATCTTACATCCAGTCTCACCTAATTTCACTGTTGGTTGACCATTGTCAAGGGATTCTTTTCAAATGACGCAGTTTGCTGTACATTTGGCTGCAAAATAAGACGAACGAAAGCTGTCACATCACACAGAATACAGAATATTTTATTGCCCTGTTGATATACAAAAGCTGTTACATCACACGGAATACAGAATATTTTATTGCCTTGTTGATATACAAAAGCTGTTGCATCACACGGAATACAGAAATCTTTATTGCCCTGTTGATAAACAAAAAAGGGCAGTTTAATGGGAGGCGTGGAGATGGAGTGCATTTTAAATGTTCAATAAAATACAGTGATACACAGACTTTACAATATGTTATACTTCACACACACACACACACACACACACACACACACATACACACACACACACACAAACCACCACCACCATCACCACCACACCATACCACACCACAAACACACGCACACACACACACACGCACACACACACGTACGTTTATACAAGTCATCATGCAGAATAATAATCAAAGTTTTTCTTTTCCGTTTTTTTTAATTGACAAGGAAAACAGAGGCTGGGAAACTGAATTGATACCATAATTAATTAACTGATCAAGAAACATAGCTTCATCACATTTCAAATTCAAATTGATACAGAAAACCAACAACAAAAACAACAAAACAAAGATCAACAGCAAAGTAATTAGTCAAAATCATAAATAGCATGCGTACTTAATATTTTTATCATTATTATATCATTGATGCACACAGATAACTACATAAAAGTATTGTATGGCGAGCTAGGTCACGTGACCTTTGTGTTACAGAATACAAATATTCAAGAAAACACAATACAGTGGAAACCATTTATAACAGGACCGGTTATAACAGGAATCCGGATATAACAGGGCTTTTTTCAATCCCCATTTTTTCTTCCTCTTTGTCTCTATTAAAACTTATCGGCAATAACAGGGAGACAAGAGGGCTCGATCGGTTATAGCAGGGATGCCGAGACGGGCTCTGCAGCAGAAAGGCCTAGGCCTAGACTCAGCACGCCACGCAGTAGGCCTAGATCTAGATCTAGGCTAGCCTTGGTATACTGTGTACTGTACACTGAAAGAACGCTTTGCAATGCGAGCGTGATGCGCGCGCAAGCGTGTAGGCCTGAGGCCACTGAGTCAGTGACTGACTGCGCCATCATTCAGTTTGTAAGCTTACTGCACACTTAAACCAGACCAGATCTAGGCCTAGATCTACTGTTTATCTTTCTATTTTCTTAGCTTTCTTGCTGATTCTGATTCTCATTGCTATTGCTCATAAAAAAGTCAAGAGTTAGTTGATCAGTCCTTATTTCCCTTGATATCTGATATAACAGGGATCTGATATAACAGGGATTTTGATTTGGTCCCATCATCCCTGTTATATCAGGTTTCCACTGTACTCTTAACTCCTGTCCGGTTTTCTTGTACGGGGAGATCTGCCCTGGGATGTTGACTTGCTTGCTTTGCCATAGTTTTTCAGGTGTTGGACGCTTCTATTGGAGAGCAAATTTGATAATGGAAGGGTCCACACTTCATTAGCATGCATTATCAGTTACACACACACACACACACACACACACACAACACACACACACACACGTGATACGGATCATCCCTATAATGCCGCATGTCATTCAAGTTCAAGAAACAAATTATTGAGAACTTCAGTATTGATCCCAATTAAAAAAAATCATAATAAACAAAAAATAAGCCTTTGCTTACCTGCAAATATTTGCTGCCAAACTTGCATTCAAACGGCCAAAACACTATTCCAAACGTGAAAAATGCAACCCGCTCGTAAATCATTGTATGTCCGTGAAACGCGCTTCTACTATAGTATCGGCATATCGCGGTAAACGTTACGTGAAGATGAGAGTTACGCTTTTCTCGGTAGCGGATGTAGCCGTTTACACGTCAACTTCAAGTGGCACCCAGGCCGCGAATTGTATGGTACGCCAGAGCGGTCATATCGCATACAAATCACAACGCTCGTAAATCTAATTTGTTAATTGTGACAATATACCAACTTTCGTGTGTCCTAGGGTATTTTTCTTGTTTTTGTTATTTTTTCCTAGCCTGTGAGAAGAAAAAAAAATTCTGTTGCAGAGATTCCCATTGAAAAATTATATTTGGTAGACTATAATGGCGTCTAGCGTTCCTGTATTGTTTGCCACTGCACATGATAACATGCACTACTGCCGACACTCAGCAACATCACATGGTGTCAGAAGTGGGATCATCAGGTGGGAGCGTTTTGATTTGAAAAGTAGTTTGGAAAATTTCGTCCTTTGAGCGGAGTTGAATGTTTCAGTCGATGTCAGTCACGTCAGTGTCAACTGTAATGTCAAGGGACTGGCCTAGGGCTAGAATTCATTCAAGTTCTTGCGGAAGAGACGTGGAACGTTTCCGATCTAAAACACCCACGAACGATTTTATTTTTTTCTTTCAATGAGAGACGCTTTGCTGTTTATTTCCATTAAATCTTATTTGAAAAAGTGGCAAGAGAACGCTGAAAGTGAAAAGAACGTGAAATAGTCCGTGACGTCATTAATCTTCTTAGAGCAGTATTTTGTCATCACAGCACTGTAGTCGTCATCTTAACGTGTTCTAATTGGTGGTCTAGGCTAGTGGCAAAGGCTTTTTGATTACCTATTGAACTTCGTACCGTACGCATGAAACTTTTGCACAGCAATTCAACAGTTCAGTAGGTTCAGGGTGATGTTGAGCAGAACTGGAAAAAGTTCCAACCAATGGAAGAACTACTCCATAGCTTCAAGGCTAGATAAGGAAGAGAAGCCATATCAGTGTGCAGTCTTTCTAGCTTGTATAGGTGAAGACGCGCAAGAGCTTTATAAAAACTTTCCATTCGCAAGTGAAGCAGACAGGACGGACATTGACATTGTTATACAGACCTTTGAAAAATTCTGCGTGAGCTCTCCCATGAAGTTTATGAATCATATAGATCTAAATTTCATCACAGAGAGCAAGAAGAAGGTGAATCAGTAGAGTCCTATGTGGCTGTCTTGAGGAAGATGGCAAAACCCTGCAAATTCGCTGCCCAAGAAGAAAGAATGATCCGAGACAGACTGGTCATCGCATAAAGGGTGACACTGTCCGTGAAAAACTACTGCAGGAAAAAGAGTTGGACCTACAGAAAGCAATTCAAATCTGCAAGGTTCAGGAGGCATCAAAGATGCAGATGAAGTCTATGGCAAGCAGCTCTGAAAGCTCAGTGCAACGTCTGAGACTGGAGAAGAAAACCCAAAAAGCCACTGTTTTAAACACTTTACAAAAAGTATGCAGAAACACAGACATGAACAGTCAAACCAGACACGTCAGAAGTGCAGCCGTTGTGGGAAAGGTCAGCACAACCGAGACCTGTGTCCAGCAAAGTCTGCCAGATGTCACAAATGCAGCAAAACTGGACACTTTGCAGCCTATTGTCGTACAAAGAATGTTAAACTGGTCGAGCAGGAGTATGAAGAAGAGGAAGACTCAGACCTAGGAGTGATTGTAGGTGATTTGCCCAGACACTAATGGCGTCTAGCGTTCCTATATTGTTTGCCACTGCACATGATAACATGCACTACTGCCGACACTCAGCAACATCACAGTTCAGACTGCCAGTAAGTAAACTGGAGGTTTCAGGGTTTGTTTCCTGTACATGTCCTCGTCTTTTCTCCTCAGTTTGATTGGAAAACTGGACTGAACGTCTCCGTCCCTCAGAAGGGGACGAAAAATGAGTCGACCCCATGTGCCTTCTGGCCTGTGCACACTAAAGATCCTATAGCCGTTGAAAATCAGCTGACCTGGTTTAAAACATTGGGGAGAGAGGTTGAATTCCCAGGTCCCTCCTTTAAAGGCCAATTAGCCTTCTTGCTTTTCTAATATTTTGGGTTAAAAGTCAGAAAAAGTGGCACTGCACTGCGGCGACTCGCTCTCAAAGGGAAGTCCGAGTTTACATGGCAAATCCTTCGTGACTTATTGCCATTTTCAGATTTATCCTGTCATCATTTTTATTCCAATACAGTGAATTTGAAAATACTTGTACACATGCACAGATACGCACACACACACACACACGCACACACACCACACACACACACACACACACACACACACACACACACACACACACACAACACACACACACAACACATTTTTTTCTCATTGAAGGGTCTGAGTGGGTGTTTTGTTTTTTTTGGGGGGGGGGGGGTATCTGAGAATGCAGATAAGTGTACAACTATGACAGGATTGTTGTGACTATTGCATCAGACATCCCGCCCTGCAGACCCTGGTCAGGATAGCGCTGAACACGTTACGACAGCAAGCAGGAGCCAGACAGCATCCTGTCATGATAATGCAGAACGCGTCACGACAGCAAGCAGGAGCCAGACAGCATCCTGTCATGATAATGCAGAACGCGTCACGACAGCAAGCAGGAGCCAGACAGCACCCTGTCACGATAATGCAGAACGCGTTACGACAGCAAGCAGGAGCCAGACAGCATCCTGTCACGATAATGCAGAACGCGTTACGACAGCAAACAGGAGCCAGACAGCATCCTGTCAGAATAGTGCAGAACACGTCACGACAGCAAGCAGGAGCCAGACAGCATCCTGAAGGGTCGGGCACTGACCCTTTTGCTGACCCCGGGTTAAAGTCCACTTGTCCAGAAAGTTCCAGCCTCCCCAAGCCATCGTTTCTTCTGGCAGAGTGAGTGCACCAAAGCAGTTTATAACGTTCGCTAAATACAGATTTACTAACATCCCCTCCCCCACCCTTCTTTTTTTTTTTTTTTTTTTTTTTTTTTCTTTTTCCATTTTTTTAAAATAACTTGTTTGCTGTGTATATCTTCCACTAATCACACTATTCGTCACTCCCATATTTTTCTGTTTTGGAGAACTTGCTTGTTCTTTATTTTTAAAAATAATCTCACTAATAACATTATTCCTCGTTCCATTTTTTTCTTCAGTTTTTGTGAACTCATTTGCTGTTTGTTGTTATTGTTGTTTAAAGCCCAGCTGACTGCGCACCCCCTTTTTTTTCGGTTTTTTTTTAGAACTTGCTCGCTGTGTATTTCTTCCACTAATCACATAATTTCTCACTCCCATTCTTTTCAGTTTTGAAGAACTTGCTGTTTATTTAAAAAAAAAAAAAAACCCACTAATTAGGCCTACACTATTCCTCGTTCCAATTTTTTTTCCAGTTTTTGTGAACTCACTTGCTCTTGTTGTTTAAAGCCCAGCCGACTGCGTGCAGCCCTATCAGGACTATAACCGCTTCAAAACATACACACCTTCAACATGAAGAAGATAAAAAAAAAAAGAAAAACAAAGTAAGTAGGCCTACATGTACACATATCGATGCTTTTGCGCACATGATCCAAGGACATGCCCCCGGCGTTGACTACTCCGTCCAACCTATCGCACATGGGAACCCCCCCCCCCCCCTCCCCAAAAAAATTGATTACAAATTCAATCACACCTAAGGACACCAAAACAAAAACGGGCATAAATTATCTTAAATTGCTTCCGCATATCTCATCTCCCTAGAGCCAAAAAATTCACGTAATACATGTACCCAATTATCAATCCTAAGAAAAAGTACGTAAGACTTTATCGAACACATACAGGTGAATGGACCAGCAAGGCAGAAAATGATAGGATGAAATGACAGAAAGCAAAGACAGAAACAAAGAGAGTGACAGAAAAGAGGAAATTTCAAGCACAGAATTTCCAGAAGGTGGGGATACTGTTTATACTGAAAGAGCCCCCGGCTTCTCCACAGAGGGTATTTGCTGTTTATAATCTTGTGCAAGTAGTGAAAACGAAATCAAAAAGAGTTCAGATTCCATACAGTTATTTGAAGAGGTTAAAACCGATCAATATACCTGAAAATAATCTGTCTGAAAATAATTATTAACAAGAAAAACACCTGAGGGTGCTGGATAGGACCCAGAGCCCCAATGCCTCACCACTGTCGAGACAGTAACCTCCCAGCTCACGACACCTCACAGTGACTGTTTCACCAAGCAAAGAGGGGAGGGGAGAGTGTCTATGCGCTGCATGGCCTATTCGGACCCAGTCATCAGTTATCTTGTTTACAAGCCGAATGGCAAGGTGGGGAGATGACAAACACTGGGACATAGCCACACGATACGCACCAACAATTCAGTTTTCAGTTTCAGTATCTCAAGATGACGTCTCCGCGCTCGGAACGAATTCCACATGCACTAACGTCACAGGTGCCTTAAGCCTGCACATAAACCCTTGAGCTGGTCAGGTCTGAGGCCCTTCCTAGACTACGTTTTAATCTAGTCTGTATTTCAATGATTTTCAAACTGTATTTTATCAGCCTACCACTGGAATTAAGGTCCAGCCCAGCTACCGGATCAAAAAAGTATGAAAGAGCCCTCCCATGCTCTATTCTGAGCCTTCATCTCTGTTGCGCAGATGTCTAACCGCCAAAACGAATAGCTGCCTGTTCCTCTCCCCTTAATATAGTCTCGACACTTGGCAGTCGAAGCTTCTACGTTGCCTTACCACAACCATGGGGGTATGTGCGTACGACCATGAAAGTGGCCAGGCATTATGTTCCAGATACAGCCTGTTTTGCTGTTCACCTATGTCTGACATGCGCCCATGGGGATCATAAGTTTGCTGTCTTTCTGAACTGTCACCGGGATTTTCCATCGTTAAAATGGCCAGGCATTATGCTCCAGACACTGCCTGTTTTGCTGTGCAGTTAGGTCTGACATGCCCCCAAAAGAGATCATATAAGTTTGCTGTCTTTCTGAGCTGTTACCCAGGATTTTCCCTGCAGTCATCAGGTGTGATTTCGTGAAGCTAGTAGCCAAGCGGCAAGTCAAATGAAGAAACACCAGGGGGTGCTGGACAGGACCCAGAGCAACAATGCCCGACACAGTTCAATCACCTCCCTGCTGTTGTGACGGTATAACTGGGTGAACATCTTCAAAAAGAATATCATCATGGAAAGTGGTTAAGGTCATCATCATCATCATCAGGTGCCCTGTCGCATGGCGTTGGCGATCATGGACTTCCATCTGTCTCTATCTCTTGTTGCCCCAAGCATCTCCTCCACCCTCCCCGTCTTCAGCCACTCTGTAAGTCCGTCCAGCATTTTCTCCCTGGGTCTACCTGGTGCTCTCTTTCCCTCAAGCTTTCCTGTTGTGACCAGGTGCTCCAAATCCCCCTTCCTCATAGAATGGCCTCTAAATGTTGCCTGTCTTTTCGTAATCTTCCTTATGAATGATCTACTTGTGTCTGCCTCCATCAAGACTGTCTCGTTTGTTTTCTTTGCTGTCCATGGAACTCTCAACATTCTTCTGAGAAGCCACATCTCGGCTGCCTCAATCTTGCTCTGGCTTTGCTTGTTGACTGTCCACGCCTCGCATCCGTACAACAGTATATGATCTATATAGCATTCAAGAACTCTCTTCCTGATGTTAATTGATAGGCATTTGTTGGTAAGAATGCTTGTCATCTGCTTCAATGCTGTTTTGGCTTGGCCGATTCTGCCAGCTATTTCTGATGTACATCTACCGTCTGATGAAATGATCGTTCCCAGGTATTTATATTATCAACCTGTGTCAAGGTTGTGCCATTTGCTGTTATTTTACATGAGGGGATTTCATGTTTTTTACTGATCACCATGACTTCAGTCTTCCTGCTGTTTAGTTCCAACCCCTTACCTTTGCTTTCTATTTCTAGTATATTCACAAGGTTTTGTAGGTCCCTTTCATTTTCTGCAATTAGCACGGTGTCGTCTGCGTATCGAATGTTGTTTATCATTTTCTCTCTAACCTTTAATCCAGGGTTTTCTTCTAGGTTTCTCATGATGTTTTCACTATATAGTGAAAACAGATCTGGTGACAAAACACAATCCTGTCTGACTCCTCTTTTGATGTTTTGGAAAGAGCTTATATTGTTTTCTGTTCTCATTGCAGCTGTTTGTTCCCAGTACATATTTCTGATTATTCGTAGATCCTTTCCATCAACATTGAGTCTCTCCAGTTGGTTGATCAATTCTTCATGTCGTACCCGATCGAAAGCCTTGGTATAGTCAACAAAGCTTAATTACAAATCCTTATTCATCTCAATTGACCTCTCTATGATAGTTCTTAGGATGTATATGGCATTAATAGTTCCTGTGGTTGAGGTAACGTACCGATTACTGAGAGGTTGGAAGGTTCGACCCACCACCCTCACCCCCACCACTCCCCTCCCCACCCAGTCTGGTCATTCATGTCTGAAGCAACACTGCATCGATTCATTCAGCACTGCCTAAACGTAACAAGGGATAAATGAGAGCGATGAGCGTGTGCGTACGTGCGTGCGTGTGTGCGTGCGTGTGTGTGTGTGTGTGTGTGTGTGTGTGTGTGTGTGTGTGTGTGTCTCCCGGACGGTTTCAACTTGTCACAGACCAGTCATATCAGAATGTGTATATTTCTCCCGACCACAGCAACGTTTTGTGCTAGTTGTATGCATTAGACAGACAGACAGAGAGAGAGAGAGAGAGAGAGAGAGGTGTGTGTGTGTGTGTGTGTGTGTGTGTGTGTGTGTGTGTGTGTGTGTGTGTGTGTGTGTGTGTGTGTGTGTGTTTCCCGCACAATTTCAACTCGTCACAGGCAGTCATATCAGAACGTGTGTATTTCTCCTGACCACAATGACATTTTGTGCTAGTTATATGCATAAGAAACAGACAGACAGACAGACAGACTGATGGTGTTTCCCGCACATCTTCAACTTGTCACAGGCAGTCAAATCAGAATATGTATATTTCTCCCGACCGCAGCAACACTTTGTGCTAGTTACACGCATTATACTAAGTGGAATGTGGTTTGCAGGGTGATAGAAAAAGACAACAACAGTGGTCGCACCAGTCAAGAGGACCTCAGCGCTAGAGGAGAATTTGTCGGGGAGCTACTTATGTCTGCGTGGTCCGAATAACCCTCCCCCCCCCCCCTCCTGTAATCTCAGACTTTGCAACAGCCAGAGTCACACAGCAAGTATCGTCTTGACAAACAAGAAGTACGGGTATGTCAGAGACAGGACCTTCAGTAACCAGTTCAGATGATGCTTGAACCAGTATAGATTATGCTTGAACCAGTGCAGATGATGCTTGAACCAGTATAGATTATGCTTGAACCAGTGCAGATGATGCTTGACAGATGATGCTTGAACCAGTACAGATTATGCATGAACCAGTACAGCTGATGCTTGAACCAGTACACATGATGCTTGAACCAGTACAGATGATGCTTGAACCAGTACAGATGATGCTTGAATCAGTATAGATTATGTTTGAACCAGTACAGCTGATGCTTAAACCCAGTACAGATGATGCTTGAACCCAGTACAGATGGTGCTTGAACCAGTGCAGATGGTGCTTGAACCAGTATAGATGATGCTTAAACCAGTACACATGATGCTTAAACCAGTGCAGATGATGCTTAAACCACACATGATGCTTAAACCAGTACAGATGGTGCTTGAACCAGTACAGATGGTGCTTGAACCAGTACAGATGGTGCTTGAACCAGTACAGATGGTGCTTGTGTATAAAGGTTACCATCGTCAAGGAAGAAGTACAGGTATGTCAGAGACAGGACCCTCAGTAACCAGTACAGATGATGCAATTTTCAACATGATTATTATGTATTTGGAGTACCCCAAACTGCTATTTTCAACATGATTATTATGTATTTGGAGTACCCAAACTGCTATTTTCAACATGATTATTATGTATTTTGAGTACCCAAACTGCTATTTTCAACATGATTATGTATTTGGAGTACCCAAACTGTAATTTTCACATCATTTTCTATTTTCAACATGATTTTTATGTATTTGGACTGCAATTTTCAACATGATTATTATGTATTTGGAGTACCCAAACTGCAATTTTCAACATGATTATTATGTATTTGGAGTACCCAAACTGCTATTTTCAACATGATTATGTATTTGGAGTACCCAAACTGCAATTTTCAACATGATTATTATGTATTTGGAGTACCCAAACTGCAATTTTCAACATGATTATTATGTATTTGGAGTACCCAAACTGCAATTTTCAACATGATTATTATGTATTTGGAGTACCCAAACTGCTATTTTCAACATGATTATTATGTATTTGGAGTACCCAAACTGTTATTTTCAACATGATTATGTATTTGGAGTACCCAAACTGCTATTTTCAACATGATTATGTATTTGGAGTACCCAAACTGCTATTTTCAACATGATTATTATGTATTTGGAGTACCCAAACTGCTATTTTCAACATGATTATTGTGTATTTGGAGTACCTAAACTGCGATTTTCAACATGATTATTATGTATTTGGAGTACCTAAACTGCTATTTTCACATTTTCTATTTTCAACATGATTTTTATATATTTGGACTGCAATTTTCAACATGATTATTATGTATTTGGAGTACCCAAACTGCTATTTTCACAACATTTTCTGCTATTTTCAACATGATTTTTATGTATTTGGAGTACCCAAGCTGCTATTTTTAATATTATGCATTGAAAATCCCCCCCCCCCCTTTTTTTTTTTTTTTTTTTTTTGACAGAAGTTTGATTATAAAATCACAACACATTCTTTGCAACTGTGTATTACTCATGTCTAGAGAATCTGGTATAAATAGTCACAAAAGATATGTTTTGAAAGTGTGAAGGGCTTAAGGATTTATATTTTACTTTTAGTAGTGGTGTAAATGTTTGTTTTGATATCTTCAACGAAACTACTAACTCTTGCAGGCTTATCTGCTGTACTGGTTTCATCATTTCTGACAGGCCATTTGTAAAGCCTTTTTTTCAGTATTTAACTTTTTAAGTCCTAAGAATCTTTTTAACATGGATGAGAGTTTCAAAGGTCCTGTCATATGACTGCTTGTCACTTTCCAGTGTGAATGATGTGTGATCCGAAAGTTTGACTGATTTTGAACACTGTGTCCCACTTTAACCTTTTGACTCCTGCACCCTGTCTATCTGCATCCTACATTGTCGCAAAACCTTAACCCTTTGATTGCCTCACCCTATCCACTACCTTCCTGCAGGAAGCAGGTGGACAGGGTGAGGGAGTCAAAGGTTAACTTTTTGCAGTGGTGGACAGGGTACGGGACTCAAAGGGTTAAAACAATTGTTTTAATTCCACATTTTTGAACGTTGACTGGATGTTTGTCGGTTTCGTTTTCGTCTATCATGTATATGTATGTATCTGAGAAAAAATGTGAGCAAACATCTCTGAGCTGTTTTAAATTTGATTTTTAATAAATTTGATGTTCATGTTTCTCTCAGAAAAAAAGACATGAATGTTTAAGCTTGGAATAAAACAATTCATCATTTGGATCAGATCGTCTGCAGTGTACAGTGTAAATACTTGGATGTATCTCAGCCTTTGACTTCCTCAACCTATCCACTCGCTTCCTGCACACATACACTCACACACAGACACTCACACACACACACACACACACACACACACACACACACACACATATATATATATATATATATACATATATATATATATATATATATATATATATATATATATATATATATATATACACACACACACAGAGATTTTGTTTAGCTTTCAGTCAAAAAATAGATACTCATTACTGAAATAAACTTTGTGTTTCATGAAATAATGTGTATTAGTCTAGCCTCTCTCTCTCTCTCTCTATCTCTCTCTCTTCTCTCTCTCTCTCTGTCTCTCTGTCTCTCTCTGTCTCTCTCTCTCTCTGTCTCTCTGTCTCTCTCTGTCTCTCTCTGTCTATCTGTCTCTCTCTGTCTCTCTCTCTGTCTCTCTGTCTCTCTCTCTGTCTCTGTCTCTCTCTCTCTCTCCTCTCTCTCTGTCATTCTTACTGCGCTTTTTAGCCCTTTGACTTCCTCACCCTATCCACCAGCTTCCTGAAGGGATTAAGTTTTGCAGGTGGTGGATAAGGTGCGGGAATCAAAGGGTTAATGGGTGTTCTGGTTTTGTCAAGCGTAGGATTAGTTAACCCCCTTTTTCCCACTTCCCTATGCTTTATCAAAACACTGCAACAAAGACAATTTGAAACTTAACGCACTTGTTCTCTTCTTTGTTTTCTTAAGGAAGAGGGAACCAAAGCACTCATGACTTTTTGCATCTTGTGCAAACTACATTACCGGTACTCGTTTGTTCAGTTCAGCACAGCACTTCGCCACCTCTTGTCACCCAACCTCCTTTATGAACATCCAATCTTGTGCAAACTACATTACCGGTACTCGTTTGTTCAGTTCAGCACTTCGCCACCTCTTGTCACCCAACCTCCTTTATGAGCATCCAATCTTGTGCAAACTACATTACCGGTACTCGTTTTGTTCAGTTCAGCACTTCGCCACCTCTTGTCACCCAACCTCCTTTATGAGCATCCAATCTTGTGCAAACTACATTACCGGTACTCGTTTTGTTCAGTTCAGCACTTCGCCACCTCTTGTCACCCAACCTCCTTTATGAGCATCCAATCTTGTGCAAACAACATTACCGGTACTCGTTTTGTTCAGTTCAGCACTTCGCCATCTCTTGTCACCCAACCTCCTTTATGAACATTCAATCTTGTGCAAACTACATTACCGGTACTCGTTTTGTTCAATTCAGCACTTCGCCATCTCTTGTCACCCAACCTCCTTTATGAGCATCCAATCTTGTGCAAACTACATTACCGGTACTCGTTTTGTTCAGTTCAGCACTTCGCCACCTCTTGTCACCCAACCTCCTTTGTGAGCATCCAATCTTGTGCAAACTACATTACCGGTACTCGTTTTGTTCAGTTCAGCACTTCGCCACTCTTGTCACCCAACCTCCTTTATGAGCATCCAAAATTCCACTGCTCTCCTACGTAAACTTATAATAATAATAATAATTACAATATTTATATAGCGCAAAATCTCGACAAAATCAAATCTAAGCGCTGAAACAGACAGACACACGCACGCACGTACGCACGCACGCACACACGTACGCACACACACACACACACACACACACACACACACGCATGGCTATAAATGGGGAGAAAGAATAAAAGCAAGAATAAAAGCAATGGAAAATTATAGAGAGCATATCATATACAATTATATATTATAACAAAGTGATTCCCCTCCGAGCGGAGACAGGCTGCAGAGGGGGGTTTGAGTGAGGTTAGGATTTTATGCAGAGGAGAAAAGGTGAGTTTTGAGAGCGGACTTGAAGGAGACAAAAGTAGGTTGCTGACGGACTGAGAGAGGAAGTTTGTTCCAGGAGAGTGGACCGGGAACAGAGAAGGCTCCAGTGGAATAAATTATCAGAAACAAAATCCGCCATTTGTTCTCATGCGATTCTCAATGCATGTTATAAACATTGTTGAAGTCTACGAACCCTTCACCCTCTTCTGTTCCTGATGCAGTTATCTGAACTTGCCGCCTAACACCCCTGTATGAGCATCCAAAATTCGCTCTTTTCCTACGTAAAGTTGACTGACCTCCAGTGTAATAAATTATCAAAAATAGAACCCGCCATTTCTAGTTTGCTCCAGTGAATCAAAAGGTGCTGACTCGCGTGTTCTCCACATTGCTGAAGTTCTCTAAAACTGTGTACTCACATTATCTTGTTCTTGATACAGTTATCTAAGACGACGTAAGTTTGTAGTTCTCTCTATTAGGTTCATTGACTTGATCACGTATTGAGCCAGTACCGTAACACTTTGCTATCTTTTAAACGTATACTCAAAACACAATTGTTATTCTTACTATCATTCTCAACACCAAACCCAGACTGCACCAGAGCTGTGTCCTTTCCGCCTGTTTTTCAGCTTAGAATTCCGGAGGATAAGAGAAAGTGACCTTACCAAACTATTGACCCCAAAGTGACCTTCAGGTAGACCCATGGAGAAAATATTGGACGGACTTGCAGAGTGGCTGAGGGCAGAGAGGGTGGGTGTACTTGCAGTAATAGGGGATAGATCCATATGGAGGGCCATGATCGCCAACGTCATGCGGCAGGGCACATGATGATGATGAGGAGGACAAACGGAAATAGCCAAGAAATAGTTGGAACTTAATGTCAAACTTACCCCCACCTGATTGTCGGGCTTCAGGGTCAGATGAAGATCACAGCTTCTTCATCCTCCTCTTGTTCTTGTTCTTCTCGTATCTGTTACGCCTGGAGATCAGCTCTTCAAATAAAGTTGGCTGTCATCTGCAAACCATCCACAGGCCCGTATGGTTTCTTCTCAAGGGTGGTCTGCTTCAGCCACGTCTCACTGTACAGCCACGGGAAGACCACATCAGCAGTGGAGACATTTTTTCTGTTTCAGATTCTCAAGATGACGTCTCCGCGCTCTGAACGAATTCCATATGCACTAACGTCACAGGTGCCATGTGTATGGTGATCATGGCACAAGCCTTAAATTAAGCCTGCACATAAACCCATGAGCTGGCCAGGTCCTGAGGCCCTAAAGTAAAACTAGCAGTGGATAGATGGAGTGGCAGAAACATCCCACATGTACAACACGACTGCACCAAGCTTCCCATTTAACTGCAGACTAACCGCTTCCTTTTCCTGTGATACCGATACCACCTGATACAACCAGACAGAAAAAGTACAGTCTATGGGCACTGTCATCATGAAACGATGATGGAAATGGATTGAACACATCATCCACAGACAGCAGGATAACATCACTCAGACTGCCCTTTCATCATCATCATCATCAGGTGCTCTGCCGCATGGCGTTGGCGATCATGGACTTCCATCTGTCTCTATCTCTCGTTGCCCCTAGCATCTCCCCCACCCTCCTCGTCCCCAGCCACTCGCAAGTCCGTCCAGCATTTTCTCCCTGGGTCTACCCGGTGCTCTCTTTCCCTCCAGCTTTCCCGTTGTGACCAGGTGCTCCAAATCCCCCTTCCTCATAAAATGGCCTATAAATGTTGCCTGTCTTTTCCTAATCTTCCTTATGAGTGATCTACTTGTGTCTGCCTCCATCAAGACTGTCTCGTTTGTTTTCTTTGCTGTCCATGGAATTCTCAACATTTTTCTTAGAAACCACATCTCGGCTGCCTCAATCTTGTTCTGGCTTTGTTTGTTGACTGTCCACGCCTCACATTCGTACAACAGTATTGGTTCTATATAACATTCAAGGACTCTCTTTCTGATGTTAATTGATAGGCATTGACTGCCCTTTACATAAACAAAGAAGATGTCAGAAAAGAAGACATAAAAACTGGTGATGAACACCATAAGAAGACTTAAGGAACTGGAACACACTTGGGGTATTATACAGAGGCTGGCGTAGAACAGACAAAAGTGGAGAATAAGTACAGACAACTGAGTAGTTTTACTTTACTAGCAAATTAGTTGTTTGATAATTATTGTTATGATACATGCGTGTGTGTGCGCGCATGTATGTGTGTTTTGTTTTCAGACCTTGTACTCATGTGCATTCAAACATGATATATGTTTCTGTGGCATTTTATTGTCGTCATCCTCATTACTATACAAGTGGTAGGTTGAAGCAAGGGCGTGGGGGTTTGCGTTGTGTGTTGTGTGTGTGTGTGTGTGTGTGTGTGTGTGTTGTGTGTTGTGTGTGTGTGTGTGTTGTGTGTGTGTGTGTGTGTGTGTGTGTGTGTGTGTGTGTGTGTGTGTTGTGTGTGTTTGTGTGTGTGTGTTGTGTGTGGTTGTTTTGTTTGTTGTGTGTGTGTTTGTGTGTGTGTGTGTGTGTGTGTTGTGTGTGTGTTATTTTTTTGGCGTGTATTTTGTTTGTTCTGGCGTTGTATATTACATTCAGACGTGCACATGTTTCTTGCTTTTATTATCATCATATCATTATAAACATGGCAGGTTTTTCAGACATTGTACTCATGTGTTTTGTTTTCAGACATTGTGGTTTCTAAGAATAATATTGAGAGTTCCATGGACAGCAAAGAAAACAAACGAGACAGTCTTGATGGAGGCAGACACAAGTAGATCACTCATAAGGAAGATTAGGAAAAGACAGGCAACATTTATAGGACCATTTTATGAGGAAGGGGGATTTGGAGCACCTGGTCATAACGGGAAAGCTGGACGGAAAGAGAACACCGGGTAGATCCAGGGAGAAAATGCTGAACGGACTTGCGGAGTGGCTGGGGACGAGGAGGGTGGGGGAGATGCTAGGGGCGACGAGAGATAAGAGACAGATGGAAGTCCATGATCGCCAACGCCATGCGGCAGGGCACCTGATGATGATGATGATGTTTCATGTACATTCAAACGTGCACATGTTTCTGTGACTTTTTTTTTATTATCATCATCATCATTACTATACACGTGGCAGGTTGAAGTTACAGTTTCATTTGTTTTCATGATGACAGCTGAGTTATGTCCCTGTAATAATACTCTAATTAATGTTAACAGAATAAATTACACTTGTTTTATTTATGGAGGGAGATTCGACTGGTGTGATAGTCTCCCTGTTTAAACGAGACAGGAATGATAATTTCTTTGAAGTCAGTTGAACAGACTTTGTTTCAGTTCAGTTTCCAGAAGTTTTGACTCTGCTATGTCTGTCCATTGTTTGGTTCATGCCGCATACTCTGGTCCACAACTTCTTGGTAGTGGAGTACAGGTCATCATTACTGCGTGTTCTACACATTAAAATCATGAACTGCTGTCAGGCAGAAAATAATACACAAAGGCAGAATAAATAAATATTCAAATTAAGTATTAAATGATTAAATATTAATTACGGTTTGTGTAGTCTAAGCTGAGCCCTAGTTCAATTGCACTGGGTTGCGTTTCCTTGGTTACGTACAGTCTTGTCTCTCAGTAAGCATGGTTTTGTGATTACAACTTTTCCCCCTGCTGTGTGTCAATAAACAACCTAGAAAACTTCAATTTAGCTTGTTTATTTGTACAGATGTATGTATTGTTCTGTACTGTATTGCGAACAGTGTACAGCCGTTGGACAAGACTGTAAGCAGTCTGGGTTAGACGAGAAAAACAAATTGAGCCATCACAGCATAACAAAGCAAATCTATTATAAAGTTTGAGAAATACGATTACCCGGAATACCCCTTGTCATGTTGTTGTTGTTGTTATTGTTGTTATAATTATTGTTATTATTATCATCACTCATCATCATCATCGTCGGTCGTCATTCGTCGTGGTACTAGGGGTGGGGGTGGAGATGCAGGGTTCAGATGGGGTGGAGGAATGTGATCAGATATAACTTCCCAGGTGTATGGAATCCATTCATTGAGCCTGAATCTGCAGACCAGGTGAGTTTGTCTGGTCTGTTTGTATTTGGCCAAAGTAGATCTAATAAATTTGTCTCTTTGTTGCATTTTATGTTCATTTTGACAAAGGCCAGTTTGTGGACCGAAAATGTAGCCGTATGTTGTTGAGCTTTCGTCAGTTAAATACATGCTCTCAATCTATTTGCACCTGCTTCATTCTCATTCACCTATTCGATTGCCATCCAGAGTGGATCAGAGAACCGAATAAAGCATCGGTTTCTCACAATGCTTCTTCAAAAATTTTTTTCGCTAGTCCTCGTATACTCTAAGAGTGGTAGGACTTTAAAACTCACTCAACTAACTAACTAATTTGCACCTGACGTATTTTTGCTTTCTTTAATTATCGATCTTACAGCTCGGCTGCTAGACCTGGCAGGGCATTCAAGAAAGGCGTGTCATCAGATCAGTTCAGTTTAAAATCGTATATACTTGCTTTACATGATTTGATTTGATCAGCTTACATCCTCAGAACAAAATAATAATAGTAATTAATAATAATTACAATATTTATATAGCGCAAAATTTTGATAAAATCAAATCTAAGCGCTGAAACAGACACACACACGCACGCACGCACACACACGCACGCACACACACAGACACAGACACACGCACGCACGCACGCACGCACACACACACACACACACACACACCGTCTAATATCACTGATAGTGAAAAGACGTTAAATCAAAGAAAGAAGAACACACACACACACACACACACACCACAACACGCGCGCGCGCGCGCGCACGCATACACGCACACACGCATGGCTATAAATGGGGAGAAAGAATAAAAGCAATGGAAAATTATAGAGAGCATATTTTGATCTTGATCTTGAATCGCATAATCTACGATTCCCGTGAATGCGACGGAAAAGAGTACTACGCTTGGTGTATTATAAGATAAGGGTACTGATCAATATGTGGAAGCAGTCAACTGATAGTGCTGTGACTTCTTCTATATTGTTCCAGTTAGTAGAGTTACTATTTTTACAAAAGACAATAATCCTACTTACATCCTACACGAAAAGAAGCGCATCCGTCAGTAAATTGCCACCTACCCATATCTTGACGTAGGGATTTCAAACAATCTCAATTGCAACTTTCACATAACTCGCATTTAGAATGAAGGCCAGTAAAACACTCGGTTTGTTTTGTTTTGTTTGACTTTTTACGTCGGCACCCACCTCAGGTAATATGACCGACGGGGATAACCATCCCAGGGAAGTGGGGGGAAGGATGGGGACTTATCTAATCCTATAACTGACACCATCAGAACAACAATGATGTTAAGATGGGACAGTGAGAAGGCCAGTTTTAATGGGGGGACTTTTCTAATCCTATACTGACACCACCAGAACAACAATGATGTTAAGATGGGACAGTGAGAGGGCCAGTTTTAATGGGGGGACTTTTCTAATCCTATACTGACACCACCAGAACAACAATGATGTTAAGACGGGACAGTGAGAAGTCCAGTTTTAGTGGGGGGACTTGTCTAATCCTATACTGACACCACCAGAACAACAATGGTGTTAAGACGGGACAGTGATGAGGCCAGTTTTAATGTAGAAGTGGGGAAGGGGGGCTTATCTAATCATATACTGACACCACCAGAACAACAATGGTGTTAAGATGGGACAGTTAGAAGGCCAGTTTTAATATCACAACCCGGGATTCGAACCCACAACCATTAGTATGTGAATCCGACGACTCAACCAACTGAGCTGTTGAGGCCCGCAAAACTAGGTTTTTGTTCTTGTTGTTTTTATATTTTAATGCATTAACCTATGAGTGACACTGTCCACAGGTACTTGAAGTAAAAGAACAGCACACTTACCACTTGTTAGATCAATCTTCGAATGTAGAGCCACAAGAAGTAGTATGGATCCTTATCATAACAGACATTTTGATCACATTAACCCGTTAACTCTCGTGCCCGATCCTTCAGCATTCTGTGTTGCTAACCATGCTATCAAAACAAAAAGTGAACTTCCATCGGCTTCCTGAAGCTGGTGGATAGGGTGAGGGAGTCAAAAGGTTAAGTTTTTGCAGTTGACGGATAGGGTGCGGGGGTCAAAGGGTTAAAACGGCTCAAAATATGCTATCCCGATTTATGACTGGCGACTTCCCCTTCAGCACTTTCAGAGACAGCGGCTGCATAAGCAACATGTGCCATCTCTGGGCAACTCCCTAGAGTACAAAATCGAAGACTCCACCTACGTCTGCTTTTTATGTACAAAGTGATTAAGAACCTGGTGCCAGTTATTCCCGCGCACATCTTCTTCACAACAGCAGACAGAAACAAACGGAAAATACAACCAAAGATATTATAGAAAAGTGTGACTGAAAATTTCATTACAAAGTATAAGTTGACAACAGAATAGCATTTAGATGCCAAATGGTCGTACTGAACAATCCTAAAAATTCGTTGTTGTTTTTTCTGTTAAAAAAACAAACAAAAACTGACAATGACAATAACTATATTTTCCAGCGCTAAAAGTCATCTAGCTAAAAGCCATTTTTCAAACTTGCCGGCTGTTGCTAATCTAGGTCTACCTTTCTGCCTGGAACTAAGACGTGAGAAAGAATGTGTGTGTGTGTGTGTGTGTGTGTGTGTGTGTGTGTGAGGAGGAGAGAGAGAGAGAGAGAGGAGAGAGAGAATTAAAATGGAGGCAATAAAAATAGTAACTTTACTAACTGGAACAATGTAGAAGAAGTCACAGCACTATCAGTTGATTGCTTCCACATATTGATCAGTACCCTTATCTTCTAATACACCAAGCGTAGTACTCTTTTCCGTCGCATTCACGGGAATCGTAGATTATGTGATTCAAGATCAAGATCAAGAAGAGATGAAACCGAAAGTTGCCCCATATCTTTTAATGAGGAACGACAAATCATTTTGGAAACTGGGACTAAACGATATATTGCCTCCCTTGCGTTATGGCGACATTTCGCAGACGAAACTGTTGAGCAGCAGCAGCTGTGCATGGTAAGCAGCAATGATTTTGATCTTTATCCCTTTCACTTGACTGCGCATACAGCTGTACATTCTGTTTGATCTGATAACGAAGTCAGTTGTACCCAATGCAGTCTTTGCACGTAGATCTATTCATTGTTAGGTTTCCCGGCAGCTCAGGTTAGTACTAATAGTTATATTAGTAATAAGTAGGCTAATACTAATAGGCTATTGCAGACTCAGTCTAATAATAGTTCAACAGGCGACAGTGATTTGACAGTGATGTCTTCAAGTGTTCAGTGATGAACTGAGAAGATGTTTCGATTTGACTGACTGCTGCTTCAAGTTCTAAATTAATATAGAGGAGACAGGGAAAAAATCCAAGATCCAGTCTGAAATTCTGGAATAAGTTTACATACTGTGTAGAAATCAATAGTAAGTAATGATTTAATGATCTAATGTCAGTAATGAGAGGTTGCCAGGATAAGGTAGTAATATGAATGAGTGGAACTGTGGCCCATTGGTTAGAGTGCCTATCCAGGGAGAGAGATGTTCCAAGTTCGGTTCCCAGTAAGACAGACAGGGACTTTTATATCCTCTTTCACAAGAAGTCAAGTCACTGGTGGTCTGGGTGCTAATCTTTTGGAAAAGACAATGAGCTGAGGTTAGAACTGTGTGTGAACTTGACAAATATGCTGCCCCTGGCAAAATTCTGTAAAGAAAAATCCATATTGTTGTGCAAACACAAATATAAATATGCACAAACAAGAAGACACTAATTCAGTAATAAAGAAGATAAGAGTGTGACTGTGTGCTGTCATTTATTAAAGTAAATGGGCCTGCATATATCACAATGTACCATTTTTCTTATCTTCTTTGCAGTTTGATGTTGATGGTTATTTTAGAATTTTAATTTGTTTGCTTTTTCCTTTCTTCTTTAATTAAATTTGGTCTTTGATTACTGTCTTTTTTTTTTTTTTGAACAATCTTATAAGTGTAGTAAGTTATTGTAGCTTTTTTTTGTTTCTCCCAGGTACTCGGTGTCATCATCACCACCTTGGTTGTATGCCACTTCTCTTAAAGAATTCAAGAACTTTAATTTGGACCAACAATAAACTTCTAAAAACAGATAGACTGCATATTACAAGCCGTCCACAGCACCATCATCTGTTTCCTGAATACATCACTACTGTTGCATGTCACTCATATTGTGACCCTGTTGGTGCTCTTCTTGAGATCAGCAGTTGCAGAACCCACAAAGTAGTGCTTCACTGTTGAGACCAAAGTTCCTGTGTGGTGAGGTTGGGTGTCTTGCACTATGTCTGACATGGAAGCCGAAGTTGAAGAAGTGTCTTTTCTACCTGGTAAGTATGGGTGTGTCACTGTGTACTTGATGCGTGTTTATGTGTTTGTGTCTTTGTGCGTACACATCTAAGAGAACATGAATATGAATGGTTTAAGATTTCCATGTAATGGGTCTTAACACAACATGGGAACCATACCATGGTAGTACAAACATGTAAATGTTCAGGTTGCAGTTCATAACTACATAGTTATATCATATTGACATAAATATTAAAATAGGAGGACAGAGAGAAGTTAATTATCACAGGTTTGATTATGTAGGGGTCATTACACACAACAGCCATGAAATATAACGAGTCTAGATTATTATCACTCACACCGGCACTGTCAGCTCTGGCTGAAATTATTGATTGATATCAGTGGATCTGTCCACAGTTATGTTTGATTTTTTGCTGTTAAATCAGGGTTTTAAAGATCTGGCTTGTCAACAGGTTGTTTAATGTTTTGTTGGCTTTTAGAAATCAAAAGTGTTATCACTGCTGTTACTGGTTTTATCATCATTCACACTAACATCTGCAGCAGCTGCCACAGGTTTTTTACCTATCTGTGTCAGTTTTTGTTGTTTATCATCATCATCACTTACACACACCCATCCCTCACGTTCTCCATCACTATTAACCCTTTGACTCCTGCACCTTGTCCACCAACATCCTCCATTGTCAATCATGTTAGCAAAGCAAAAATGTAACCTTTTGACTCCCACACCCTTTCCACCAGCTTCCTGCAGGAAGCTGGTGGAAGAGATGAGGGTGTCAAAGGGTCAAGTTTCTGCAGTTACTGGATAGGGTGCGGGAGTCAAAGGGTTAACAGTTATATCTTCACCCAGTTCATTGTTCTCAGAAACATCATCAGGTCTAAATGTCACCGTCTGTGTAAGATCTATATTACAATTGGGTAAGGCAGACTGACAGACAACAGGTGTTGACCCACAGATGGTGAACTTTTTAGAGTAGTGGGGATTCAGGCTTGAAAATGTTGGCTTGGCAAACTGTGTCAGTATGAGTATTACTCAAGTAAAACAGGTTGAATTGGTTGGGTGGACATAGGCTGGACTGGGAATGGGATAGCAAAAGTTTGACTGCCTTAGTTTGTTCCTGGTTCTGTATGCATACCTTGGCCCTTCTCTGGTCTGAGTCAACTTTTCTCCAGTATGCAGCATGTTGAGTGTGTTTAGGCTGCCCACTACTCAAACACAGGACAATTACTGTCTGGTTGTCCCTGTTATTGGCATGTGTGGCCCATAACAATATGGATGAAAAACAACAACAGCAACAACAACAACAACAAATAATCAATCTGGCACAAAGAGTCATCTCAGGAAAATCCTATATTGATAGCTAAAGAGGAGTCTGTGTACTAGATTGATTTATAAAACATAAGACTTAAGAAAATCCTATATTGATAGCTAAAGTCTTATGCTATATATATCATTATATGTCTGGTGATTTTAAATATTAGAGTCATTTACTTTTACCAAACTGTAAGGTTAGTCAAATTAAAACATATAATTTGTTAGCTGAGTGTTTTGACTCTGTCATGGAAGGACATTCAATTTGTGACACTTTGCTATGAATAAACGAGACATAAAAAGTAATCAATCAGAGTGTAACATTTATGTGATATATATATATATATTATATATATATGTATGTATATATATATGTATGAACAGTCTGAAGATAATCCTAACAATTCAGTTCCATTTTCTGTTTGGAAATTGAACTCTTCACAGAGGCTAACCAAAAATCTTCCAAATACATTCATAGTTTTATCAGTAGATGATCTTTTAAAGTTAGGGACTTTATTTTTTATCATACTTTAGATAACCTTATTGTTATTGACATATACTATAGTATTGTTGATTGGGTTTTAACGTCTTGCTTTGCAAAGAGGAAGTCTTGGCATTTTAAACCATCACATATCATTACATGTGTACTGGTGAATCATAATACTTAATAGTCACTTGCCAGTTCCAGTTAGCAATCCTTCAGTTGTGGAACAGCTTTATCTGTTTGTCTCTCTGTAGTACGCAGAACTTTCAGGTTGTAACTTTGTAAGTAACACCTTACAGTTAGACAGTGCAGAATGTTCAGGTGGTAATTAACACCTTATTTGTGAGCAGTCTGTCACTGTCACTGTTCCCAACAGGGCTTTGGAAATGAGGACAGCTATGTTACCTAATTCATCTTGTACTCTTTAGATCATAGATGTACTCAGTTGTTTCCTAAGAGGAAGAATATTCAACACCACTGGACAGTCTCTGCTGCTATTGATGTTATCAGACAACTTCACTACAGGGCTGTCAAACACAACATATGATGGGACTAACATTTCTGGTGCGTATTTTGCAAGTCACAAAATTCTGATAAGTCGAGCAGGAAACACCACAGGTGTTTCCATGAGTCAACTTTGATTTTGAAATGTTTAGCACAGCTTCAAGTTTTCCCTGTCCCTGTCAGTTAAGACAAGCTATCACTTAAATTGTCATGTTCATGACGAAAACTAAAATCATGTTTAACGACCATGTGGAAGACAAAAAACGATCATAATTGACAACCACACAATAGAAGAGGTTGACCACTACATCTGCCTTGGTCAGTATATATCGATGGACTCAGCCTCTAAAGAACAAGAGATCAGATGTCGCATTATGCTTGAACGGCAAGCATTCAGTAAAGCAAGCGCCAATTTTAGAAAGAAAGATATGCCGATTGTATTGTCGACTGTGACACATGGAGCCGAAACATGCAACCTGATGAAACATCAGCTCCTAAAACTGCGAACCATGCAAAGGGCCCACGAACGGATCATGATGGGAATCACCTGGAAGGACCAGAAAACGGCGGCATGGGTAAGAGGAAAAATGAAGGTCCAAGACATAATAGACACAGTTTGTGAACGAAAGTGGAACTGGGCTGGTCATGTGATTAGGAGATCTGACAACAGATGGACCGCCAAAGTGACGCACTGGATCCCTGAAAGCCAAAAAAGGAACAGAGGTCGTCAGAGAACCAGATGGCAAGACGATCTAGAAATGTTCGACAGACAATGGACCAGAACAGCAGTTAACCGGCAACAGTGGTGTGCAACGAGGAAGGCTAATGTCCGACAACGGACTGAAACAAGCTGAACTGAACCACTTAAATCGACTTGGCCATGAACACCAAGTTTGATACCGATATACTTTGGCAGCCTTCCTCAGCTCATAAAAGACTATATGTAGGTGGTTTCACCAAAACTGGCTCTGTTGAGGGACGAAAGGCCATCATTTATACTACTGATAAGTGATATGCCCAAAGCAAAGTTGGTAGAGTGGTGGACATAAGACCAGACAGGAATTAAAACTTGGATCCTGCGCAAGTTCCCCTCCCCCGTGCCTTTGTAGTTTTCCTTCTGCCTGTAGTTTTCCTTTATTAATTTTAATTTGTTTTGTTTTGTTTTGTTTTGTTTTGTTTCATTACTTATGGATTTATAGATGTTTCATTTATAAATGCATTTATTTACTTATGTAGTTTTTGAATAATATTATTGAAAATGAAAATATTGTATTTATTTATAGTTATTTTTGTATTGCCCAGCTTTCAGTCTTCTTTGTAAACTTTCAAGAAAATTCCTGAAGAAGGTCTTTAATTAAGGAGACAAACTCATGAGTCTGCTGCTGGTGCTTCTAAACATTTAACATTATTTTTGAATAGCAGAATGAGAAAACAACTTCCATGCCTTTCCTTCTCTTCTTCTGTGTGTGTGTGTGTGTGTGTGTGTGTGTGTGTGTGTGTGTGTGTGTGTGTGTGTGATGTGTGTGTGTGTGTGTGTGTGTGTATGTGTGTGTGTGTTGTGTGTGTGTGTGTGTGTGTGTGTGTGTGTGTGTGTGTGTGTGTGTGTCTCTCTCTCTCTCTCTCTCTCTCCAAGTCTCTCCCTCCTTTCCTTCTTCTTTTTCTTCACATTTTTCTTACTTTGCAACGGGGATGGGTTTAAAAAACCGAGATTGAACTGCTACAGCTTTTTACCGGCTCAGTTTTGTTTTGTTTTGTTTTGTTTTCTCATAATCACAGTTGCAAATACAATCGCTCCTTCTTCTTGGCGTATGCTGCTACTCAATCATCTGAGTCCGGGCGATGAATGCAGCCGCTATACAACCGCTCCAATAACAGTTGGGAAAATTAGGTTTGCGGATGCTTAAGATTTTGTGATTGGTTCAGGTGTTATTGATGGTTCAGGAGTTCATTGATCAGAAGATAAGCGTTTCTGGGCTGTGAAAATAGGGAGAAGTAATAAACTGACAATGTCGATAAATCATCCCCTTTTGGGCTGTGAAAATAGGGAGAAGTAATAAACTGACAATGTCGATAAATCATCCCCTTTTGGGCTGTGAAAATAGGGAGAAGTAATAAACTGACAATGTCGATAAATCATCCCCGTTTGGGCTGTGAAAATAGGGAGAAGTAATACACTGACAATGTCGATAAATCATCCCCTTTTGGGCTGTGAAAATAGGGAGAAGTAATAAACTGACAATGTCGATAAATCATCCCCTTTTGGGCTGTGAAAATAGGAGAAGTAATAAACTGACAATGCCGATAAATCATCCCCTTTTGGGCTGTGAAAATAGGGAGAAGTAATAAACTGACAATGCCGATAAGTCATCCACTTCAGACTGGAGACCAGTTGTTGAGCCCATCTGGCTTCTTGTAGTTTTTGTTATAAAATGTTTTTATCATGTGGAGAAAAACTTAGAGTACACAGTTTCCAGTCCACTCAGCTGTAAATCACTAAATGGGTATCTGACCCCGTTCAGGGTAGAGAAGGTTACACAGCAAGGGAAAAGAGATGGCCACTGCTCTCATAATGAGAAAAGTTGAATTCTCTACGACTTACCTGATTTGATGAAATTTGATGCAGCTGACATAAATTGGCTTACCACTGCTGGGAACAAATTGTCATAATAGCTGAAAGGTTTTGTACATTCAGTAATGGGTTGACGCAATGACTGTTATTTTCAATTCATTTTTCATCATTATATCATGGAAAATTTGTGTGCATTCATGGCCTGCAATCTACATCGCGTGTGTCTGTATACTTGCACACATGTGTGTGTGTGTGTGTGTGTGTGTGCTGCGCGCGCGCGTGCGCACTTGTGTGTGTGTGTGTGTGTGTGTGTGTGTGTGTGTGTGTGTGTGTGTGTGAATTTTGAAGCATAATGGTGTCTTAAAGACTTGTATTTATCTAATGATGTATACAAATTTTGTCCCTTATGTATTCTTTGTGACCACTGGTTCTAATATCTCTTTTTGATTTTATGTTATTGACAGTTGTTACACATGATGAACTCTTATGCTTGCTGCAGTGTTTTGTTTTGTTTTGTTTTCTCCACAGATTGGACCTACTGTTATCATTGTGTAAAAATTCATAATGGTAATGATGATCTGTTACTATATTATATATTACATAAAGTACACATAGCATACTTTCGACATGGACTGTTTGCACATGGCAGATGACATTATTAATCATTGCTACTTAAAATAAGTTAAATGCAGAGTGATGAGAATGAGAATGAGAGTCTGTCTATTGATTCTATACACTACACAGGTCACTGAGTTTTAATGCTCAAAATCCACAGGTGGATAAACATTATGTATTTGTGATACCCCTTTATGACATGTTTGAGAAGAAAAAGTCCCCACGTGGGGATGTATGTGTTTGATAAAAGTCTTTGATACTTTCTTTTTGGATTGATGATTAGGTACATGTATTAAGTGCATTTTTAGCTCTAGGGAAATGAGATATACGGAACCAGTTTTAGTCAGTTAGGCCTGTTTTCATATGTTTTAGTGTCCTTTGTTATATTTAAAATTGTATCAGGTATGTTTTTTAAATCCCCTGTGCGATAACTTGGATGGTGTGGTCAGTGCCAGGGGCATCTCCTTAGATTATGTGCGCGTATGCATTGATATGTGTACTTAATTTTCTTTCCTTTTTTTTTTCCAGGTGAAGTATTGTGCATGGTTTGATACAAGTTATAGCCCCAATATGGCTCTATCATGTCTATGTAGTCAGCTGGGCTTTAAACAAAAATAACAACAATAATAATAGAGAAGAAAATTGTGATTTAATTTGTCTTCAGTCAAAACTGTGTCTGGTATGGAATGCAAGTCAGAGAAGTTTTCAATAATAGTAGTATAATTACTATAATGTGTGATTGGCATGGGTATTCCTCAACTTTCTGTTGACATTTATGACTTATGTATACTTGTCCATGTGCCGAGTTTTAATTCAAACTAAACAGCCACTTTGTAGACTTTGAAGTGAGCTTGTTGTCTGAGGGTAAATATTTCTGTAAAGGTTTTTGAAGTCAGTGCGTAGACTAAAATGAGGTAAACTGCAAACATGAATTCTAGGAACTCTGTTCTGTGTTTACTGAACCTGAGATGGTTGAATAATGGTGTAGATGTGTATGAGAGGCCCTTGTGTCCGCATGTGTTGTGTCTGATCTGATTGAGTAAAAATAGATTGCCATCCTAGGAAGAGATCTTTGGATTTGTGTCGATTACACTGCTTCAATGAATAATTGTGTGAGGGTGTAAGGAGAGGTTTTCATGTGCCTAGAGTTGTGTATGTGATGAAATTTGATGGGAACAAATAGAAATGGTGAACAGAACACTGGGGCTGATAAACACAGGGTAGTGACTGGTAATGGTAAAACTTGGTCGTTGGAGTAGAGGCAGACTTTCCATAGAAAACTAGGAATAGTTTTTCAATCTGTGTGTGTGTTTATATATGTGTGTGTGTGTGAGAGTGTGTGTGTGTGTGTGTGTGTGTGTGTGTGTGTGTGTGTGTGTGTGTGTGTGTGTGGTGTGTGTGTGTGTGTGTGTGTGTGTTGTGTGTGTGTGTGTGTGTGTGTGTGTGTGTGTGTGTGTGTGTGTGTGTGTGTGTGTGTGTGTGTGTGTGTGTGTGTGTGTGTGTGTGTGTGTGTGCTATTCTGACTCATTCTTCCTTCTCTCTTATACAATTTTCAGTGAAGTAACAGTTCCTGTATGTATGTTATAATCTACATTACAGCACTGGAAAACTGTAAAGTTGCTGTAACATGCACACACACACACACACACACACCACACACACACACACACACACACACAACACACACACACACACACACACACACACACACACACACACACACACAATACACACGCACCCCCCCCACACACACACCCCGACCCCCCCCACCCCATACACCCCCCCCCCCCCCACACACACGCACACCAAACTAGACTTTATTTTTCTGTACCTTTTTTTTTTAATCTCTGTCACGATCAGAAATACGTCAGACTAACACTGTATTGAGTGTAGATAAACAGCAGAGTGCTGTGTTGACCCTGAAACACAGTGACCTGGAGGGGAGAGGGCGAAGATGAGAGTCTGCTGAGAAAACGAACTGCTAGGGCAAGGCAACAGGTGGTCTTGAAGAACGGAGATCATGTGCCGTAGATTGCGGAGAACGGATGGTAATCTTCCCTTGCTTTTTTGTTTATACCTTTGCTTTTTTTTGGCCTGCCTCATTACTTTTGTACAATCTCTGCCATGTCTCTGCCCCTGCACCATTCATTTCGAATGTTCAAACCCCTCAGAATTTAGGTCGCCTTGAGAGCAGGCCATGAAGGGCCACACACAGTGTGGGTTAATTTCTCACAATGCTGAGCTGACGTGTGAGAATTGGTATGACATTGTTGATGCTGTGGAGATCCATTTCAGAACAATCGTGCTGGACAGGGCAGCACTCTATGCTGCCCTTCATACCTTTCATACGTCGGGCATCAACCAGGCCTGAGAGATGCAGACACCCACAGTGTTGGTCAGGAAGTTTGAGAAACACCCTTCAATCAGTTGGTGATGCATTTGTTATTTAGCTTAGACCTTCGACTCCCGCACTCAGTGCATCAACTGCAAAAACTTAACCCTTTGACTACTGTCACCCTTTCCACCAGTTTCCTGCAGGAAGCTGGTGGATACGGTGAGGGAGTCAAAGGGTTCAGTGTTTGCTTTGCTCGCATGGTTGACAATACAGGATGCTGGTAGACAGGGTGCGGGAGTCCGCGGGTTAAACTCAACTGTGTGGTCCTAATCTTCCCAATGAGCCCTTAAGCATAGCTTTTGATAAGAGCTAGTTGAGGCTGACTCCCCCTCAAACCCCCCTGCCCCTGACACTCACACAATGATGGAAAGGGGATGTCTAACCTTTAACCTCACTGTCTTGTGTAACCTTTAACCTCACTGTCTTGTGTAACCTTCAACCTCCCAGTCTTGTGTAACCATCAGCCTCCCAGTCTTCAGTCTTTTATGGAGCTTCCATATTGACCTGTCACCTTCATTTGCTTTCCTGGGATCAATTACGTCATTTTTCATCCCCACCCGCACCCCCAACCCCAAATGCTCTACCCCCATCTCCTCGGGTTGTTTAAGTCAGTTCTCTCCCTTCCGCATTTATCCCTTCTTTACCTTTAATGATTTTCCTGGTTGAATCAAACTTGCTGTCTTTCTGTGGTGGTTTTTCCTTTTGGTGTCAAAAGTAACTCCTAACGGGTGTACAATTTCATTCTCTTTTACTTTAAGTTGACGTGAACATTGTTTTTAGTTTCATACAAAAATGACATATCCTTGAATTATTTTGAGCTTCACATAATGGCATAGGGTAACATTTTCCCTTTTCTTTCTTTTTTTTCTTTTTTTTTTTTCCTTTCACTAAGAACAACTTCTTTAAAAAAAAAATTTTGTTTGTTATCAAGTTCTCACTTTTTATCTAAAAACAGAAAAGGAGAAATTAGTTCATATTATTGATGTGTGTATGTCTGTCATCGAAATGTGTTTGCAAGATTTTCTGGGCTGTTTCAGATGGATCTTTATCAGATTTTGGTCAAAGGTGTTGATCGTCTCAGAGGCGTGAATGTGTAAGTTTGGAGGACAAGGTGGTAAGGTCAAGGTCATACAGGCTAAAAGAAAAACAGTGCTTAAAATCAGCATTTTCTGGGGAAAGTGTGTGAGCATCACTTTGTCAGGAAACTGCTGATAATGAAAATCTGTTGACACTGTTGGAACAGTTTACCATTGTCTTCAGTGCACATCAGGTTTTATTTCAGTTGACACTTACCATAGTGACTAATAATAGTAATATTCAAGGTCATTTGCATTATTGTGAATACATTGTACGAAAGAAAAATTCTCAGAAATTAAAAGGAGTTAATTTTCTCTGTATACTAAAGAATGAAAGTTGTTATTTGTAATAAAATCCAATTTTCTGCTTTAATTAATTAATATGTGTGCCCAGTCCATGTCTATCCCCTTTTCATGATAATGCTGTTCATGCTGCCTTGTATTGGACAAGCAGTTGTTTATCGGAGATGTTGTTTGTCTAGAAGATTCGTATGAGTCTGTGGAGAGTCTCTGTGTGGAAGGCTAAATAAATTGGGAATGTGTTGCGCACGCTTCTGAAAGTGGTTGTCTTGTAACATCAAAGCTGTAAACAATACCCAGTTGATAGACAGCACTTGACACAGCTGCAATTTCCTGCGTTATAAGTTCAGTAGTTATCTGAATGTCTGCAACAGTAATTTAGATTTTAAATGCTAAAGGGCCAATACTTCGAATTTGGAATTTATTATGTTATGGAAGACATGTAGCTGTGTGAGTGTGTGTGTGTGTGTGTGTGGAGAGGAGAGAGAGAGAGATTGACCCAAGAGAGCGAGAGAAGAAGAGAGAGAGAAAAGAGAGAGAGAGAGAGAGAGAGAGAGAGAGAGAGAGAAGAGAGAGAAGAGAGAGAGAGAGCATTGCACTGACACATTTTCGCACCTGCATACACATATGTTCACACAGGCACACATGTGCAAACACACACACACACACACACACACACACACACACACACACACACACACACACCACACACACACACACCACCCACACACGTGTAAACACCACACACACAACTAACACACACACACACACACACACACACACATGCACTCACACTCTCTCTCTTCATGAAGACATGCACTGCTACACTAATTACAGACACCCACTTTAACACACACACACACAAACATATAGACACACATGCCTTTTGCACAACACACTATATGAGAAAACAGCATCATTGCCTTCAGATTTGTGTCACCAGCACAGTAATCTCTTTATAAACACATTTCTCTTTTCCAACAGCAAATGTCATTGACGTTTAGATTGCTGTGTTCAAAAGAATTTACAGTGACCACTTTCATAATGGTCTGCATTTGTACATATTTCACCATGATTATTCTGTTGTGAAAGTGTTGAATGCCATGGCCCTGCTGCCAATTTTGTTTGGGTATATATCTGGTTGTAGACAGGCTTCAGTTGTTGACTTGTCCAGTGTTGCCGCTTCCTGAGAACGCTGGTGAGTAAGAAAACTGAAAAAAGTTTGTTAGGAATAACAACAGGACTTATTTCTTCATGTATTGTTTATTATTTAGCATTTATATTTAGTATTTTAAAGATGTTTTTCATTGTTCAGCAAATAACTTTTATCATAATGAAGATAACTAAACCGAGGCACAAGCAGATGTTTATTGGGGTTACAAAGTGCTTAATAGGCCTGTTTTGTAGATGAAGCGAATCATGCAATTGAAGCACTAAAACACAGTAAGGCAACTGACAGATTGATATGTGTATTTTTGAAGAATAGAACAGAACAAAATCTGCCTTTTCTCTAAGATTTTTCAATCTTATCTTTGATCATGGTTTGTTTCCTGATTAATGGTGCTTGTCAGTTGTACAACCACTGTGTAAGTAAGGGGATGTAAATGATACAGGTAATTACAGGGCGATCTCGCTATTAACATTTTAAGTAAATTGTATCGTTTCATATATAAGTGGGTTAATGACTGGTGAGAGGACAGTACTGAGTGGAACTGTAGTCAGGTGGGTAAACATCAGACATTCAGTCTGAAGGTTCTAGGTTTCATCCTTCTAGATTCACCTGGTGGGTGAAGGGTGGAGATTTTTCCAATCTACCAGGCCAGCATATGTGCAGACCTACCAGTGCCTAAACCATCTTTGTGTGTATATGCATGCAGAATATCCAAATATGCATATTTAGTATCCTGGAAGTCAAGTCAATGTGTGGCTGATGTTAACATGACAAACACCCAGCATGCATGTCTATCAAAGGTGCAGACTGTGCGACATCGTAGAATGTGGTCAGTTTGCCTAACAGCTCGGAGTCCTCCATCCTCCTCCTCTTCCTCCTCCTCCTCCTCATCATCATGTGCCCTGCCGCATGGCATCGGCGATCATGGCCCTCCACATGAATCTATCCCCTGTCGCTGCAAGTACATCTCCCACCCTCTCTGTCCTCAGCCATCCTGCAAGTCCATCCAATATTTTCTCCCTGGTTCTACCAGGTATTCTCTTTCCCTCCAGCTTTCCTGTTGTGATCAGGTGCTCTGATTCCCTTTTTCTCACAAAAAATGAGTTCCCCACGTTCCACTAAAAATTCTGGTTATGTGTAATATACAGTGAGCCTGAGTAGCTTCAGAGGATAGCATGGTGCAAGAATAACGAAGGAATAAGCTATTTTAGAAAAGATTACAGTACATTTGATTGCATATTTACTTTGTCATTTGCGATCAAGAAACGAGCATCAAAAACTGAATTGGCTTTCATTGATTTTCATAAAGTTTTTGATTTAGTATTTAAAGAAAGGTTATGTATAAATTACATAACAGTTGATTCAGTGGTAAGATTGTGAATGTTTTCAAGGGAAGAATGTATGTCAGTAGTGACTTAGCACAGTTGATACGTTTTACCTGCTTGGGCACTTCCTCTTCTCCAAGTCATCCAGTCATAGAAATGCACACTTGTGTGTGGTGGTCTTTGATTTAATGTCTATTCACTAAAGTGTTTAGACAAAAAAAAAAAAAAAAAAGGGGGGGGGGGGGAAGTGATAGAGGAAGTGAAGAGATATTTGAAAATTGTCATTTGAATTGAAAGATGATCAGAAAACTGTTTTGAAGAGGGAAGGTAAAATAACATAATGTACCATATATCGATTAACAACAAACAACAAACAAATTAGTAATATCGGAAGAATGAATAAAGTAAAACTAATAATTGACTAACCACAACAATGAACAAGTCAAATACATTGTGTGTGTGTGTGTGTGTGTGTGTGTGTGTGTGTGTGTGTGTGTGTGTGTGTGTGTGTGTGTGTGTGTGTGTGTGTGTGTGTGTGTGTGTGTGTGAATTTTGAAGCATAATGGTGTCGTAAAGACTTGTATTTATCTAATGATGTATACAATTTTGTCCCTTATGTATTCTTTGTGACCACTGGTTCTAATATCTCTTTTTGATTTTATGTTATTGACAGTTGTTACACATGATGAACTCTCTATGCTTGCTGCATTGTTTTGTTTTGTTTTTCTCCACAGATTGGACCTACTGTTATCATTGTGTAAAAATTCATAATGGTAATGATGATCTGTTACTATATTGTATATTATATAAAGTACACATAGCATACTTTCGACATGGACTGTGTGCACATAGCAGATGACATTATTAATCATTGCTACTTAAATGCAGAGTGATGAGAACAGGTTATCTGACAGAATGAGAGTCTGTCCATTGATTCTATACACTACACAGGTCACTGAGTTTTAATGCTCAAAATCCACAGGTGGATAAACATTATGTATTTGTTTATTCTCCAAGTCATCCAGTCATAGAAGTGCACACCATGAAGGGGTTCTTTCAGCATGGGGAAATAGAACAGATTCGGGGGGGACTTGTATCTGGAGAATAGGCGTATTGTTGATGTAACGTCAGGAGTGGCATTACCCTCTCTGCTATGTGACAAGATGTTATTATGTAATTACTAATACCAGTGGTGAATCATTTAATAGTGGTGTATGTTTTTTGTTTTTTTTTGTTTTTATTGCTGCTTGTATTGTCTTCAGAAACATTCTGCAGTTGTCTTTATGATCAGCAGTTTGTACTACTGAAATATGATGCACTGTCAATACACCCTTGTTGTTATAAACAGTACACCCTTATTGTCAAAGGCACATCGTCATCATTATCTTTAAATTTCCGTGCGTTCTTTTGAACTTGATGGGCCTTGGAGAGGCGGTAATGTGCCTTTCTGACTTTTGGTCTTTTTAATTCTGGCTCATAGCGTCTCACCTAGGTTTGGTCGATGACAACTGTTTGTTCTTCTTCTCCCTTAACTCTGTGAAGAGTCATTGGGGTTTTTGCACTAAAGAACTGTTTATCAGATTCCTCCAGCTATGCTGGTTGTGTGCCAGAACCTGCAGATAATTTCTCTGTTTATTCCGCAGTGTTGTATTGTTTCCATAATTTTTGTACCTGTTTAACCCTGTGACTTCTGTACCCTATCCACCAGCTGCAGAAATGTAATCTGTTGACTCCCTCACCCTATCCACCAGCTTCCCGCAGGAAGCTGTTGGATAGGGTGAGGGTTCAAAGGGTTAAAGTTTTTGCTTTGTTAGCATGGTTGACAATGCAGGATGATGGCGGACAGGGTGAGGGAATCAAAGGGTTAACAGTCACTGCAACAGTGGCGTGCGTCTGTTTCTGATAGTAAATAAGGCAGTGCAGGACCCACCTTGCCGCAACACATCTCATTCCAGATTTGCATGTGAAAGTGGTATAGACAGATCCATGGCTATTACCAATGTTGATCTCTTCACATGTTATTTGCCAGTCTTTGTTCAAAATTTCTATTTAAAAAAAATTCTTTTTTTAACTTATCAGTGGTATCAACTGGCCTACCCAATTTCTCTTTGGCGTTAAAGTCTTTTCACGTCATCGACTATACAGTTTACTTATTTTTGTTCACTCCAGTTGTAATGGGTCAGAGGCACAACATTCAAAATATTTTTGGCTTTGTCTTTGACTCTTGACATTGATTGACACACACTGAAAAAGGAAACGACACCTTCATCACCAGCCCTTAAAAACTAAGCCAGCCCAGTTATTACTAGAGCAGCTCACACCTTCAGCAGTCGCCAGCTGTGCACATAATTACACGATGCGTCTTTGGTCCAGTGTGTAGTCATATGTGCGTGGTGTGGGGGAGGGTGTGTGTGTGTGTGTGAAAGAAAATATTTGTTTTAGAGAGAGAGAGAGAGAGAGAGAGGTGGTGTTGTGTGTGTGTGTATGTGTGTGTGTGTGGATAGAGTTTTACTAACGGAATTCAGTGCAAGTCCATTCATTGTGTGTTATTTTAGACCATTAGCAATCTCCCTCTCTTCTCTCTCTCTCTCTCTCTCTCTCTCTCTCTCTCTCTCTCTCTCTCTCTCTCTAGTATATATAATTCTGTGTTAGCATGTGTTTGTGACAAAGATATGTACTCCAACTTTTTCGAATGTCCACAAGGAGTGAAACAAGGATGTCTCCTCAGCCCCTTACTGTTTTCGTTTTTCATTGATGAGTTGGCGTTAGAAATAGCCAAAAAAGGGAGACATGGTGTACAGTTATTGCCTGGTGCTGTTGAAGTTTTTTTTACTGCTATTTGCTGGTGATGTGGTGCTTTTGTCAGACACTGTCATAGGGTTACAAAATCAACTAAATGCTTTAAAACATGAATCTGATAGGTTGTTACTGTCTGTGAACCTAGAAAAGACGAATGTGATGATTTTCCGTAATGGAGGACATCTTTCGGCTCGAGTAAAATGGTTTTATGGTGAGTCTGAAGTTAAAGTAACAAACTCATATAAATATCTAGGTATTATTTTTACATTAAAACTGAGTCTCTAAAGCGCATGGGTGGAAAGCAGCAGAAAAGGGAAAAGAGGAACGATGGAAATTTTAAGATCTTTAAGAAAATTGAACCGCACTGACTTCTCGATTTTTCGGAAACTTTTCGACTCGCAGATTGAACCAATCTTAACGTATGGCTCAGAAATATGGGGATTTTTGAGCAATCATAAAATGGAAGAGGTACGTACATTTGCCCTCAAACGCTTCCTTTTGGTACCATTGCATTCATCTAATAAAATATATATGGAGAAACTGGCCGTTATCCTTTGTTTTTGAAAACTCAAATGAAGTGTATTAAATACTGGTTGAAATTAACCCAGCTCCCAATGTCAAGCTTGTGCAAGCAGGCATATGAGATGTTACTGAATCAATTAGATTCGGGTAAACAAAACTGGGCATATTTCATTAAGAAAATGTTAACCACACATGGATTTGGTTTGTGTGGATGTACCAGCATGTTGGTTATGAACAAGGATTTATTTCAGAATTTAGGGATAGACTTGTTGATTCGTACAAACAAAACTGGCACGCTCAAATGGAAGAATCTGAGAAATATGATTGGTTCCTTTCCTTTAAAAGTATATTTCAAACCGAAAAAATATAAAGGCCGTAACAAATAAATGGCACAGAAGCAATCTTGCTCGTTTTAGACAAAGAGCCCTAGTGCTAAATGCAACAACAAGATGGTTTTACTCAAATTCATTGGCACACTCTATTTGTCCCATGTGTGATGCAGAGGCAGAAGATGAAATGCATTTTTTGTTTGTTTGCAAGTCGTATGAAAGTACACGACAGAAATGCATAATCTTTGATGAGGACATTTCAAGTCAAAGGGTCATTACCAGAATACTCATGACTGAAGATGAAAAATATCAAAAATCCCTTGCTAAATTTATTGCCCTTGCTTGGGAAAGTCGGAGAAAGAAAACAACACAGCAATAAATTAATTGTCAAAGCAAATTATATCATACCAAGTGAAAGATATACAAATTATTTTGCTTTATGGTTGACAAGAAATGATTACACAGATCAAATTAATGTAAGTTTATCTCCGTGAAATATCACTTATACTGTTCCTAGGTTTATTTGCCGGATTTGGGTCTTCCTCTTACTTATATGACTAATTACGTCGGGTAGTCAACTGTTTCTTCAACCTTTTGTTCAACTTCTTTTTGTTCGACTTTTTTCCTTCAATTTTTTCTTCATCATCAGGAAAAAAAATTTTAAATGGATGTAATATCAGCCATGACTATATTTATAAATCTTTATTTCGTGAAAACGTCGCCGTAAAATTTAATGACTTTGTTTTATACTCCTTGCCACAACGACAGAAATGTCAATGGCAATAAACGTTCAGTTTCAGATCAGTTTCAGTTTCAGTTTCAGTTTCAGTTTCTCTCTCTCTCTCTCTCTCTCTCTCTCTCAGCTTATGTGACGGTAAACTTTAGAAGGGGACAATGTGACAGAGTTCACTGTAGTTTGATAGTAAACTTGTATGAATGCATAAGAAAACCTGAACCCCTCCCTCCCCTTCCCCATGCATGTATTGTGGCCTAAGGCCGATGTACAATAAACATTTTCTGAGCTCTCTCTCTCTCTCTCTCTCTCACTCTCTCACTCTCTCTCTCTCATGTGTGTGTGTGTGTGTGTTTGTGTGTGGTAGTGTGTGTGTGTGTGTGTGTGTGTGTGTGTGTGTGTTGTGTGTGTTGTGTGTGCTTGTTGTGTAGTATTGTGTTTGTGAGGGTGAGAATGGAGGGGAGGAGGAGGAGAGAGAGAGAGAGAGAGAGAGAGAGAGAGAGAGAGAGAGAGAGAGAGAGAACAACGAACGAACGAAAAACGAACGAAAATTTTCAAAGGCCTTGGCCACATTGAAGGGGAAACATAATCATAATTATATCAACACACAAGCTCAATTCTATTGATCACAAATGTATCTCGAGTTAAATGCTTGTATAAATAATAGCAAATGCTTTACTACAGCTTCGTTTTTGATGAGAATAACTTACCATCTAAACAAACATGGTCGTCTAAAAATTAATAGGTATAAATTTCGCTTGAACTGAATCAAATTTGACAACAAGGTAAATGTAGTTCATCATCACTCATTTACACAGAGGAGAGAGAGAGAGAGAGAGAGAGAGAGAGAGAGAGAGAGAGAGAGAGAGAGAGGAGAGAGAGAGAGAGATTTTAACAGTTTGTCAAGATTGCATATTCTTGAGATATATGCATGCATGGATATTTGACAGCTGTGGAAGAAGAGAAGAGAAGAGAGAGAGAGAGAGAGAGAGAGAGAGAGAGAGAGAGAGAGATTTAACAGTTGTCAAGATTGCATATTCTTGAGATATATGCATGATGGATATTTGACAGTGGAGAAGAAAGAGAGAGAGAGAGAAGAGAGAGAGAGAGAGAGAGAGATGGAGAGAGAGAGAGAGAGAGAGAGAGAGTGTGTAATTGTGTGTGTAACTCTGTGTGTGTGTTTGTATAATGCATATGTATGTACATATACGAGACCAAGGAGATGCAAGTACGTTTGAAATATGAGTACATACACACAAGCGTCTGTGTTCATTGTGTGTATGCCCACCGGTAGATGAATAAACAGAGGGGTGGGGAAGGGAGAGGGAGGAAGCTAGAGCGATGAGGTGAAGGCAAGTGGGGAGGGAGGGTGCATATTGCCACCTGTTACCGACCAACAAGAAACAGCACTCATGCTTGCACACCTCTTGCGCTAAAACACAGAATGAAACAACAGACACTGTTCGTATGTTTTGAACACAGTGCTATGGCTGTTATTTTCTTCTAAATCGTCTTGCCACGTGTCCCCTTTGGAAGTGGTGGTTGTGGAAACGTGAAAAAGGAAAACGTACTTTGTCGTGGCGTGGGTGTTTATGCCGACCCAGTGTGTGGTTATGCTGATGGTGTTGTGATCGAGTGATAAATGGTGTGCTCCGGTCGCATTTCTGAAGTACAAGATGACAATCCTTTTTTGTTTTTGTTTTTGAAGATTGAGAAAAGAAAGGGCTTAATTCTCTCCCCCCCTCCTCCTCCCCCCAGTTCATGTAAAGTTCTCTTTTCTTTGAAATAAACAGAAGCATTGTTACAAATGCAACAACCACTTGTGAGGCAATAATCAATAATTATGATCATGAGTTTTCTCAGAAACTGCATCAGTGGTCAAGTAGGTAGCAGCCCCAAACTGCTGATAAACTCTCTTTCATTTTCTCGTCATGCAACTGTAAATGTATTGCACCCAGTGCGTGCATAATTGTGGCCATTTCTGATCACTACTGTGTTTTAAACTGCAGATTAGTGTGATAATTAAGGTAGTGGTTTGGGGAAAAAGGCACAATTCTAGATCCTACTTTGAGTAGCAGATAATACCAATATGGTGGTGTGGAAAACAAAGAGATAAAACACTAAAAGGATGTTGTTGAGTCCCTGTGGTGGGAAGATGCCACCGGTAATCTAATGGTAGTCATTTTGTGAAAAAAGATGTGATATAGTTTGACCTAGATATCCTCAAGAAGAAGACAAGCATTCTTACCAACAAATGCCTATCAATTAACATCAGGAAGAGAGGTCTTGAATGTTATATAGAACCAATACTGTTGTACGGATGTGAGGCGTGGACAGTCAACAAGCAAAGCCAGAACAAGATTTGAGGCAGCCGAGATGTGGTTTCTAAAAAGAATGTTGAGAGTTCCATGGACAGCAAAGAAAACAAACGAGACAGTTTTGATGGAGGCAGACACAAGTAGATCACTCATAAGGAAGATTAGGAAAAGACAAGCAACATTTATAGGCCATTTTATGAGGAAGGGGGATTTGGTGCACCTGGTCACAATGGGAAAGCTGAGGGAAAAAGAGCACCAGGCAGACCCAGGGAGCTGGACGGACTTGCGGAGTGCCTGGGGACGAGGAGGGTGGGGGAGATGCTAGGGGCAACGAGAGATAGAGACAGATGGAAGTCTATGATCGCCAACGCCATGCGGCAGGGCACCTGATGATGATGATATATCCTCGGACAGCCACTGATAATCATATGATAGCGTAAAAAAGTCAGAAAAGTGTATACAAAATGCTGATCCCTATCACGGAAGGCAGTAGCTGATGATTGTAATGTATGATAGTGTTGTCAGAAGTGAGAGTGAGGAGAACATATAACAGAGTGTGAGAAGCGAATATGCTGTATCTGATCTCCGCTGTATTGGTCAGCAGCTAATGTCATGTTTTTTGTTGTTGAGATTATGGCATAGGAGATATGTATCTGTTCGTTTCTCTGAGAATATGCCACAGGTCATATAAAATGGTTATTTTTGAACTGAGGAAAAGAATGTATATGTGTGTATGTCTCGCTCTGAGGTGTGTTTAAGTAACCATAGATAACCAGCACAAGATTGTGGGGCCAAACCCTCACCTGTCCAAAATATTATTGTGGGATTTTTTGGCCCTGACTATCATATCACCTCCCACGAGTTGAACGTGCTATGGGCATGTTGGGAAGACTAGGACCACATAGTTCAAGTTTCTTCCACTTTACCGATGTATCATTGATTGAGGGTGTTGCTCTAATTTCTTAACCCTTTGACTCCCACACCCTATCCACCAGCTGCAAAAACTTAACCCTTTGAATCCCACACCATATTCACCAGTTTCCTGCAGGAAGCTGGTGATGGTAGGGAATCAAAGGGTTAAGGTTTTGCTTTGGTAGTTGTTCTCTTTCAACCCTTAACCAAACGTACACTGGATGATGGGATAAGCGGTTAAAGCACTTGCCCCTCAGAATTTTAGAGTTTATTCTAGAAAGATTAACTGCTTTCTCACAACTCCATATGTGCTCCACCCATTTTACTATCTGGTTATCAGGCAGACTCACGAGCCTGTACAAAACCCTATGCTCTGGCAGGGATGGGAATGGTTGGGGGCGAATGGGGTGGGTTAGGAAACTGGATCTATGGACCTTGATATTGACATCAACAGAATATTAGAGCATTAACCCTTTGACTCCCACACCCTATCCACCAAATGAAAAAATTTAACCCTTTGACTCCCCCACCTTATCCACCAGCTTCCTCCACTGGTGGACAGGGTGGGAGTCAAAAGTGTTAACCAACACAGCAGATGTGTGTGTCTGTTGTCTGGTTGATGCCTGACAGATTATGAAAGGAAGCATAGAGTACAGCCCTGTCTTGTAGTTGCAGTCTGAAGTGGAAGTCCATACATATCTTGTGACCCTTCATTCCCGTTGTTATGGTGACCCAGTTTGATGTTTGGAGATGAGTTAGCTGAAATGAGTGGTGTAGCAGTAGTGACACAGAAGCAATGCTGAAGGTGGGGGGGGGGGGGGGGGGCAGAATAAAAAGCAGCCATGGGTAATGTGATTGATTTTTGTCATAATGTTGCAGAGGTGGTGTATATGTGGATTTGGTTGTGTCAGAATTAGAAACCAAAAAAAAGGCTTCTATCTTCTGGTCCCTGCTGTGTAAAGCCAGAGGTCTAGTCGGTTAAGAGGAAGTGCTCCCATTTCTTATCTGAATGCATGGGTTTCAGTGTGGCTTGAGAAAACTTTGTGCATGCAACCTCCATTCCACCCACCCATCTGTGACCCCCACCTCCTGCCCCATGGGGATGCCGGCGGCTCTTTCAGTATAAATAGTATTCCCGCCTTCTGGAAATTCTGTGCTAGAAATTTCCTCTTTTGTGTCACTCTCTTTGTTTCTGCCTTGTTCCTTTGCTTTCTGTCATTTCTTCCTATCATTTTCTGCCTTGCTGGTCCATTCACCTGTAAGTGTTTGATAAAGTCTTATGTACTTTCTGTTAGGATTGATAATCGGGTACATGTATTAAGTGCATTTTTGGCTCTACGGAGGTGATATGCGGAAACAGTTTTAGGTAATTCAGGCCCATTTTTTAAATATATGTTTTAGTGTCCTATTTTATGTTTAAATTTGTATTCAGGTTTGTTTTTCTGAATCCCTATGTGCGATAAATTGGACAGATTGGTCAATGCCCATTGACAACATGTTGCATTTCTTTCTGAATGAAACGTGGATGATAAAATCATAATTGTAGTTGTGTAAAGCTGAGAAAGGAATGTGCTGGTTCATCCTGTTACCCACTGTGTTCAGCAGCTCAGAATGAAACAATGTATTCTTTTTATTTCTGTCTGAACGTAACAGGAGATGTATCTGTAGTTACGTGTGACAGTAAGAAAAAAAATCCTGTTACTTACTATGTGTTAAGTTCCACAAATTAGGGGCTTGATTGTGATCAGAATGTGATATTACTGATAAACCAGTGTGGGTAATATGGTGGTTTGACCCTTGAAATAAAGATCTCTGACACTATCTAGGTAGTGGCTGTAGGAACACATGCTTAACCCTTTGACTCGGGCACCCTATCCACCAGCAGCAAAAATGTAACTCTTTGACTTTCTCACCCTATCCACCAGCTTCCTACAGGAGAGAAAGTCAGAGGGTTAAATTTGTGTTTTGCTGTCATGATTGACAAAGCAGAATGCCATAGGACAGGCTGAGGGAGTTGAAGGGTTAAGATAGGTCACTGTGAAAGTGTTGCACACTGACAGAAGTCAGAGGGTTAAATTTGTGTTTTGCTGTCATGATTGACAAAGCAGAATGCCATAGGACAGGCTGAGGGAGTTGAAGGGTTCAAGATAGTCACTTGAAATTTGCACACTTGACAGAAGTCAGAGGGTTAAATTTGTGTTTTGCTGTCATGATTGACAAAGCAGAATGCCATAGGACAGGCTGAGGAGTTGAAGGTTAAGATAGGTCACTGTGAAAGTGTTGCACACTGACAGAAGTCAGAGGGTTAAATTTGTGTTTTGCTGTCATGATTGACAAAGCAGAATGCCATAGGACAGGCTGAGGGAGTTGAAGGGTTAAGATAGGTCACTGTGAAAGTGTTGCACACTGACAGAATCCCTCACTTTGCCTGGGCTGCTGGACTGTCTGTGGTGTGGAACTCCTGTCACAGACTGGATACTGCACAGATTTTAATTATCTGTTGAGTACCAATGTCACACACACCACCACCACTCAGGTGGAGGTGCAACAGTTGTTTAATACAATGGGTTTGATTTCTTTCAAATGAAGAATTTGACACCGCGGTAAAATTCAGCGCTTTCTTATTGATAATATCAACTCTCTAAATTACCGTGATTTCTAAATGGTAACTGAAGAATTTGTTTAATTTACCAAATTGATTCAAACAAACACTAGTACTGTTCAGATATTCTTGTACATGCACAGCGGTATTTTGGTCATATGCAAATTTGTCTGTTTAAAGTTGGGAAGGGGGGGGGGGGGGGGATATCACATACTCAGTTGGTATTTATTGTTAATTGGTTGTACTGCAGGAAAAAGAAATTCTCAAGACATAGACGGATGCCACATCTTTCACGCCTGTTAGACACCAAGATATGACAAAAACAACAGAAGTGTAGAGCACAAACCCTGTCATGTTGTCAAAATCAAGAATGAAAGTACATGTTTGAAACCTTGTGATAGCGTCGTTATCCTTATTCTCATGAGTGTGGTGGCATGTGAAAACTGTTCCATTTTGTAGCTGTTAGTTCCTTGTTTTCATTGTGAACTATTTTGGTTTCTTCTACGTCTTTTGTGTTTGAGTAACTTTCAACATCCAAGGTCCTCTGTAGTAGTAGTAAGTAGTAGTAGTAGTAGAGTAGTGTAGTAGTTCATGGGGAGCTGCCATTGGTGGGAGGTGGGGCTAGGCAGTAGGGTGTGTATAGTGGTGATGTCCTCACCAGGAGGGGTGCTCATTCATGTGTGGCACCATGACTAATAGATGAAATGGCATTTTGGTAGGTGTCTGTTCCACTTTCCAGGAGACTGACATTACTGTGTATGTTTTTAACTTTGATCTGCAGGCTGTATCAACAGCGATCGTTTTTGTACAATGCATGCGGCAGAAGTAAAATATTGTACCTTTGACTACTCAGCACCCTAAATGGTTACCTTAGACTGTAGCTGGTGGTATACGGACTGGGGCATTTCCAAGGTTTAAGTTTTTGCAGTTTGTAGGAAGCTGGTGGATAGGCTGAGGGAGTCAAAGGGTTAAGTTTTTGCAGTTGGTAGATAGGGTGCAGGTGGCAAAGGGTTAAGCTGTTGGGATGTCCAGGGACTTGTATTTCACCATCAGGGAAGTGTGTTTTAGTGGACATATTGTTTCATCGACAGGCAGAAGTAAAGATATTGTTGCTATGTATATCATGGAACCCTTAAATTGGGTAGAAAACCTTTAAGACTGTACTGCTGTGTAGGGTTTATACGCAGACTTGGTGGCATTTACCATGAGTTTTAGCAGCATCTTTTTCATCAGTTGGTATTTTTAGTATTAATGCATATTGGATCATCTGAGTAATGTATCGCCATTTCTGGAAACTGAAAGTGGTTTAGCAGGTGGTATCCTAGGTGCACTGGATTAGAACAGGTATTTTTGAATCCTGCAGTGACCTGGAAGCTATACACAGTCTTCTCGGTTGTCACAGATCATGTTTAATTTCCTAGTGTGTTACAAGTGTTTCACAGCATTCTAAAATGCTACAACCTGTTCAGTTTCATGGGGCTTTACCCCTGGACTCCACTGGGGACCTTCTGTGACCACCAAGCCCTCGTCCCCCCCCCCCCCCCCCCCCCCTTGGCCCCTGATCTTTTTGAGATTTTTGTGATCTCTCAGGTCAGCGTGCGTGCAGACCTGTTTGATGTCTAAACCCCCTTTGTGTATAAATGCATGCAGAATATCAACACATGCCTTTTAAGATCTTGTAAGTCATATCGGTGGCTGGCTTATGGAAACATGAAAATGTCCTTTATGACACCCACCGAAGATGGAATGTGTGGACTGTGCAGACTGTACAGCAACATACTGCCTGTAATGTCCTGTGTGGGTGAAACAACTTCTTACGTACAGGCATTTTAGAAACATCAGAACGCTTTAAAAAAAAAAAAGGGTGGGGTCGGGTGAGGAGACTGGAATAAACCAAAAGTGGGGTAGGGGAGGGATGGGGGAGGGAGAGTGAAATACACTTATCATTGGAGGGAAAATGGTCAGGAAAAAGAAAAGACAAAAGAAACAAAGAAAACAAAGGAAAGCAGAAAGGAGTGACGTAAAGCGTTATCGTGCGGTGTAAGCAATCAACCAGAAACACAGCAGGGATCAGATGAAGAAGATAGATGGACGGGACTATCGGTTCGTTTTATTATGGCAACAATGCTGTGTTAATGGGTGCGACAGATGGTGGAAAATTGGAAGAGAGCGGGAAATGGGCTGAAGCCAGCTGTGACCATGGCATTTAGAATCAACCTGTAGGGTTTGAGTGTGGGGACCTTTTGTTCTCTTTCGTTAAGGGAGACAGATCACTATATGACAAATTTGAACCTGTATTTGCAAGAGCAGAGTATATTGAAATACTGTATGTGAAAGTGTTTAGGAATGCTATGGCACAATTCTGGATGGGCATGTCCCAGTTAAACGTTCACAGATACTGCTTTATGCCTGCGACTGTCCAGGCTTCATGTCCAGTTTGTCTAAATGTGCAGGAAAACGAGATACGTTTTCCATTTCAGTGCCCTGTCTAAATGTGCAGGAAAACGAGATACGTTTCCATTTCAATGCCCTGTCTAAATGTGCAGGAAAACGATCATTTCCATTTCAGTGCCCGCTAAATGTGCAGAAAACGAGATACATTTTCCATTTCAATGCTCTCTGTACAATCAGGTCAGACAGTGTTATCATTTAGATGTCACTGAAGGTGACAACTTGGAAGAATTTTTTTTTAGGAAAATGACAGCGATTCTGCGGGGAACAATAGTGAACTAGGTGAAGTTTTTGGTGGCTGCCTTTGAAATAAGAGGAAAAGTCTTTTGAATGTACGAATTTGAAACAACAGCTGACCATGTCAACATTATTAGTTTACAAATATTCCCATGTATGTACATTGAAGTGTGTTAATTAATTGTATGCTGAACAGAAATGTGTGCCTTAATACTTACGATTTCCCGCATGAAAGGGGCTGTTGGCCTAAGTTCATTAAAATTCCAAGTTTCCAAGTTAAGGGAGACGGAAAATGGGAAGACATCACTGACAGAGTGGTGGAAGAATTTAGAGCTGTGTACTTAGCTAGAGACAGTCCTACACAGCCGATGCACATACTTTCCTCTTTTCTGTCACTCTCTTTGTTTCTTTCGTCCTCCTTTGCTTTCTGTCATTTCTTCCTATCACTTTCTGCCTTGCTGGTCCATTCTCCTGTATGTGTTCGATAAAATCTTACATACTTTTTCTTAGGATTGATGATTAGGTACATGTATAAAGTGTATTTTTGGCTCATGGGGAGGGAGACATAAAGAAGCAATTTTAGGTAATTTAGGCCTGTTTTATTTATAATTATGTTTTAGTGTCCTTAGCCATGTTTAGATATGTGTTCAGGTGTGTTTTATTTTAAATCCCCTGTGCAATAAATTGGAGTGGTCAACGCCCGGGACATCTCCTTATTTTATGTGCGTGAATGCGTTGATATGTGAACTTAATTTTCTTTTCCTTTATTTTCCCTGTTGAATTATTGTGTATGTTTTGAAACGGTTATAGCCCCGATATGGCTCTGTGTAGTTGGCTGGGGTTTAAGTAAAAATAACAATAAACAATAACAGCGTACACCGAATCAAAAACCTGACCAGCAGTGCTGTCTGTCATAGTCTTAAATTCATGCAGCTGTCCATCGCTGTCATGTTATTTGCTTGTGACC